>CP053161.1:9999708-10599708 GCA_014607495.2 Carposina sasakii
ACAGATTGCTTAATAGTGGTACCTATTAATTATGTAGGTACACCCTTATTAACAATTTCTGTGCTTTGAGTCCGGATAGAGGTGAAATACAAGGCCGGCTTTATCATGGATAGGATACATAGGGGAGCTGTTATCATCAATGTTAATTGCCTGTGGTAAATATGTATTACATATCGACTTATCAGAAAAAAAATCCAAGTTACATAGGAGGCGTTTATCAAATAAAGTATTAAAGTTGATGTCAAATGTTAAATTATATACACACATATATAGGGTGTGGGTGACAGCCAGGCAAATACTGAAATACTGAACAAGTACCACTGTGTTGAGTTATTCCACAGTGTTATTACTCGCAGGAAATGTATTATTATTTGATTATCGGTAATCTTTGCTCTCCGAGCCAATTGTATCGGGCGATCCTGTGACTAATTAAATGGGTTTATTGGTAATTGTGTGACGCATTGCTGTTTTTTAGATCACTTGTGAGTCTTATTAGGGTTGATCATTTATTTGAACTTTTTTGAGGGATTTCTTTTTTGAAAATCGTCTTTTGGTTAAAATTGTATTTCAAATCATTATCTAAGGCCTAATTAAACGAACTAATCTATTTTTTTTTCCTAAAAACATGTCGAAAATTTTGGTATTTTTCTGCGAAAATTTTCAGTGTTATCCGCCTCAGAATCATGGTCTGAAGTCATGGTATCAATATTTGCCTGGCTGTCACAAACACTCTGTATACATATTCACACGGCTGTGTTCGCAAAATGGGGTAGCCAGAGCTGCAGGATCACGAAGGATCATTACATGTATGTTTTATATACACAATAATGATTTCTTTTCGCATTTCTTTTGACTATAATGTTTGGGAACATCCATCAGCCATAAAGTTAATCTTCCGTCAACAATCTTATGAACGTTTGTTCATAAATCTCCTTATTGCATGCACTCAATGAAATGTGTACGTGAAGCTAATAACGCCAATTATTGGTAAAACAAATACCTTCAACTCTTCTGAATCAAATGATTTTCTACAGGTAGACACGTGAAAGTTATGTAATTGTTATTCTATATTGTAAACTACACTTTAGGTAAACAGGTGTAACAAAAATGGTATGTTAAGCGAAAAGCTATGTAAATAGCCCACTACAGGGAACCTATTTACAAAATTTGAGACTCGAAATCACGTACCTACAAAATGAGGTAACACCTCTGAGTAAAGTTATGACGCCTTTTACTCCATCTTTAATTAATATTGGGTTCATGTTTTGATAAATTATTTCGTGTTTATTAGCCGTGTATTTGTTGACAGTAGGTGTTATTATTTTGACAGGCGTCAGTTATTGATGTTCGTATAACGTGGTGACTTGTTGGTTTTACACCTAATTGTGTTGCTAATGACTAATGACTTATCCATTTTGGAGATAGTTAAATAATCTTTACGTAATAATTTTTTCCTACGGTAAATGGGTCAATATGTTATTTATATGTTTTGTGTGTGCAATAAGGAAACCTTTCAAAGAAAAAAGACTATATATTTTGGTTTAGTTTTGATGTACTTATAGCATGAAAGAAACTACATTTTTATTCAGTGACGTGGGCGGAGGATGAAGTCGTAACAAAATTGTTACAACTCGATTTATTATACCTGCTAGGGAACACTTTCCAATATGTCCTTACAAGCTATTACGGGCTTTCACGCGCACACATAACACGTGAGTCACGTGACTTCTAGGTGCCTTCCATCTCGACGGTCGTTCTATAGGTATAGTTCTATCCGTCCTTAAAATAGAAATCGTTTATATAAGGTTTCAAAATCGTTCACTGTATGTGTCAATGTTACTGCTTAAAACACCTTACAGATGTGAAATTATTTTCTATTTCCTCTTCAATAAGTTTATCTTTACAAGGCTTTTCTAATTTTCGCTACAACATAACTGAGTTTCGAATCCCCCTAGATATACAATTTTACTATCATTGGCAATTTGCTTGCCCTGTCCTTCATGTTATTGTGAGCAGGCAATAGATCTATCATCATGTATATTATTATCATTGAATTTCAAATTATGTCTTAAAAGCAAGCTTGTTTTAAAACTTTTTTAAAGCTGTAATTTATTATTTATTTTCTCACTGTTAGTTGAGCTGTAGAACATATTAATTTAAGTTAAGCATGAATCTGTTATATGTGCTATCCTGTATGTTCTTCAGATAAATAAATAAATAAAACCAACCACAAGTTATAATCCAATGGACTATATGGAGATCAAGATGAGGGCTGATTAAGCCAGGTTTTCCAGTGAATACAACAAACGACTATGTTCCCAAAAAGGGGAAACCAGAATTACTACTAGTCACGAAGCAGATCCTAGTCATAAGTATGTTGATCTTGCAGTCGCAATCAGAATATTGCCAGTTAAAAGAATTGCAACGGAGTCAAGGTGAACCGGACACGACAAGGTCGCATTTTATGGCAACATTTAGATCGCGATATTCAGGCGAATTTGGCATCAATCATGAGCTTTTCTAGCCCGATTGCGGAAATAAGCCATTTGAAAATGCTATAAACGAGCTGTAGATAGGAGAAAGGTATACATTACGTATATGCTTTTAATTTACTTAACTCTCTTATTTATAACACAAGAATAGATTAAGGACTATTTATTAAGTCAAGAAATAATATTCTGACAAGTTATAAAATTTCTTAACTCCGAATACTGAATAATAGAGAAGTTAAAGAACTTAAAAACTCCTCACATTTAACGGTCTGTCATTTCTCTATGAGGATGAAGAACTTTATACGGCGCTGCGTGTGCTGAATTTTATTTTTCTACATTAGTTTTTTATGCAGTGTATCTGTTGTCCATATTATGTTTAGGTACCATAGAGTTTAGGGCAGTATATAGGTAATGTGTTGACCTTTTGTCACATATTAACCTTTTATGGTTGTTGGGAAATTGACCGAGTTTATACAACGTCGTAAATGCGCTTTTTAGGGCTTGTTTTATTACAATAGTTGCTATTGAAAACTTAACTAGTAAGAGTGTGGGTAGAGGTGTTATTATGTGGTGGATTGTAATAGATATTAAGTAATCTATGTTTTTTCGTACTACTAGTAAGTGGTAAGGTGTCAGCGTAGCAGTAGGTATGCTGATAACTTATAAAATTTGTGGAACTTACTTTATTCATGAAACTTCATAATATGTACGTATCCATTCTTACCTACATACCTACGGCTGTGTTTAAAAAATCGGGTTTTAATAACTGCACGGTCATGAAGAAGACCGTATTGTCACGTTTAACACAGCGCAGCAACTCGGCAAGATATCCGTGGCAAGTTTCTAACTCATCACCTGAGAGAGTTCTTTAGTCGGCTCTTACGGATATGCAGCTGGTGTATTCTAGTAAAGCCTCGCTCCAACACAGTATAGGTGTTATCAAATAATATTAAGTTTAAAAAAGTCTTCTATGCTGCTCTAGGAGTGAAAAAATAACGTGTAATACTACAGCTGCTTCTCTTCCCGGGCATACTGTACAAGCCACTAGAGGGTCAAGAGGGTTTTGGTTGGAGGAGGGGTTTGGTGTTTTGTAGGCGATGGACTGACCACCTGTCACTACTAACCGAACTTGTACATCTCAACTATACTCTAAAAATTGGTCAGAAGTGGCACCATGTGGTTCTATCGGCCCTTAGTGCTCTGCCTACCCCGTAAGGGATAAAGGCGTGATTATATGTATGTATGTATATATGTTAAAAAAGTTACGAACTTTACGTACTTATCTAGGAAAGTAAACAGATTCCAACAATTACCCCGCGTCACCTTGCCATAACATGTCAACAGTAAAAATACGGTAAACACTAAAATTACACTTCCCTTCTGACAGCTGCTATAATAATAACTTGTTTCATTACGAACAATTTCAACAAAGCATTTCAGGTCCAAGGTTTCAATATTAAAAAGCGTTTGCGCGAAGGTCGCGCAAGTACCTATAATAATGAATGTAGCCATCACCATTAAATACAGGATGATTTTTGGTCGTCAACGTTCCCGAAAACTACGGAATCTCCTCATCATCACGATCATTTTTCTCCATGGAAGCATGGGAAGTGTCTGGTTTCCAAAATATTAGGGTCCAAAGTTGAGTAAATAGACTGCGTTTTTCTGCATAAATGCACATAGACGCGCGTCCATCTTGTTTGTTGTCTATGTGCATACTGTGGAGAAAAGTCTTTGCAAAGCATGTGTGGCAGGTTGCCTCAATATGTGTTCAAATGTGTTTTCAAAGCTTTGCAAAGTCCTCAAAGAAGTGCGCAAATCTTTGAAGCTATGTCTGGCGCCGGGGTCACTCACATTGCTGGGCAAAAACCTACCCCAATGCATTTCACTGCGTTATATTTTAGGTGACCAACTATACCTATCTATGGGTATTAAGTAGGCCTTTAATTGATTAAACAGGGTGTTTTTAATTCTATTCCAGAGTTCCCCACCGCCCTTCAGCCCTGTAGGCCGCACCAACGACGATGATGCTATCGTATCTATAATGGAGTCGGCGGAACACTTCATTTATATCTCCGTTATGGAGTACGCGCCTATATTCCAATACACGCCTAAACTAAAGTAAGTTACCTATTTACAATTTATACATAGGATTTTAGGTACTAACAAAAAAACCATTGTATGTAAGTATTAAGCTAAACAATGTTTTAATTAGACAGATAGTCTACTATACGCATATTGCTATCAAATGTCGTGTTTAACTTTATCTACGGTTTATTAGCAGCATATTAATATAGGAACTATATTAACATAGGCTCGATGATTCTTGGAAAGAAAAAGTACTTATGGTTAATTAAGCTATGATTCATATTGTCGAATCTATACACTTTTGTGATCGTGACGATAGCGTTACAAAGCATAAAGAAGTTTGTGCTTGGCCTATCGGTATCTGGTATGAGTTATATTTCGAAAATAAAACGATTATTTCCAAACATACTAACAAAATTTTGAATCAGCTGTCTTGCGATAGTTCCATATTAAAATTAATGAAATCTTCCCTACAGGTTTTGGCCGAAGATAGACGACGCGATTCGGCGCGCGGCCCTCGAGCACAACGTTAAGATAAAGATGCTGATCAGCTGGTGGAAACACTCGCAGCCTTCGGAAGACTACTTCCTGCGATCTCTGCGGGCGCTTTCTAATGCGTACCCGAAGGTGGACGTGCAAGTGGTGAGTATACCCACTTTAGTTTACCGTTCGTAGATTTAATTCTAACTTATGTACTCGTATTATCCTTGTATTGTGCTGATGCGGGGCTTCACTGATATACAACAGCTGCATCTCCTTTCGTGCATGCCGTTAGAATCGACTAAGGAATTTATAGAGGCGTACTCTCAGAGCGAGCAACTTGTTACTGATTTTTGACATCTGTCCTCGCTATACTAAACGTGGCTGTGGGATTCTGCAGTTCTGGCTACCCCATTTCGGAAACACAGCATGCATGTGTATGTAAATCATTTTTTTTTACCAAACGTTTTTAAGTTTGATCTCCATCTCTGGCATAGTATTGGCCATAAAATAACACGGCGCATGGATCAGCGATATTCGATACGCATAAACATATAGGACAGCAATTTGTGGTAGGTACAATAGGTAGTGGGCGATATATTGCACATCGACCTTGGAATAGAGCCTGTCGGCAAATTAAGATTGTAGTCCATTATATCCACGAGTCGAATTATAAGGAAGAAAATACCTACTCTAAGCTCTAATAGTCGAAAATAGTGTATGGCATTACCTACTCATTACTGGAGCAGCAATCTCGATTGTTGTTCGCAGTCCATACTCAACCATTCAAACTATACCAACCACATTTCAGAAACGCTTCATAGTCCCAGCAACGCCGGAGCAAAGCAAGATACCGTTCGCCCGAGTGAACCACAACAAATACATGGTTACCGACAACACAGCATACATTGGCACCTCTAACTGGTCGGCCGACTACTTTACCGACACCGCCGGCGTCGCATTTGTGTTCCAAAGCGACCGTCACACCGAATATCAGAACGCAACTCGGGACATTAGAAAAGAATTACAAGATGTGTTTGAACGCGACTGGAATTCACCATACACGGTGCCGTTGAGGAGTATTAATAGAGGATCGGTCAGATAGTTGTAGATAAGTGGGTATGGCTGACACAGCATGGGATTTGAATAAAAAAGACGTATGTGAATTTTAACAATGATAGGATATTATGTTAAATGCAATATGCCCAGCTAAACTCATATTTCCAAAGGAATTACAATGCTAAGGTTATTTGCATAAGGCTCTAAATAATTTTCACTAATGTGCTGTGCCAACTCTGGTTATGGTCAAAGCAACTCTTTTTACTATTTTTTTGTACTGAATTCTGTCTTTTAGGTATAATAATGAATGATTATAAGATAACCACATAGAGCGAGTATTGAGCACATTTTATTCATTTTCTTGCCAATATACATAAAGTTTCGTAATAAGTTTTAATTTGATGAACAATTTTCATTCAACATTTTAACTCTTCAACATGATGATTGCGTGATATTTATTTTGTTACTTTCTCAAACTCTATGAAATTATTATTTATTTATTTTGGATGTGTAAGTGTCAGAGATCTGTTAAACAACTGTAAAACCAAGGTAAAGTTATTACGGCATTTATGTATATTGTTTTATTCATTCTGAACGACGTTACATGAATTTGTAGGTAAACGATTATTTTAGTATAGTTTAGTAAATTTACAGTGGAATTAACAAAATATACTTAACTACTAATGTTTTATAGTATTTTGCTCTTTTGTGGGGGATACTGTAATGTAGGTAACTCACAGCAACATTCGTTGTTCTGTTATGCCGTGACGTAGGTATATTTATAAAATGAATTTATTTCATGTACAGATTTTAATGTTGTAAAATTGTCACTTAGCTCGTGCCTCGGAAAGCACGTAAAACTGTTGGTCCTGCGCCTTATCTCTCTCCGGTCGTGTCGGCTTTCCGTCCCATCGGACTATGAGAGTAACGGAATAGAGAGTGCATCTGTGTTTGCGCACACACTTGTGCACTATAATATCTGCTGCGTACCTGGCCAATCTCCGTAGGTCGCCTTGGCCGAAATACGGTCGGAGATCATCATCATATTGAAAAAAGTATTTGCATTTATATTAAAAAGAAAATGAATAAATATTTACTTCTAAGAATTCATTGAAAGATATTTTTCTTACGGTGTGCCTTCTAGTTTGTGTGATCTACCTGTCTCGCATATTTGTCTACTATGTAGATTTTTATATTTCTAGATACTAAATTTAAGCAATGAAAAAACTTTATATATTTTGGTTCTACGATTACTTAGGCCGGCCATAGACGGACTGCTTTGCAAGCGGTTCGTGTACGCGGGTCGAGCAGCTATTTGCAGCCGGCAAAATTCGACGGGACGCCGACTGCATTTTTAGCTGTGACTGCAAACGAACAGTTTGAGCGGTCCGTGTATTGACAATGTCAATTTTGTATTGAAACTGCATATCTCCAACAGCGACTGCATGAAGCTGTTGGCGTCGACCGCTCCAAGCAGTCCGTCTATGGCCGGCCTTACTGATCTGAGTTTCTTAAACTGAAGAGTTTTTATAATAATGTTAAGATTTTAGTTTCCAAAATAAACGTTTCATTTTGATGAATCTAAAAAACAAATTGGTAATGAAATTCAGTATTGTGCATCATATTCTTATGCTGACTATCGATGGTTTTTCTTTAGTACTTAGTTTCCTGAAAACAGCTATAGTGTTAACGCTAAGGATATTTATAAATAATTGGTATTAATAAAATAACATTAACAACATGATAACCTTTCGATCAATAAGATCAAAGTAATTCTATGGTAAGAAATTGAAAGCAATGTAATTGTGCAAAGGAAGACAATATTTTGAGTGTCGAGATTTATCTGATGGTTTATGAAATATAAAGCTATTTCTAAATATATAATGCGTTTAATTTAATAACGGACTTGGATAACTCTTAAAGGGTTTTTGTTTACATAGAACTCCCAATTTTTTAATATTATATTTGTGTGCGTTTATTTGTTTTATTTAACGCCTTCTTATGATCATTACTACAATATCTTGTAGTGGTCATCTCATCTATTACTATTAGGTTGGAAAAGTAAATGAGGACATTTTACGAAATGGAATTTAATTTAAAACTTACACAAATTATTTTAACATGTACAATCATTTTGTATCTGGTTGTTTTTATAAAATATAAACATACAAACATTAAATATCTCTACACTTATTGTATGTTAAATAAATTATTAACGTTTACAGTGAACTAAACCATAGAGGAATACTCTATGACTAAACTTTGCTTTTTGGGTGATGTCTGTTAGTGTCAAGAAAAGTTGTTAGTGAAAGAAACCGTTTCACATATATTTATTGTCTAGTCCAGTACAGTTTAAAAATTAATGTAATAATTAATAAAAGTTATACAAAATTTTTACCACTTCCAATTCAATAGTCCATATTGAGGAAAATAACATCAAAAACGTAACATCAAGAAATGTAAATATGTACTTTCACATCAACTTAAATGTCATAAAATCGAATCTAATGAGTTATGAAACAAAACATAAATGATAGACGCTATCTCGAGAGAGAGCAGGGTTTTACCATAAAAGGTTATAGCAATATTGTTTCCATTGTAAAAGCGAGAAGCAACCATAACCAGTGTCGCTCTATCACTTGTCCATGATGGAAACAATCTCGCTATATGATTTCAAGATACCAGAATTAACCCACTCAATATTTGTCAAATAACACAGTAGACATTATCCGAAACCTTACTCTAAAATATAATTAAAAAACGATTTTAGGTGAAAAACCGACCGAGTCTATATGAAGAGAAGCATAAGAAAAAATCATCCGCCATTTTTCTTCTCAATGGTTGAATAGTCGAGCAGTTCAACGCCTAAAATGGTTCAGTCGTAAATCTCTTGACTTGTATTAAATAGGTAGCATTACTTCTTCTATAATTTGACACGAATATTTATTTTCTATTAAAGTTCTATAGTTTGAGATGTCTTTTATAAGATACTGCGTTATATGATTTGTTGACGTATTGCTACTCGTATGTTCTTCTATTTATATACTTTTACATGGAAGTAAGAAGAATACTTTTCCACAGGCGCGCACTACCCTAGGATCACTAAGAATGAAAATATTGCAGTCTGGTTATTTACTTCGCAAAATATTATGCTCATTTTTAACAGACTTCAAAAAAGAGGTATCTGCACCAGCATATACACCACTATGTTATCCGTAGTTCATATACAAGAATTCATACTAAAACAAAAATATAACCCAAGCAATAACTTTCCAAATGAAATTGGATGTGGTATTTTAGAAGAGTTAATACTACTAATACAAGTCTACTAACCTAGATGTAACCTAAGCATGTGTAGCACTATCCTCGACAAAGTCCCTCGCCTCCTCCTGGGTAACGCACTCGACATGCGACACTTTGTTCCTGAACTTGACTCCGTAGAACTTGTGTGCGTGCTCTAAAAGCTCCGGTCGGAAGGTTGTCGTGATGAATTGTGCCATATCCGACAGTTCGTGGATCATGTTCGCTATTGCTTTACGATGCTGCGCGTCGAGGGCCTGGGGCAAACATAATGTAAATATGGACGTTTATTTATTTATTATTAAATTAGAAAGCCATCATAATACATATAACAGTTCCAGTTAAGATACATGATAAACAGGAGTACAGGTTATGTTATCACAATAACAGGCACAACTATTTATAAGACATATACATATAGACACGCCTGTGTTCTCAAAATGATTTAACCACTGCAGGATCATAAGATGTTACGTATCAGTGACAAGTTGCTAGCTTGTCGCCTCAGAGAATGTTCCTTAGTCGACTTTTACGACATGCGCGGAAGGAAATGCAGCTGATGTATTCTAGTTAAAGCCCTGCATCAGCAAGGGACGATGTTATTGTTATAAAATTATTAATAAAGAAATGGAAAAAATTCCTCACACGGGTGGGAATCGAACCCACGACCTCTGCATTTCTTTATTAATAATTTTATAATATATAATATCTTGACTAAGATAAATTTATAAAAACACTTCTCCATTAATATAAGATGTTATTGTTATAAAATCCCTAAAGAAACCCTGAATCCCATGATGGGTTTAAACAAAATGGCCCACTCCTGTGGGCTAGGCTAAGGTTTTGACATACGACATATTTGTGTTAAAAAAGGCAAATAAAAGAGCGCACAATATGATTCCCATCCATGGTCCCCGCCACGTGCAAGACTATTGGAGTGCAGAACTATGTCTGCGACGGGAAACAAAAGTCTATGGGGCCGAGTTAATGTTAAAGGTGGGATTGGGTGATCTGAACGACATACCTGATCGATTTCGTCAAACAAATAGAATGGGGCCGGGTCGCACTTCTGTATCGCGAATATAAGCGCCAGAGCGACCAGCGATTTCTGTCCGCCGGACAGTTGGTTCATCTCTCTCATGTCGCCCTCGCCGCCCGTGAACGACACCTTTATACCCACACCGGTGAACTGGTCCGCGTTTGCTCGCTGTAAGGAAGATAATAGTTTTTATAATCGAAGTTAGTTATGTTGCGACAAATAGAAGGCCTCAAATATGTAGAAAAAGCCCCCAATATGTTAAATATGATTAAGTAGTGGACGCTCGCGACTTCATCCGCGTGGACTGCAGAAAAAACAAAATGTCGAAATTATCCGGGATAAAATTTTATTTAATATTTTCCCGGTATAATGACTTGTGGCCTATGTGTTATTCTGATATGTAAGCTATATTATAGTGGAGTTTTATTAAAATCCATTCAGTGGTTTTTGCGTGAAAGAACAACAAACATACCTACATCCTTACAAACTTTCGCGTTTATAATAGTATGAGATTACACATAGATTAGGTACACATAGATATACATTATACACGGCCCTGGGTGCCACAATATAACATTTCGCATTAACGTTCGTTGTTGTAACATTCCTCTCAATAGCAGTTACACTTCACACGTGATTTGACGATCCTGAATTGAAGCAAACGTTTTGTTGACAAAACTCTTCAGATACCTATGTTATTTTTTATAAACCTCCTGTTCACAAAATAAGGGGTAGCCAGAACTGCAGGATTATCAAGGAGATCCTGTAGGATCAGCTGTAGCTGCGTTTAGCGTAGCGGAGCCAAATGTAAAAGAATAGTGACAAGTTGCTAGGTCATCGCCTGAGGGAACGTCCCTGAGTTCATTGTTTAGGACATGCTCGGAAGGAGATAAATAAATAAATAAATATTCACACACTACATAACACATTAACCTAGTCCCACATTAAGATCCCTAAGGTCTTGTGTCGTGGGTACTAAGCAACGGTATATAAATACATAGATATGTATAGAAACATCCATGACTCGGAAACAAACATCGATATTCATCATATCAATGTTTGCACCTACCGGGATTCGAACCCAGGACCTATGGCGTCGCAGGCAGGGTCACTACCTACTAGACCAATCGGCCGTCAACCGTCAAGGAGATGCAGCTATGTATTCTAGGGACGCTCCAAATTCATACCTAAGCAGTAAAAATGGTCCTAACGTAAAACCTAAAGCCGCCAACAAAATATCCGTAATCTCACGGCAATCAAAGTAGCCTATAGTAGTGGCAATCATAGAACATTCTATTGCTGCGCGTGCAGCGAGACATTGCGACTACCATAATGTCAAAAATAAACACTTACCACACCAACATCCGACACGATTTCCGTGCCGTCATCCTGAGCCACCCTCATAATGAGACTGCCTCGTCCTTGCGGCACGAGCTTCTTGAACACCTCCGTGAAATTCTTGCTGACCTGTTTGAACGTGAACTGAATCGCTTCGAGCTTTCTGTGCTCTAGGGTCTCGATTAGCTCGCGGATTTTCTCGCCACTGAAATTAGGTTTGTCGTTTATTTGTTGAGATATAAATTAAAAAGATAATCCGTCCTATTTTCCCATTAAAAATTGCATTATCAACACGTGAATATGGCCAAAGAATCAGATGCCAAAGAATCATGCCTTGTCATTCAACATGGCAATGCAGCCAGCATTTTGAGTACGCTGGCGAAAATGAAGATCGGCCTACTGATATAAAAAGGCGAACAAGAGAGTTTCCTCTACAATTTGTCGTCTTCGACTGTGCCACTCCTGTAGTCCCGTTCACCTGACTAAAATAAGAGTTAGAGACAACTCCCTTTGTGAATGTGCTTAGCGATGGGTACTCTAGACCACATTCTCTTTAACTGTCCCAATGTATCTCCTTCGCTCTATCCCCTTCTTACTAACTCTAAATGTATATCATCCTTAGCTCACACTCCTTTTATTAAAGTCTTGGCTCAGTTCCTTAAAATTAATAATATTAAATTATAAAGTGTATTTAGGTTTATTGTATTTCCATCTCCTATATATCAATTTATTTATTTTAAATTATGTTATGTTCTAGAAGTAGGTTCATTCTATTAAATTTCTTCCTATATTTACCTGTTTTGTGCACGTCTGTATGTAAAATAAGTCTGGTGTTTCTTTTTTGTTTTAGGTACAATATGTATGGTTACAAAAATAAGGTCTCGGTTACATTTTTTTTTCTTCTTATATTGGCAAAATTTCTTTTTTTTAAACATCTGCGTGAAATTTTCTCTCTACGTGACATTGGCGGAATCATTGTGCCCGACACAATTGTGGTCATTACCAAATTGAATTGAATTGAAGCCCGAGTTCCTTCTTCTATATTAAAAATTGTATAATCAACACGTGTATATCAAAATAAAAGATGTATTTACATATACCTAACATAAACTGTGCACATCAAATAGTCAATAGGGTCGATTTCGGCAGTCACACTTAAACCTAATCTTAGCCAGGTCCATCTCTCTCCGTTCTTAACATAAATGGCTGAGAGAGAAAAGGACAGGTGGGACTAATTTTACGTTTAGGTTAAGTGTGACTACCCGAATCTACCATAGTGAGTCACAATTTAGGTCTAACACAAATAAACGCTCAGACTCATATACCCCTGGGTCATGTCTAGTATGATACATTCTCTCAGAACTAATAAGGGCAACTTTTTTTATAGGCAAAATAGTTCTAACTGATGAATTTAATGCTGTCTCTTTTATAACTTGATCAAGATAGAGACAGCATCAAGTTTTTCCTTCAAATAGACCTATCTGACTATTGGAAAAATACTCTCTATAAAAATATACTACTAAATGTGGCTATAGATAAATCTCCTTTATTACTTGCATTTCTAAACTAAATTTTCTAATATCAAATACTGCGATTTAAGTACCCAAGTAGAGTATTTATTTATAAAATAATATTATGCAGAAAACACATACATGCCAACCGTAACTAAACAACTGATTCAACAATACTCATGTAGGCAGCTGTAGGCTGTTTAAAGTTTGTCCCAGACAGGTGCGTTTCTTTAACACTATTGCATTCATTTCATACGGTGTTGCGTTAGAAGGTAAAGGAAATAGATCGACCTACAAGGGATGGGCATGACTTCTAATGAAGTATCTAAAGGCATTTATTTACTGACTCAAGTATTCCAATGTAATAAATTTGTCGCGATATCACTAGCGCTACGTAAAATTCGAGTAAATTTGTATATTGTTTATAAAATAAAGCATACAAAGAAAGATCGCATGAACGCCTGCTTTCTTATTGTGCGTTATGTATGACGCAACTATCTGAGATTAGCTTTAACTTCACGCCTATTTTCTTTTAACTTGGCCTATTGGGTGCCCGTTAAAAATTTAAATGCCCATAATTTATGTCAAGTTTACAACTTACTCATTAGTAATTGAGGTGAATTCGAAAAAAACCGGCCAAGTGCGAGTCGGACTCGCGCACCGAGGGTTCCGTACAAACCTGCAAGGTTTACAAAGTTCGTTCATTACGACAATCGAGTCATAACTATGGTATGGGTTAAAGGCAATTAGATCTAAGTATTTGATATGAATTTCAACTTGATAGCTCTACGCGTTCATGAGAAAAAAAGTAATAAGTTTATATTTATTAAAAAATATATATTTTGTAATGTAACTAAAAATTTAAGGTTTTCGGAATTTTTCCTTTATGTGTGCTATAAAACGTTGCTTCATGCCAAATTTCAAGATTCTAGGTCGACTGGAAGTACCCTTTAGGTTTTGATTCCCTTGCGAGTACTTGCGAGTTTCAAAATATGCAGCTTAAATTGCTGTTTCTTTTGATTGCGTTGACATAGAAGTTTGATTTTGCTACAGCTTAAAGGTATTATAGACCTGAGTATTTGGTATGAATTTCAATTTAATACCTCTACGCGTTTATGAGGAAATGGGTAGTAAGTTTAAAATTATTAAAAAAATATATATTATGTGATGTAACTAAAAATTTATGGTTTTCGTAATTTTTCCTTTATCTATGCTATAAGACGTTGCTTCGTACCAAATTTCAAGATTCTGAGTTCACGGGAAGCACCCTGTAGGTTTTGATTCCCTTGCAAGTGTCGAAAATTTGCGGCATAAACGGCTGTATCTTTTGATTGCGTTGGCTTAGAAGTTTGATTTTTTTACAGCTTCAAGGGACAGTAGACCTGAGTAATTGATATAAATTTCAGCTTCATATCTCCACGCGTTCCTGAGAAAAAGGGTCTTGACAGACGGACGGACGGACAGACGGACAACAAAGTGATCCTATAAGGGTTCCGTTTTTTCCTTTTGAGGTACGGAACCCTAAAACCATTAGGATATTAGGGTATAAGAGGATTTAAAAACTCAACATTAATAGTAAATTGAGTGTGTGCGCCATAAAAATAAAGATTATACGTGTCACTGCAAACGGTCGCCCAAATAAATCGTAAAATATCCATACTTTATTGTGCTATAAAAATGAGACGCACGAGTTTGTTTTACCTGTTTTTATTAACCGTTACGGTTACGACGGTTAATGGTAAAAATTACGCAATGTACAACGATTTCAGTGTTTCAAATTTATTGTACAGTTTTACAGAAACCATGTCTAATTTCGGTAGCATGATGTCAAGCATCAATGAACTCTACAACGTACTTGTGACTGATGATGATTTGAACATAACATCTAATTCAGATGTTACAGCGGATTACGAAGTTAAGTTTCTGAACATCATTGAAATTGCTGCAAAATATGGTTATGATATTGAAGAACATAAGGTTACCACTGAAGATGGGTACATACTAAAAATGCACAGACTACCCCACAGCAAAAAACATGCTTCAAACAAATTGGTAACATTTTTAATGCACGGTCTGCTTGACTCGTCCGATTGTTGGGTACTACAAGGCCCGAATAAATCTCTTGCGTTCGTTTTGGCCGATCACGGCTTCGATGTGTGGATGGGAAATGCGAGAGGGAATAAACATGCGAACCACCATATAAACATCAGCACGAATAACCCAGAATTTTGGGATTACACTTGGGAAGAAACTGGATTATATGATCTCCCAGCGATGATAGATTACACGTTGAACGTAACTAAGAACGAAAGTCTATACTATGTAGGTCATTCGCAAGGCACTACTAACTTCTACGTAATGGCTTCTATGAAACCAGAATACAATAGGAAGGTTAAAATGATGTTTTCGTTATCTCCCGTAGCGTGGATGGGACACGTTAAAAGTCCAATTGTAAGAATGTTTTCGCCATCGATTAAGATCTTAGGATATTTACTAGCAAATTTTAATACATACTCGCCAAGTGCGGATACTATCAGCAGAATTATGTCCGATTTGTGCATCATAATGCCTGCTAGATGCACCAACAGTTTGTACATGTTGATGGGAAGTTTACACAGGTTTGATACATCTATGCTACCCGTAATATTAGGGCATATGCCAAGCGGATCTTCCATTCATCAATTCGTTCATTACGGCCAGTTGATACAATCGGAAAAGTTTCGTAGATTCGACTATGGAGTGAAGGGAAATTTGAAGGAATACGGCGAAACAATTCCGCCGAAATATGACTTGTCCAATGTAAGTGTGCCTATTGTGATATATTACAGTGATATTGACTGGTTATCAGATTCAAGAGATGTTGAAATTCTTAAGAATAAGTTGGGAAATGTTTGGGGTTACAACTACGTGAAAAACTTCAATCATTTAGATTATTTATATGCTTCTGAAGCGGATAATATTGTGTATTCTAACGTTATAAATTATATCAACGAGTTCGAGAATGGAATAGGTACGAAAGACAAAATGTATATGAAAGATATAGTAAACTATAAAACGAAACAAGTATTTGGTGCACATAACTAGAAACAACATTAACATCGATGTCGCTTTTCTTAATAAACTGAATATTGTATCTTCTGAAGCTAGTACTCATTTATCAAAGACCTTTAACATAGAAAAAAATATTATACGATTAATAGTATTATGATTTACAGACTTACTCCTTTACTTTACTCTTTTTATCGCGCTTTGCACAATTAAATGATAAATGCATGCATAGCGAGTATTTAATCTAAAATTATTAATAAAGAAATAGAAAAAATCCTCACCGGGGTGGGAATCGAACCCACGACCTCTGCATTCCGTGCCAGTGCTCTTACCACTGAGCTACCGGGTCAATTAATCTGTTTTCTGTGGTATTATGTACGTCATATCTATACTAATATTATAAAGCTGAAGAGTTTGTTTGTTTGTTTGTTTGTTTGTTTGTTTGATTGAACGCGCTAATCTCCGGAACTACTGGGTCGAATTAAAAAATTCTTTTTGTGTTGGATAGTCCATTTATCGAGGAAGGCTTTAGGCTATATATCATCACAGTGTGACCAATAGGGACGAAGAATAAGAGGAAAATGTGGAACAAACGGGGAAAATTATTCAACTTTGGAGACTTCCGTTGCGTGCGCTGCGTAAACGGTTCAAGTTATCCAAAAAATATGTATGAAAGAATAAAATGACGTAGAAATGATATGAAAGAAAAAAATTGAAGGTCTAGACTGCCTGATGCAGAACCCTTAGCAGCCCAGCTAAACTTTCAGAGATATGAAAATACCGTCTTAGGAAAAGTTGCTCAGCATGATAAGCACTTTCTAATAATATAATATAAAATTATTAATAAAGAAAATGGAAAAAATTCTTCACCCGAATGGGAATCGATAATAATATATAAACGCGAAAGTTTGTGAGTATGGATGGATGTTTGTTACTCTTCCGCGTAAAAACGGTTGGAGCGATTTAAATTAAATTTTGTATGGAGTTAGCTGACACCCTGGATTTTTGTTTTTATTAATTAAACCGGTAAAAAATATTTTCCCAGGTGATTTCAACATTTTTATTTTTCTGCAGTCCACGCGGACGAAGTCGCGGGCGTCCACTAGTAATTTAATATTCCTGTCGACTAAGGAACTCGGGCATTCTCTCAGGCGTTAAGCTAGCAACTTGTCACCGATCGTTTTGTGGCTTTGAGATCATCATCATTCCAGGATCTACCTCATTTCAGGAACGCAACCATGAGTATACGAGTCTGTATGTATGTAATTTTAAATGATAATTTCTCACCCAATATCAAGTTCTTCTTTCCTCTTGTACAACTTCTCTTTCTGTTCCGAGAAGCTAATGAACTGGTCCAGAGCTTTCTTGTTGACATGGTTGTACTTCTTTAAGTGCTGGTTGGCTTTCTCCAGTTCTTTAAACAGCTGAAAGATTTACTTGTTGAATGGTTTATTTTGTTTGAATATTAAGTTCTATTTGTACCAAATCTTTGTCGAGTTAACTTCTCTCAGGTTATGTGATAACAAAAATATCAAGATGGCGATGGTTATGTATGCGAGATTTAATTTCTTGGTGCATGTTGGTGGTTTAATAATAACAACTTTATTATAGTTTTTAATGAATTTTGATAGTTTAGTTATCTAAAATAAAAATGGACACCTCAAAAAAACTTTGGCAGTATAGCTTTTGGTAACATGAGAATTAATTAAGTACATATACAAAATATTTGCATGCCATATACTTTAACGAAACATATCACTGATGTAATAAAATGTATGTATAAGTTATTATAATAACTATATTGTACAATTTTTTCAGCAAATAATCATTGAACTAATTGTTAAAACTATAATTGTTCCTCCCTCTTCTAATCGTTTTGTCTCTTTTCACGCTGCGAGCGCCGGTCCGCGTTGAGTTTTTTACCTGACGTCAGTTACCCACAGATCGCGTTGCCCAACGACCGTTCCCAACCGAACGCGTTGCCCAACGACCGTTTCCAAACAACCGCGACGCCTGTCGCTCGACAAGTAAATTTTCGTGTGTGACAAACGACATACCCAATAAGAGTGTCCCTAAACCTAAAGTGGAAAGCGAAGTGAAAACCCCAGAACCCTACTATAGATAAAACTATAGATAAAGAAGAAAGAAGAGAAAACAACAAGGTTGGACATTACTTCTACTTTCAGTGTGACGCGACGCGACCCCCTAAGTCCTTAATTTTCCCCAAATCAATTTAATTTTCTTGGCCCAGCCCCCTCCCTAAACACATATAATCTTTTGGATTGTGAATAAACTTATTCTATTATATGTTGCATTTGCAAACCGACCTGTTTGAGAGACAGTTTCTGGTATTTGGAATGTAACTCGGGCGCGTTAGGTAAGGTCCCGAGAGCTGCTATTTTGTCGAGGGACTCCTGAATCTTCTCCTGAAGCAATACCTCCTTGGACGCCATCTTTTCTAGACCCTTGGCGTCTTCCTCCATTTTGTCTTGAGCTTCTTTTTCCTGCAATTAATCATTATCATAATCATCACGTATGATTCGCGATACCTATATTAAAGAGTTTGAAACTGATTTTAATATTTAACTCTGTTATGCCAAATATTCTTCAAACGTTCTTACCACCCTTTCTCTAGAATAAGGTCTTCAGTGTATACAACATACGTCATACACTGCTTTCAACATCTATTGCTGAATTCATAACTGAACTTGAAAGAATTAATCAAAACTAGGATACGCCATAAAAGGCTGTAGACAAGGATAAACAATTCTAAATTCCTCTAATTCACACAGGTGGGTTTATTAGTAGCAGCAGTTAGAACATAATAAATACATATAATCAAGCCTTTATCCCTTATGGGGTAGGCAGAGCACTAAGGGCCGATAGAACCACATGGTGCCACTTCTAACCAATTTTGAGGGTATAGTTGAGATGTACAAGTTAGTAGTGACAGGTGGTCAGCCCATCGCCTACAAAACACCAAGACCCTCATTTGTCCCTCTACTGACTTACACCCGGGAAGAGAAGCAGCTGTAGCGTTATACGTTTTTCATCCCTAAAATAAAATAAATTAAAAATAGTTAACAAACCTTATTCCTCCACTTATCGAGCTCCAATTTCAAAGCCTTCTCAGTTTTGACCGCCGTTTGGACCTTCCGTTCGACCTCTTCCATCTCTTTGTTGATCTGTTTGATCCTCTTCTCCGCCGCCGACAGATCTGACTTGCTATTGGCTAGCCGTCGCTTGCGGTCTTCTACTGATATCTCTTGTAACGCTTGCACCAATTCATCTTTACGTCTGGGAGAGATTATGAGATCACATACATTGTAAGTTACAACACGTTAACCTAGTGCTATACTAAGAAAAGTGAGGAATTTTGTCATAGAGACACATAGATATTACATTAACATCCATGACACGGTAATATAGATATTCATGATATCATTTCATCATATAAAACGTTAATTTCATTGATTTTAATGTCATTGATATTAACGTCGATTCCGGCAGTCACAACTTATTCTTAAACGTAATTAAATCTAAAATTTTTGGTTTAAGCATGTCAAAAACTATTCTGGCAGTCACTTTTCTGACAGGTGGCAACTAAATTTAATTTATATTGACGTTTCAACTTTTTTTTCAAATTACTTTAGGTTTAATTGTCAATGTTTTGATTATAAAAAATTTGATAAATGATAGGGTAATTAATTATTACGCATTAATAACATTATTGAGCGATTGCGAAGATTTAATGCTTATGCGAGTACCAAAATATCGGGGTTCTTAAGCATTGGTTAAGGTTTGGTCCAAGAATAGTTTTATTAACGTAAATTATATAGTAGACGACCGCGACTCCGTCCGCGTGGACTACAGATAAAACAAAATGTCGAAATTATCCGAGATAAAAACATTTTCCCGGGATAAATAGTAGCCCTTATGTTAAGTGGGACCTGTTACAATATATTACTGAAAACCGCATCGAAATCGGTTCAGCCGTTTCTGAGATTAGCGTGCACAAACGCACAGACAAACCGACAAACAGACAAAAATTCCAAAAATAATTATTTAGGGTACTTTTGGGTATTTTTTCTCGTATATCTTCCATGTACAAACAGCGATTCGTTACATTTTTATTATATGTATAGAAGAAGATAGATAGAGACAAGACAATCATACCTAATTAAGTTATTAGTAAGTAGATTTTCAAGCTTGTTCTTAGTAGCTTCAAGGTTCATCCTGGCACTGAAAGCCTCTTTATTCTCCTGTGTGAGACGACGTATGGCGTCGTTTAGTTCATCCACTTTGCCTTGGTCCTGCGTCGACAGTTGCTCCATCAGTTCCTGGTAAAATTAACAGTGTTGTAGTTAATGTGGCAGGCTTTTATCCACTAGTTTTTCTTTGTCAATTTTGACAAGTTTTGTCAAGTTTTGCGGAAGCAAAAATAAACGGTAAATTCAAGTTTATCGAAAATAAAATGTAATTGGCATATAAGTATATATATTGCTTAAATGATTAGGGACGAAAGCTATTTCCGAAATCCCCACAGTATTGGGAAGAACGGGAATGACGTATATTAAATATTCATCAAGGGATGTCAGGGCAAGAAAGTATTTCTAAAATTCTCACGAAATATATTAAACGGAAATTCAAAATTTTACACAAATGAAGCCGGTGTCGGCTGCCGCAAAAACGTATATGTAAATTATACCGATACTTACCCAGATATATAGGTACAGATAGTTCAAACTCATGTGTGCGCGCGACGCTATGTGTGCGTGCGCAGTAATTATAATACAGCTTCAATTTGTGCGGCAGTGACGCGGTCGTTGTCGTCCGAGCAACACACAAATTAAAGCTGTATAATTACAGGCGCATCCGGCAGAAGACCAAAGGTCAAAGGACCAAAGAACAAAGAACATAGTCTCGAAATGTAGCAGACTGAAGTGGCAGTGGGCAGGCCACATCTGCCGTAGGATCAATGGACGGTGGAGTAAACGGGTTCTCGAATGGAGGCCGCGCCTCGGCAAGCGTAGCGTGGGGCGCCCTCCAGACAGATGGACCGATGACTTAAAGAGGATGGCTGGTAGTGACTGGATGGCAATAACGGGAGATCGAGCCATGTGGCGTACACTGGGGGAGGCCTACGTCCAGCAGTGGACTGCAATAGGCTGACGACGAATTACAGGCGCACGCAGTACAAGCTTAGATCTTGTACATCCGTTTACAAGTAGATTTTATATGTATGCGTATGTCCGCAAAATACCTGGTGTAATTCAGACTCCAGTCCCTCTTTAGTGGCCTGCATGGCCTCCAGACTGGAGCGGCACTGCGCTAGAGACCTCTCCTTGGGCCCTCTGAACCTCTCTATAGAGGCCAACTCCTCCTTCATCAGACGAATGTCCGCCTTCACTTTGTCGAATATGTCCCTGGGATAATGCGTTTTTGTTTAACAACCTTTTTAAATTCATATTCATTCCTATTCATATTTTTTCCATTTCTTTATTAATTATTTTATAATATATAATATCTTGACTAAGATAAAAACACTTCTCCATAATATAGTCCGTTAGGATATGGTTGATCGTTTCATCATTAAAAAACATTGTGCTGAGGGATTCAGCTTTGTTTGCCGAGATTTGGCTTATGTATAGCTATCGGTATGAAAAATAACGTTTCCAATAATGTAATTTCAAAAAGAGATGGTAAAATTCGTCATCCGAGTAATTGACCCGGTGGCTCAGTGGTAAGAGCACTGGCACGCGGAATGCAGAGGTCGTGGGTTCAATTTTAAATTCATATTCATTCATTTGCATTGTAAAATATCTATAAACCCAAATTATTCCAAATTAAAAAAGGACCGTGAAGCTTAAAATAAAATGATTTAAATACCTATCCCCATTAAAACAATGGGGGTGTTATTACAAAACCGCGTCAAATGTTAGACACTGATTAAAATTATATTTGAGAGCAAAATGTATGAAATATCTGTCTAATTGAGAAAACTTTTGCAAAACTCGATCGGCAGTTTAGAGATTTCATAATCAAATCATGATTAATCATTTAAATAAAAAATAAGTTAGTAAGTTTAGTTTAAGTTAAAACTCGACAGTGAATTATTTAATAAATTGTCGAATTTGACCTCAATCTGCAATGTAATTAGCTTAAATATATTTGAAAACTAAATATGTATACTCACTTAGCTTTCCCCTGTTTAGTCTCCGTCCTCTGCATTTCCGACACAACACTGTTGATACTGGACTCTGTCTTGTTTAGTTCCTGCCTCAGAGCGCCTAGTTCCTGCTCTAAAGTTCCGATCTGCTCCATTAGTTCCGACCGAGTCTTCTGCATTTCTAAACGCGACCGCGATTGGTTGAAGTAGCCTCCTGTTAGCGAGCCTTTTGATGATACCTAAATATGACAAATGAGCAAAGGTTTTAGTATAGTTTTAATTAAATTCGTTATATTTTGTACAGGTATCTGTAGCTATTACTATACAAATCGAATCAAAGCGGTGATAGCCCAGTGGTTAAGACGTGCACCTTCCAAGCGGGAGGCGTAAGTTCGATCCCAGTCACGGGCCTGTACCAATGAATTTATTTTCATGTACAGATTTAAATGTTTGCAAAATTGTCACTTAACTCGTGCCTCGGAAAGCACGTAAAACTGTTGGTCCTGCGCCTGATCTCTCTCCGGTCGTGTCGGCTTTCCGTCCCATCAGGGTAACGGAATAGAGAGTGCATCTGTGTTTGCGCACACACTTGTCTCCTGCGTACCTGGCCAATCTCCGTAGAGATTGGTCGCCTTGGCCGAAAGACAGTCGGAGATCATCATCATCACTATACAAACCTATCCCTAGCCATCCTGTAAAGTGTAAGTGTTGCCCATTAAAATATATAAAAAACACCCTAAAGCTATACTATCAGTGCACTTTCCGTTCACCTTCCGTGTTTCTCTGACGCATGCTGACATGCCCCAAAACACATATAACCTGAAAGCGTCTAATGCTTGACGCAGGACAAATTTGATTGAACATGAAAGCGCTTTGGTGTGGACAAAACTAATAGGCGCCGTGCCTATATTACCTAATTTGCACTCACACTTTATATTTTCACTATTACACTGCTTGGGCTTTGCTACTGAAAGTAACGTAATAGCTTGAGAGTTGCCCTACCTGATCTCCTTCCAAAGTGACACAGTCGAGATGGAACTGTTTCCCTAACTCGGTGGCACACTCCAGGTTCCTGCAGATGAGGGTCTTGCCGAAAATGTACTTCATCGCCTTCGCGTACTTCTGGTCGTATTTCAGCTTCTGCACCATGGCTATTGCGTTCTGGAAATATTTTGTGTGTCAGAAGTAGGTAGGAAAAGGAAATGACGACTGATTGGCGTAGTAGGTAGTGACCCTGCCTGCGATGCCATAGGTCCTGGGTTCGAATCCCGGTAGGTGCAAATATTGATATGATGAATATCGATGTTTGTTTCCGAGTCATGGATGTTTCTATACTTATCTATGTATTTATATACCGTTGCTTAGTACCCACGACACAAGACCTTAGGGATCTTAGTGTGGGACTAGGTCAATGTGTTGTGAATACTTGTAAAGTGTGTGTGTGTAAAAAAAAAACATAACTGTCGAATCAAATGCTAAAGAAAAGAAGATAAATTATGCGCCGAAATGTTAAACTTTCGCATGCTATAGGCTTTTTGTACACACACGTTTAATAGCCGTCAACATTTACAGGCAGTGTTTTATGGATCACTGTGGAAGGTTAGATTTGCTATGTAGAAGCTTGCACGTTTTCTTGATCGTACGGCATACACGACGTTCGGCTAAAAAACGTGCCATGGACAAGAGGACAAGAGGCTTTACGTAATGAAGATGCTGGCGGATGTTAAAATACTTTTCAGCAGGAATACATTAAGCTAATTGGGGGACTAAGTTTACTCTGTAGCAGAGCCATCTATCGGACGCAAGACAACAGTCCAATACAATTCCTACCGCGATATCGAAGTTTCTCACATTAATTGGAATTTACTCATATCTGAATTGAATTTAATGCATTTCATGATTGCATTTTGAAAAGTTCAATTCTATTGGCCACATCATAATGAACGTAATGTTTCTCGATATGGCAACTAAACGGATCATTTCATGTTCAAGAAAATACGTAAAATAGTTTTCGGTAGAGGCGCTGCGCGCGTTTTATTTATGTGTGAAGATGGCGGATTTTTCTTTTAGGTTATACAAATTAAAGAGAGTAGGGTGATTGCAGAAGAAGTTCACGGATAGTGTGTTATATTGTATAATGTATATTAATTGGGTTTATAATAATATTGTTAAACAAAAACCTTAGACGATAGGTTAGGTTAGTTTACTCTGACGCACGAGCCGAGCGAGCGGAGCGAGCGTGCCCAGCAGCGTCCGGCGAGCCATCTATCTTTTATGTTTTTAAAATTATATTGGAAAATATCACATAAATAATAGCAAAAAAAATCATACCATCACCTTAGACTTATATATGATGTACGGTATATATTATTTATATAAGCTCTTACCACCATTTTATGGACACAATTCCTATGACAAAATCGTGAAATGTAGCGATAACGATCTGGTCAAATTGAAGCCACTTTGAAATCTCACATGAAATTGACCATTTCATTGATCAAATCTACGATATGGCCACGACATATACATGGGCCAAACAACAACTAGCGGGTACAACGGTGGGGCCAAACAAGCTACAACACAAGCAACTTACATTATCATTGGGATACACCATATCCCTGACTTGTAGTCTGTTAAGAGGCATGAAAGTGACCTCTCCGGGTAAACTCTGTCGGTTCATTTCCTTCAGGATTTTTGTACCGACGGTGTCTGATTCCACTATGTGATGGAATAACCTGTTACCTGCCGTTACCTAGAAAATAGCTTTAGTGCATTAAATCCTATCCTACAAATTATGAACGTAAAAGTTTGTGAGAATGGGTGATAAGGTGTTTTTTTTCTCTTTCACACAAAAACTACTAGATATATAGCTGATACATCAAAATAGCTCATGGTCAGATGTCGACAGCATTCACTAGTATTATAAGTTTAATGGGTGATTACTTATAATATTCATCAATTAAAATTTAATTAACCTTTCTGATTGAAGCTGCCAGTCTATCTACGTACATCCCCTTTACAGTAAAGTAAAAGAGCAAACATCACAACGCCCCTACCTCAACCGCGGTATAAATAGTCTTATCACAAGTGAAGTTCTCAATAACAGGTCCGAAGTACTGCTGTGCGATCCTGCCCGCCTCGCCACCTTTCTCTTGGAATGTTTCTAGCACTTTACGTACGCTGTCCCGTCCATTCAGGATTGGCTGAAAGAAACAGATAAGTCTTTTAAAACTAAGAAAAGAATTCCTATTCACAACAATTAAACACGAGGTTTCATTACAATACATCAGCTGCATCACATATGTTCATGTCGAAAGAGTCGACTAAGGAACCCGGGCATTCTCTACGGCGATAAGCTAGCAACTCGTCAGAACATGCTAAACATGGCTGTGGGATTTCCTTGAAGATACTGCAGTTCTCGCTTCCACCCTTACACAGCATGTGTGTGTGTGTGTGTATGTACATGATGTATATTTATTTATTTATTTTTTATCAAGTTTTAGAGAAAACCAGCAAGCATCAAAGATATTCATCAGTATAGAAAATTGTGCCCTAACTAAGTCAATTATTTATGGACTTATGGACGCCCGCGACTCCGTCCGCGTGGACTGTAAAAAAAAACAAAACGTCGAAATTATCCGGAATAAGAAGTAGCCCATATGTTAAGTGGGACCTGTCACAATAAATTCTTGAAAACTGCATCGAAATCGGTCCAGCCGTTTCTGAGATTAGCGTGCACCAACATCGATCCGTTACAATTTTATTATATGTATAGATAAATTACATAATATTAATTGTCACCTTTCCTGCCATAGAGCGTAGAGCTTGATCTGCCTTAGATAAATCTTCTTTCAGGGACGACAGGTTTTGTGTAAGAGTAGTTTCTTTACGCCATAACTCACTGTAAAATTCAAACACGTACATCATTGTGTAGGGTGCCTAATGCGACAGCGAAAATTGTACAATATTCGCGTTGAAATGTAGAATTCCTTTTATGTAATCTGATCACTGTCACTGACATTTGCCTGTACTACTGGGATTGGCTCACCACTCATTCCCGCCACTGCAACTCCTATAAGCCAGCAGAGGCGACCAGAAAAATGCAAACAAACCTACCTAACAAGCGACTATGAAGTATTAAACTAATAGAAAAACAGAATGTGAAGTATGAAGATAGATACCCTCGATATTAACACGTTGACGGACAGTTGCGTCTAAGCCGTCAAGTTCGACTATGTATGAAGTCCAATACGGTCGTTTTTAGACACCAGTGTATTTAAGCAGAAAGAGTAAAACCATACTTCTAATATTCTAAAAATTACAAAAACATATACAAGAATTTCACTTGTTTCTACTGTCCGTCAACGTGTTAAATTATATTCTTCAGCCTATTGCAGTCCATAGCTGGACGTAGGCCTCCCCCAGGGCACGCCACAAGACTACTATGGGGGGTATTTGCCCATAGTCAGCACGCTGGGCAGGCAGGTTGTTGACGGCAGTATGATTTTCGGACTATGTTGTCAGTACGATACCCACGGGCTGGCAGGGGTGGTACAAACTCTATTCTGCCGGCACCACGCGGCTAAATTAAATTTTATTTGCCTGTACAAAAAAAAACTACTCACTTCCTAGCACTTTGTTCCTGGTCCTTTCGTTTCTTGCACTCGTAATACTGTTTGTTATGCTCTTCTATAGCCACGCGTTGTCTCTCCATTTCCTTAGTGGTGTCCTCTATACGTTTCTCCAGTTCGGTCAGTTTGCTCGCGTCTCGACGTAAATCATCGCGTAACTTGGTCTCGTGGTCCTTTTTGTCTTTTATTTGCTTGTTTAGGGATCTGGTTGGTGTGGAGTAATTATTAAAAGAGTTAATATTAGACTAGAAAACATTAATTTAGAGCATGGATAGCTAATTGTGTAATATAAGTGTAGAAAACATTTTCGAGATGTAAAATAATTGTACTTTCAGTACACCATAATATTTTTTTGGTAGAAAAGAAGGAAATAGACAATTATCTGGAACAATATTTTAATTTAATATGTGTCTTCTTTTAGCACATAAAACTACACGTTAAAATTCCGAAAAACAACTGGAAAAATATAAATGATGGCTTGTTTGCTGGAAGAAATCTCTCTTAGGATATTACCGGATATTGATCGACGGCATCGGTCAACGTCGATCGACGGATCTGGTAGCTTCAATTGACTAACCAACCGATCGATTTCCAGTCGATGGCATCGTTCCACCTTGATTGATTAAGCGATCGGTCGATGCATTTGGTCTGGTAGAAACTATCAATCGACAGCGACTTATCCATTCTAGCATTGATCGATGCCGTTAATCGCCGATTGAACGATGGGTCTGAGAACTAATATGCCAGCAACTTCATTCGCGCAGTCGTATCCTAATGCAATAAGCTAGGTACAACAAGGTAACTGACAAATTCGAAACCCGTTCTATATTTTTGGCCAGGAAGAGTGACAAACAGATGAACATCCAATCTTACAAACTTTGTCATTTATAATATTAGTAGCACAGCATAAAGAACAACGAAATCACTTACTTAAGCTCCTTTTCAATCCACCGATCCCTATCCTGTTTGGAGGTAAACTGCGTGCCTCTGCCCTGCTTAGCGTACAACTCCTGCCGTTTCTGCTGGTTCAGTGCCAACGCCCGGGTGCATTCCTCTTCCCTGCCCTTCATCTCTTCGTACTTCGGCTTTAGTTCCTCTAGTTCGCGCTCTTTTTCCGATATCTGTTGTCTGAGACGCTCCAGTTCTGCTTCTGCTCTTTCCTGCATTTGTAGAAACATTTATTATAAAAGTTGAAATATATCTGGACTCCAGCAAGTTCTGTAAGTTGGAACTATTACAACAAAAAAAAAATTACTTGGTTTTAATTTTTGATATAATGTTTTTGGATACATTTTGCATATTAGAGCAGACAATGTGAAAAGCAGGTACATATTTAATGTAACAGCGCAACATATACTGCTAGAAGTGAACTTCCTACCTTAGACTTGTTGTCTCCATCAACGTCATCAGTCAAGTCTTTGATCCCGAGCTCGAGTTTGGTCTTCTCTCTGAGCAGCTGTTGTTGTTCCGTGGACAGAATGTCTTTCTCTTCACGCGCTGCTGCCACATCTTTACGGGCTTCTTTCAGTTTTCTGGAAACATACATATAGATCAATCAATCAATATAAGCCCGCAGGGCAGCTTGTGGCGAGCTGTTGGGAGGTAGCGTTCCCACGGACCTGAAGTGCTCCCGGGGGAAGACCCTGTTCCTCATCTCCGGCGCCGAAGTGAGGTCTGACGAGGAACAGTTCCCCCACCTCTACCTTGCCTTCGCCGGCCGGGCAGAGTGGAGTCGCGAGAGCTATGACAGCTCGAGGGTGGACGTGCCCGTCCGTAAGTGGCGAGTTGGCTTCGGTTTAAAGTCCAGGGGCCCCCCCACCCTAGCCGCTCACCAAATGTTGCCCCCTTTGTCGCTCCGTGCGTGCGGCCGTTTCAGGGGGCCCATGAAATGAGTTGGCGAGTCACCGCCTGCCACCTAACAATTATGAGACTTGGTTGTAATGGTAGGCGTCCGTTAGTCTCCTTCAATAGCCCGATTTTCCAACCCCACCCAAAATTCAGCCCCATAGCCCATGACCTTGTTTCCCATCGCATGACAGAGCTCTGCACTCCAATAGTCTTGCACATGGCGGAGACCATCGCCGGGTGTATCATATTGTGCGTTCGGCGATGGTATCCGTCATGTGTATCCAACACCATATTAAAGTTCTCTTAAAAGGGCCTCTACATCTTGGCTACGGCCCGATGCACGCCTCTCAAAGGACCGGGACTCTGTAGTCCCGAGAATTTCAAAAGAGATACAAATAATAATAATAATAATAAAGCCTTTTTATTTCCAAATTAAAATACATAAATTATCATAATAAAATTTATACAATGTCATAAAATGTCATATCTAATGGAGAACCCATTTGTGGGCAAAGGCCTCCTCCAACGCGTGCCACTCAGCTCTATCTCTTGCCAACCTAGTCCAAGTCCCGCCTGCCAGTTCTGTGATGTCGTCGCTCCATCGGCGTCTGGGGCGACCACGAGGTCGCTTGTCCTCTCGAGGCCACCAATGAAGCAAGCGTTCACTCCAGCGTCCATCTGGTGCTCGAGCCACGTGGCCAGCCCACCTCCATTTGTATCTGCAAACTAGCTCAGCAGCATCTTTTAGCTTAGTTTTGTGTAGAATGTCAGTATTGCGCACTTTTTGAATCAGTCTCAAGCCTAGCATACTTCTTTCCATTTTTCTTTGGAATATTTGAATTTTCTTAATTAGTGCCTTTGTCAATGTCCAACACTGGCAGCCATAAAGTAGTAACGGTAAGATGGTGTTATCAAATGCTTTCTTTTTTAATCTTATTGAAATTTTGGATTTAAATATGTGTTTAAGAGCCCAGTACTTACTCCATGCCATTTTAATTCGTCGTTCTACTTCTCGCGTTGTTTGGCTTTCGAAACTTAAATTTTGACCCAAGTAAGTATATGTCTCTACATAGTCTAGGGTGAGTTGATCAATATTGATTGGTGTTTTGTCTGTATTGGTCATTATACAAGTTTTACTCACATTCATGTGCAAACCGCACCTTTTGCTTTCTGAATTAAGGCCTTGCAACATGGTGTTTAAGTCATTATAATTATCACTGAGAATTACAATGTCATCAGCGAATCTTAAGTGGTTCAACTTCGATCCATTTATGCTCACTCCAAAGTTTGTCCAATCAAGTTTGCGAAAAATGTCTTCTAGTAGAGCTGTAAAAAGGTGGGAGATATGGGGTCCCCTTGTCGAACACCTCTTTTTACTTTGAATGGAGTACCTTTTCTTTCCAATTTGACAACTCCTTTGCTTTCTTTATACATTGTTTGCAGTAGAGAGATGTATTTTTGGTGAACCCCTTGTCTATACAAAGCGTCCCACAAAGCCTGGTGCGAAATGCAGTCAAATGCCTTTGAATAATCTATAAAGGCTATGTAAAGATCTTTCTTATATTCAGTAAATTTTTCTATGATTTGATTTAGAACGAAAATGTGATCAATTGTTGAAAATTTTTGCCTGAAACCAGCTTGTTCTTTTGGTTGGTTAAAATCAAGAATTGGCATGAGTCTTCTGAGTATTGTTTTTGTGAAAACCTTATACAGAGCGGGCAGGAGACTTATAGGTCTGTAGTTTCCCATATCTAGTGGGCTGCCTTTTTTATATAACAAAGTTATTATAGAAGTTTCCCACTCCTTAGGTATGATTTTTTGATATAATATTTCATTAAATAGTGTTGTTATAATTGGGGTGATAGGTTCTATTATAGCTTTTAAAATGTCATTTGTTATGTTGTCACTGCCCGGGCTTTTCATTGTCTTTAAACTTCTCAGTGATGCTCTTATTTCAGATTCCAAAAAGGGAGGCACGTCGTCTGCGGTTGTTTCCTTGTTTAAACTTACCATTAAAGCCATATTTCCGTCACTGAGTTCATTTTCAGTATGATACAGTTGTCTGTAGAAGTCAGATGCAATGTGTATTATAGATTTTCTGTTAGTTTTCTTAAAGTTGGCTTTGTTCTTTAGTGCTGCTATCCAAGGTTTCGAGGTCATTAGTCTTTTTTGCTGCTCTCTTAACTGAACTTCTCTGGTCCAACTCTTCTTCTAATATTTTTTGTTGGTGACTTTTGATATTATCTTTAATTTTCCTACTTATTTTCCAGTAAAGTCTAGTTAGACGTTTTTATCTTCTTTAGTTTTATTGTTTTTCATTTTTAACTCTTCCCTTTCTAATATCATGTAGGCTATCTCAGGTGTAATCTTATCTTCTTTGGAATTGTTTACATGGTTTGATGGCAAATTATTCAAACAATACTTGATATTTTCCGTTACTGTGGAATAGTATTCTTGTACGGATGTAAAATTAATATTTATACTTTTCTGTGAAAATATTTTTTCAGCCTGTTCCTGTTCTTTTGGAAGAAGCCTTGTGTTTTGTTTATTTTTAAATGTTGTTCTTGATCTTTTAGTATTATTCATCAGCACAAGTTTTGCTCTGACAAGTCTATGATCTGTTGGGTGAGTGGTTCCAATAATCTGTGTGTTTTGTATGGTGTTTGTGTTTTTGGTTATAATGAAATCTATTTCATTGTACGCTGTATTGTCGGGTGTATGCCAAGTCCATCTTTGTTTCCGATTCTTTTTGAAGTAAGTATTCATGATGTGCATTTGTTTTCCATACAAAAGTCTATTAAATAGTCTCCTCTGTGATTTCTAATCCCATAGCCCCATGGACCCATGACTGCTTTATCTTCAATAGTAGGCTTCCCTATTTTAGCGTTGAAATCACCCATTATTATTACATTATTAATATTATTTATGTTTTCTAATATGTCATTAATATCTTTATAGAAAATTTCAATATCTTCTTCAGTAGAATTTTGGTAGGAGCATAAACTTGATGAAGTAGTATTGTTTTCCAGCTATTTCCATATCTAACCTTGCCACACGATCACTAGCCGCAATGAAGTCTATAATATTCTTCCTGTATGATTTCTTAATCATGAATCCTACTCCATTGAAGCCACTTTTTTTGCCAGAGTTCATAATTATGTATTCAGCATTTTCGTTATATATATACCTTCTCTTTTTGTTTCTGATAACCCTATTACATCCCAAATAATATTTCTTAAAGCATTATCCAATTCAACTTGTCTTGTGTTATTAACTAATCCGCGTACATTATAGGTACACACATATAGGAAATTGTTTCTATCACGTGTAGTTACATTTTAGGTTTATGGCATTCTTCTGAATGTGATGGAACTTGTCTTGACGTTGGAGGGTGGTGGTCTAATATCCCACGGGGACCAGCCGGATTGGGACATGTATATGTTTTCCGGCTCCCCTTTAATTGTTTTTTGCCTCGTTTTCTTTATGTTGAGCATCTTTTCTGTTTCCGTTGTAATTTTAGTAACTTAGAGGGCTTTGTAAATTTCTTAGTAGTCCCTTTTTGTATAGAGTAATAGTTTTTCGATGGTGAGCTTAGGGGTGGAGATGTAGACGGTAGTCTCTTCCTTTTTTCATTATTTGTACGTTTTTTTTTATTATAAGTTGGTCCTTTATTATAATAGCATATTTGCCTGCTTCCCTAGCTTCAATCATCTTAGGGATTAAGGATCTTCTGAGTTCGATAGTGTCTTTTGAAAAATCTTCTGAAATTTTTATACTTTTGGGGAACTTATTTTTATTTTTCATGATCTCGTGTTTTCTCCAAGTAAGTGTGAATTTAATCTTTATCGGTCTTGTCTTCTTTTCAACTTTCTTCCCAATTCTTTGTACCAGGCCAATCTCCCATTTGTCCCAGCTGTCTGAATTAATTTTCTTATTTGCTTCATTTAATAGATTCAAGACAATATGCATTAGCCCGATATTATCCTCTTCCTGTTCTTCTACACCATAAATTATCAAATTATTTTTCCTAGTTTCAGTTTCTAAGTATTGGACCCTAGTTTGCAACTTCTTAATTTCCTCTTTCATTTCAAGATTTTCTTGTTGGAGTGGCCGCAGTTTTTCGTCAATCGTTAGTTGTATTGTCTCTTTAATAGTTTCAGTTTGAGTTTTTAGTTCTTCTTTTAGTTTATTCCAGAGTAAGGTTATTTGTTCTTCCATTTTCCCAATGTGGAATTCTACCAAGGTTAAATACTACCAAAACAAACAATTTATTCTTGCTGGCAACACTGGAACTGTGCTTATGAACGCAACTTTTGGCGGCTTCGGTTGGTAGAACGAACTGTCAGTTGATTTTGACAGTTATTGTTTGGCAGGTGGGTAAGTAGGCAGCACCCCGAGTTTAAAAACGGTATTCTTTGGAAGTTCTAAATGACGGTAGTTTGAGATAACTTTGCCTATTGCAAATTTGCGCCACTGTATTTTAGGATTCTAAATAGTGTTTTCTTGCTGTTTTTCACTTGTAAGCACGCACAATCACTTTGTTTCTTTATGGTATGCCTTCACCAGGTGAAAAGTTTCTTTTTTATGCACGATTTTGAATTAAAATCGGGAGCACTTTGCGATAGCGTATTGACGTAAGTAAATCCGGAACCGGAAAAAAATAAAGGAAGAAAACATACATATACATAAATCAATATACCTATATACATAACATACTAGCCTATTATAGTAAACAAGGAATGACCACAGAAATATTGTTAATCTGATTAATAAATGAAAAAAAAAACTATAGGCAGAAATATCAGTGTATAAATGCTTCATAGAACTAGTAACTATTCTTAACATTGTTCACTTGTAACAAAGACAAAATAAGACTTTGCATATGGATCAAAATTTTCTTGAGTGCTTGACTTGATTTTAAAAAATGAAAAGGACAGTGTCCATCCTGGAGAATAATTAGGTCTTTTCAATACTCCAGGAAAGCCTGGCCTTGTTTACGTTAAATTTTGTGAATACAATCAAGTACATTATTGCTTACTTATTGGCTTCCTTTACATGGTCCTGTGCTTCTCTCACCAAGTCAGCATACTGTTGCTGTTCTTTGCCACTGTTCGATCGCAGTTTCTCCAACTATATGAAGAAAAAGAACTTTAGAAACTGTTGTTGTGGTTAGTATGATTCGCGCGTCTTGACACACACCTAGACTATTTATTTCAATGTCAGACATTATATGCTGATTGATGCAGCATATAAATTAATACAATTTGATCAACATGTCTTCTTGAAGCTTAATATTCAGCAGGCAACAATTAACGCGCAACATTCGGCAATGTTGAACAAGAGCGTGTGATGATGCGCAACTGTGATTTATTCCACTGGGGGTTATCCTCCTCTCGTATCATTTATGGAATGCCATTATGGAAGGGTCAAACCCATATTCTTAGTGATTAATTTCCTCTGCAGGGCACTTAAGTGTAGTACATTGTGTTTAGACAAAAGTTTCAATGTTTGGATGCAATTAGAGCAAACTCAAAAGTCAATGTTTATTGATATGAGGGTTACAGATTGAGATGAATTTTGAATAGGGAATATGCATCTGACACGAAAACAGATTTTTTATATTTTATTCGAAAGATATTACAAATACAAACCAATATTTTGAATTATACCACTCGTATTTTTTTATTGCTGTAAATCCAAAACGGTTAAGTTAGATATGCCATTCCAAGGGCAAACTTTATTAATTTTTTATGGAGAATAAAAAATAAAATCATGCATATACCCTATTGAAAATGCACACTAAGCCTAGGTCTCTTACCTCTTCCAGCTTTCTTTTGTTTTCCTTATGTTCAGTGTCATGTATGATGAACTCGAGTACACGTCGAGATCTGTCCCATTTCTGGTACTCTTTCAGTTCCTCTTTCTCTTCTTCTAGTGTTTTCAGACGCTCTTCTATTGTTTGGAGAAATTCATTAATTTTCTCCACCTGAAAAAAAAGATTTAGAAGTTTGGTAGAAAATATAAAAAAATACTATTTTTGAAAAGGCTTATTAATAATAGTATAGCCCTGATACTAGACAAGGCTTCTATCCCAATATGTTTGAATAAGTAAAAGTAAAATACAATAAAAATCACAACTTGTCAGTGATTTCTTTCATGTGAGCCAGCTATGCTAAGTAAGGTATCAATTGCAATCCTGCATTTTTGGCTACCACATTTATTGACAACACAGGCAGGTTGGTGACCAGTGTGATTTACGGACTATGTTGTCAGTACATGTTGTCAGTCTTAATCGCCTCGTACAATACCCACGGGCAGGCAGGGGAAATACAAACTCTACTCTGCCGACACCACACAGATATTTCTATATTATGTAAAAATGTTAATAAATACATTACACCTGTTTTTACTAGAGTAAGCACAGATCATTGACCATTCAAAATATACATAGATAAATATTTTATTACAAAATATACACAAGCTTTTAAGTACTTAAATAAAATAAATTATAAAATATACATTGCAAATTAGTTACCTTCCCAACAGTCTCTTTAAGAATTGTGACAGATTCCTCTCTGCGCTCATCATAAACCCTTGTTCCAGCCACTTCTCGGAGCAGTTTCAATCTGTGAGAGTCTGGAGCTATGGCCATTTGGTTAATCTAAAAAAAAAACAATGTACTGTCACAGGTCATGTGACTAGGTAGATGTAATTATCACATCCCAGAGGCCTTTCTCAAGGCACACCATAAGCCATAGGGGGGTTTTTGCTCCACCAATACACACTATTTTCAGACTATGTAATCAACACGGGAGGGACCCACCTCCTAGAAACCCTTAAACGCCTTTTTTTATGACATCCACAATACTTTACACAATACTAAATAATGTTACATTTATTTTTAAGAAAATTGTATAGGTACTTACTTTACCCTGCTTGACAATGTAGTATGGATTGGAGTTGGATAATCCAGCACTTTCCAGAAGGTTAAGTACCTCTGACCTTGGGACCACCTTTTTGTTGAGGAAAAACTGGTCCTTTTTAGAGCCAATAACTCTTCGGAGAAATATCTCATCTTTTTCAATCTAAAAAAACAAAATTAATCATTATCTAGTATGCATTAAAATACTATTAAGTTTTTGTATATAAATGAAATACTTACAGGAATTCTATTGTCTGAATTGTCGAATATAATCTCTACAAATGCAGAGATTACTCTTGGCCCTGTTCCCTCATGAAGCAAAGCTAATCTCTGTTCCGGTCTCAAATGAGAGAACTCATCACTCAACACAAATTGTATAGCTGGAATGTTATGAAAGATTTTAGAAACATAAGACACAAGTGCTGGCTAGAACACACTTTCACAACATAGCCTACATATTTCTTAACTAATTTCTCTTACCATGAAAGAAGTTACTTTTCCCGGAGCCATTGCGTCCGACAACAACATTATGTCTTTTATCAAAAGGTTCCACGACAATTTGTTCCCGGTAACTCTTGAACCCCTGTATTATCACCTGTAAACAATAATAAACGAAAGATGCACCCTGCACTAACAGCATCAACGAAAAGTGACTAAAATAGTGCGTCACAATTATGAATTTTTATTTCCTTTTAAATTATTTAGGCAAATTCTCAAACATACCTGTTTTATGTGCATTTTCACAGTTAAAATCAAACAAAATAAGAAAAAGTATTCACGTAAAATTGACCGCCATTCCCACAGTTGACAGTTGTCAAAATGTCAAAGCCACTATGTAGTCTGTGGTCAAAGCTAAGTTTTTTAGGCTCTATTTAGAGAATTCCGTTCCTGCAGAATGCAATTTGGTTGGCAATAAAATCTTGGACGTGCAGAATTTGCAGGAGCGAGCCTTCCTATGAAGCCGCGTTGCCCTAAGGAGCGAGCACAAAATCTTAAAAAATCAAGATGACCATGACGATGATTTTGTTAGTGCACATTTGTTATCCTCTTACTTTGGTTTTGTTTCTAGTCACTTTTGCTTAGTTTGCTGAAAGATATCTCTTGAAAAGATAAGCTCATCATTGTACATTTCACCTGTATCCTTAGGTATAGAAGTTGTTTAGTTTATTTATATACAATACATAATAAGATGACCATTGTTAGTCCAGTTGACGTGAGTAGAGCAAGTTTCGAATGGCCATAGTTCGATTGACAGTGTTCAGAATAATCATTCACCGTACTTTTGAAACTCACAGTTGCAGTATGTACCTTCCTAGTTTCTATATCAGGGTTCGCCAAATGGTTCGCGACTCATTTTGTGCGGACCGTGAGAAAACAGCAACTTGCACTACAGAGTGCGACTTTTAATACAAATGTGGGATAGGTACCTACATTATCTTTTTTGATGTCAATTCTAAAACGGCCGGGCGAAGTATCAAAGAAACAGTTCGCGAATTGCGAAAATATTTTTTCTACACATAGTAAAATAATGTGCGGACCGCGTTGGTCATTTCATTTCTTAAATAAAATGGACCCCTGAAACTAATTGCTGACCCCTGTCCTATATAGTTTAATCAGTACCAGAGGCGGCTGCTGACATTTTTAGATGGGTGTTCACTCCCTTAACGAATGGGATGGCGCAAATTCAACCGTACGCTTATAAAAATTCAGATGACCTAATGAAAGACATTAAAGACCACCATATCGCGTTCTAACTCGGACTAAGCGACCTCTAATGGCCGCATATGCGAATTAAAGTGAGCGGCGCTCCAGATAAGGCAAGTTTTTCATACGAAATCTTCTGTTTCACGCGCCGGCCTATGTCGGTATGTCTCTTTCGCACTCATTGAATACAGTACTAGGAATCGTACCAAATTTCGTTTCATTGGAGCGCGATCGCTAGAGCATCACTGGATACATAAGATTACAACTTACTTTAGACGAACGCGTAGACACTATTGTATAAACATAGTAGAATTGAAAGATAAATGTAATCTTCGTGGGTGGGAGTGCACCACACCAGCGCTCCTTAGGGCGAGCCGCCAGTGATCAGTAGTCCCTTTCTTCTCCGAATATCGATCGTCCAAAAATCATAAACCCTGACAAGTTTGCTATAATCATCACTTTCCATAATGTTCGCGTGTATGAAATTGTATATTACCCAATCGTCTTTAATTCTAATACTTTGGTGCCAAAAAATCGGGTGCTATAATGATTAGATGTCCTAATTTTTCTTGCTATAAAGTCACATATCCTAAGTGTTATATTGTATAATGTATGTTAGACCGAATGGTGGTTCATAATAATATTGTTAATAGGAATCTTTCTAGAGCATTATTTAAAACAAAAATTAGGATGAATAAAAAAAACAGGTACTTAAATCAACTCAGTTTACCCCGACTCTACGCAGTCTTGTCTGCCCTACCCCTAAAGTGCAATGTAAAAGCGGATCGCGGTGGGGCGTGCGGCCGGGGCCCGCGAGCTGACGAGCAGGTGAGTAACGCTCACCGTTACATCCATCTGCGAGATAAGCCCTGGGACCGCCGGAGCTCGCAGCGCCGGATCCGAGACAGAAACCATGCCTGCTGCATTTTAGTTTATCACAACATATTTCATTTTCACTTTATCTCATCACCTGATCATTCCTCGAGGATGCGCTTTTCAGATACATAATATTATACAGTTTCCCTTTTGATTTTACATTTAAATCACAAATTATCCAACAAATTCAAGCCAAAACACAGAAATTAGTTTATTTTGAAACGAAAAGTCATCCTTTTGGCAAGCTCTTGTCATGTCACTTTTTCATTATATTACTCTTTTCGTACACTTAAATCTTTACAAAACTTCATGAAGAAAAAGAATTTCATTTCGAATTCAAGAATTTGAAAATGGAGACAAAAATTCGTATATAAGCCATACAAACGGGAAAAAGTCAAGCATTCCGTCGGCTACTCAGCCAGAGTGAAGAACGGAATTATAAGGCCTTGTCCCGGGGCCGCCTGCCCCGGGACCCTTGCTGCACTTCGCCGGACTTCTTCAGCGCGAACAAACCGCGCCCGCGTCGCGTTAAGTAACCGCGCTCTGTGACCACGGACCTATACAGCGCGAACAATCCGCGCCCGCGTCGCGTTCAGTAATCCGCGACCGAGAAGATTCTTCTGTCCGATCCAGTACCTACAACGTCTACACCTGCATCTACAACAGTGACCCGGCTGTCTGGTCTTGTACCTACAACTTCTGCACCTGCATCTACAACTGATCCAGTACCTTCAACTCCAGCCTGCAAATACTACACCCGGGGGCGTGACTCCTGGAACGCCGTCGACCCAGGACCCTCAAGAGGACTCTGCTCACCGACTTCCTACACTTTTACACTCTACAATCCTTCATCCACGCTCTACTCACCCTCACTCACCTTCACGCATTATTCATAGTGATCTCTCTTCTATATTATGTTAATTTGTGTTGTAAATAAATTCGTGTAACTCATATTTTCTTTTTATTTCGTTAGGTAGGTATTTATTAGGTAGGCTACAACTCCTACATAACTGTTGCTACACGACAGTTTGGCGCCCGACTCTATCTTCTAAACTATCTCAACGTTATTTCTCTAAATTCTAAAATAACACTTCTTCTAGTGTCTAGGTCTTTTTGGTTAACTCTTTAGGAATAGGTTTTCTGGACTTCTTTAAGTATAGGTTTTCTGGAATTTAAGTATAGGTTTTCTGGACTTACGTTTGCTGGACTTCTTTAGGTATTGGTTTTCTAGACTTCTTTAGGCTAGTTCTGTGCAGCTTGAACGGAATAAATCTTTTGCTACTATAACCTTTACTACAATACCCTCTACTACTTTAATTTTGAGTTTTTGAAAATTAATTTTATTAATACCTTTATCTTTTCAAACAGTTTTGCATTTTAATTAGATTGCATTTAGGTTTTGTGCATCTTTTAGATTCTGAAATTTTATTAGAAACGGGGGTGAGAGCGGCGGCTCCACCCCCATGGAAGCCGTCTACAAAGCTTGCTTCGAAAAAAATTTACACCTGTAGATGGTCCGGTAATAAACATAAAATGTCTTTTATCGGAATAATCGTGGACTATTTCTCAAAGTCTTATCATCTACTCAAAGTATAAGACCTACAAAGAACTTATCAGTTCTGTTGCAGTCAGCACAGAACTTAGTTTCATGTCGGTGACACAGTTTGGCACATTGGAGCTACCTGAAAATAAACAAAATTTTCTAAAAAATTCCAGGTATTGCAATATTCAAGGACTGAGGTAGCTTTTTTGTTGTCTTGGATCTGCAAAAGATAATCATCTTTATTCAACAAACCTCTTCATAATTGGTGACATCTAGGTAACCCGAATGCTAAAGCTCCTTATGATACAGAGAGCTCAAGATTTCCCTCCAGTGGACTTGATGCTCTCTCTTTTTTATCTCTAAATTATTTTAAAAAACAAGATAATGCTGAATTTCAAACGGTTTGGTCATTTTTATCTCACCCAGATCACTATTCGAACACTAGGTCTTTAGAATATATGGTCGCTATGCTGCTATGCTACAAATGCGGTCGGCTCGTCTTGCTGGGCTCGTTCAAAGATGGTTATCTGCGCAACTGGGCATTACCACTAGGGTACCTACTAATTGTTCTATTTTAACTTAGTGGTCTATCTTCACTTGCCCAGGGACTCTAAACCCCTACTACTAGACTAAACCCAAAATTGCAAAGTTTCATATGCGTCAGTTGCAGTCGCTTATGTAAACGATCGACAAAAACTGTCTTGCTTGGTCGATTCAAATCCCTGTATGGCTAGCTAAGAACCATTACCACGGCAGAGTACCCATTGTGTTATCGACATAGCGGTTGACTACTCGTTAAATAAGCCTTAAAAAAAAAGGTCGAATTCAAATTCTTCTTCTACACAACTTTAAAGAACTTCAGAGCGGCTGTAACAAACTACTCTTTAAATAAGCCTTATCAAATTCTTTTTCCATCATGGAGCGGTCGACTACTCCTTAAACAAGCCTCAGGATGTTGACATATTTAGAGTGGTAGTCAAGTAAAACGGTCAGACTTCCACTTTGAAGAAAGGATTGAATATGGTGATTGCCGTTATTTGATATAAGTATAAGGTAATGTTAGATTCTCTCGAACCTTCTACAAAATTTTCTTTGAGTCGAAAATTTTCCGGGGTCGTGGGGGAAATAGACGAATGTAGGATTTACTAACCTTGCGGACCTTATAGAAGCCCTAGGAGCTCAATCCGAGGACTTTTTGAAAAGCACGTGTTTATTTGTTTACAACATATTTCATTTTCACTTTATCTCATCGCCTGATCATTCCTGGAGTTCGAGGATGCGCTTTTCAGATCGGCGAGGCATATCTTCATATTATACAGTTTCCCTTTTGATTTTACATTTAAATCACACTCTTACGATTATCCGTTTGGTAAACAAGGTAAATTCAAGCCAAAACACAGAAATTAGTCCAGCTTACCTTTTCTGTTTTTGAATCCTCTCACGAAAAGTCATCTGTACTTTTGGCAAGCTCTTGTCACTCCCTAAAAGTCACTTAGGACCTTTCATTATATTACTCTTTAAAAAAAATCGTACACTGGGTTAAATCTTTACAAAACTTCATGAAGAACGTTCTCTAAAGAATTTGCAGCATTTCGAATTCAAGAATTTGAATCTTAATGGACATCTTATTGACATTTCCAAAAATTCGTATACCATCATAAACTGTCGTGTAACACAGGGGGTTCCTTGTGTAGAATTCTGATTGTAGCCGTGTGGTATACCTAATAAATTGCTTTATATATAATACCTACCTAACTTTAGAAATATCTGAAAAGAAAATATGAGTTACACGAATTTATTTACAACGTCTTACGACGGAATCTCGTTCCAGGAGTCACGCATGACCCCGGGTGTAGTAAAATTATTTGCAGGCTGGAGTTGAAGATTTAAACATTCTACTGGATCAGTTGTAGATGCAGGCTTTATTTTTGACCACACAGAAGCTATTTGTAGGTACAAGACCAGACAGATAAAACGGGTCACTGTTCAACAGTTCTTTAGATGCAGGTGTAGACGTTGTAGGTACTGGATCGGACAGAAGAATCTTCTCGGTTTATCGCATTAAGGATAAAAAAGATACTGAACGCGACGCGGGCGCGGATTGTTCGCGCTGTATAGCATTATTAAGCATCTACCCCAATATGGTCATGAAAACAGAGCGCGGAATATTTACTGAACGCGACGCGGGCGCGGTTTGTTCGCGCTGAAGTAATACAAGTCCCCCCCGGCGAAGTGCAGCAAGGGTCCCGGGGCAGGCGGCCTATTCCGGGACAAGGCCTTATAATTCCAATAGTTCTTCACTCTGGCTGAGTAGCCGACGGAATGCTTGACTTTTTCCCGTTTGTATGGCTTATATACGAATTTTTGTCTCCATTTTCAAATTCTTGAATTCGTAAAGGTAAAAGTACAATGGACAATTTTTTGTTTCATGGAAGACATTAAAAATAATTTTGTAAAGATTTAAGTGTTTTTCTACGAAAAGGGGCTTTTGTAATATAATGATTTCTTAAAAGTGACATTGACAAGAGTTGGGTTTTCCAAAAGGATGACTCTGTTCTGGCTTTATTCCTTTCAAAATAATCGCACTTTATCTTTAAAAATTAAATCTGTTTTGCTTGTAATTTAGAAGGTCTTCCAGAGGTACTCCTCAAGGTTCTTGTTATCTCCCCTTGTATTTATTTTAATGTAAAATTTTTCAAAAGGGAATTCCATCTTCTGTATAATATTATGTATCTGAAAAGCGCATCCTCGTCTTATAGTAAACTGAATGATCAGGTGAAACAGATGAGATAAAGTGAAAATGAAATATGTTTGATAAACTAAAAAGTCCTCGGATTGAGCTCCTAGGGCTTCTATAAGGTCTGTAATTTTATTTTCTCAAGGTTAGTAAATCCTACAAATTTTATTTGAGCCCTACCCCTAAAGTGCAATGTAAAAGCGCGTAGGCGCGGAAGGGCTTGCGGCCGGGGCTTTATCGCGAGCTGACGAGCAGGTGAATGTAACGCTCACCGAAAGCTGAATTGGGATTAAATATATTACATCCATCTGCGACGATAAGCTCGCGTGGGACCGCCGGAGTCTCGCAGCGCCGGAGCCGTGACAGAAACATTTACATGCCTACGAAGCTGCATGTTTGCTTGTATGTTGCATGCTTGCTTGCATCCTGCATGCTCGCTTAAAAAGGCATCTTGCATACAGAACAAAGCTTGCGTATTATTGCGTGCATGTTGCATAGTTGATTAAAATAAGAAAGTTGTTATGGAAAGGTTAGGTCCGTTCCTCTCTTTTACGAAGGACTTCACGGACAAGTTTTGTCTATTATAGTCGTGATAACCAAAGCATTTTATGTCCTAGAAAACTTCAAATCCCAAATTATAGATTGTACATTACCTAATATTTATAGCAAAAAATCTGAATTTGGTCATATTATATTTTAGGGTCTAAATTTCGCCATGTTTTGGGCAAATAATTACCAAGTTTGTGATATTTTAGGACATTAAGTTAGGGCTACTTATCATTCGGAGACATGATGATTATGACAAATCACATTAAAATATATACGTTGATGGGTCTAAAATGCCTATGTCCAACAGTGCCTTTTATGACTTCTCGAATAATTGGGCTGTAAATGAGATTATGGATAATAAATTTATGAGACAAAATAGAGAACTAGTTTAATCATCTAAGTACTTAACGAAGTTAAAATTGGTATAAAACATATAGATTGACCCATATTGAATTTAGAATCTGTTTAGAATTGCATCTGTATACAAAATGAATCACGTCACTGGCCTTACCAGTTAGAGCAGCTTTTTCAAATTGCCGATTTTAATTAAAGTAACTAAGCACAATTTAATTATCACAGGATGTCCATACCATTTCTTTAGACTCCTTTTTTTAATAACCATCAAATATTCAAAACACCCAAAATTGCCAATCTAATCCTATGTATTTTGCGTTGTAAAGCTGTCAATGTATCTACACAATAGTATTAAAAAAATGGCTAGCTGAAATTCAGCCTAAACCATCCGCTTCGGCTGGTTTGAAAAAGGGAATCTGTCTTGGGTAGGGAGTTCATAAATAAGATTACGCATTGTGCAGTTGCGTGCTGCGCCTTGCCAATTCAGCCTGTACATCTATTGCTAGATTGAAGCTTAATACTAATGCTAGCAAATTTTGCCCCGTAGAGCTATAATCAGTGACTACAGATTTATTTTATGATTTACTATTTAATTTACAAAGATATTACGGTCTTTTAAATGTAAAGAAATATTCGCAAAAAATAAGTGTAACATTCTGCAAATGTTCAAAGTTGTTATCAAAAAGATTTATAGGTCTAGCTATTTTTAATTTTGTAAGTAATACATTTGGTCCATTATGTAACAATATTGTAAGAATGTTTCTTTTTTTTTTCATTTTGTTTATTTCTTTATATTATTTCATTTTGATTGCTGTTTTTATTTTATTAGTTTGTGTTATTTGATGTAATTTGTTTTGTCTTTTCTTATCAAAACCAAAAGAATGAAAATATAACCTTAAAATCGAAAATAAAATCGATACATACATTTGGAGACGATTTGTTTTTCATCGCTTTTTTATTGTTTTATCATTTTCCAACATTGACAATCTATAAAATTTTACGTGCAAAATGGCGGGATATGAAGTCAGGATATCAAACAGTAAAAAGGTATGTACCTACACATATTTGCCATTGATAAATGTGAACATGTAATTTAGTTGAATCGTTCACCACAAACTGTTTTCTCGGTTTTACAGGGAAAAGGGTTATATGCTACAAAAACCTATGAGAAAGGAGCTGTAATTTTGGAAGAGGACCCTCTAGTATCATGTCAGTTTGCTTGGAACGCAGCTTACAGATATTTAGCATGTGACCATTGTATGAGGTATCTTTATTTTATGCATTAAAATGATTGTGTTTAGATTATCCATGATCTCAGACTAGCTTGGTGTGTTGGGGCCCACCTATAAGCTAAATAAATAAAAAGCTGTTATCAGATACCTTGTATCAATATCAAGTTTATAATTCTCAATCCTTGAGAGTGGAGTAACATAATTATTTCACGATGTAAACAATCCTTCTTCAAAAGATCTTGGTAATCCTCTGGTCAGTGCTAAACTGAGCTATTTATATGTTTGTGAGAAATATCTTAATTGAAAGTAACTGTAAATTAAACCTACTTTGTACAAACTTACAGGCCGTTAGAGACTCCAGAGCAAAATGTGAGAAGATTATCATGCAAGCCAGACATTGTGCTTCCACATTCAAATTGTGTGGAGTCAAATTTGGAAAATGTGACCAGTTGCAATCAGTGTGGTATTCTGTATTGCTCAGAGGGCTGCAGACAAGTGCCTATGGGAAGTACCATAGGCTGCTCTGTTATGATACCAGCAATGCTCAACATCCAATTATGATCCTGTTAGATGCATGGAAGTGAGTAATTACTTTCAAAACGTATTGGAGCTAGAAACTGATTAAATTGCTTTTTACTGATTATTTATTTGAGAAAGTTCTCTGTTAGTGTTAAGTTGAGGAGAATAGCATCACACCATGTCTGCCCATGGGTATCATAGGTGGTATCATTCATGGAGGTGATTAAAGGTTTGGGGCAGAAGTGCCTCCCATGTTGCCAACATCTACCCGTGGTGCAAAGGCATAAACCTTGTGGTGTGTCCTATCATCCTATGTCCACCTGTAGACTGCAACAGGCTGATGTGTGTATTTGAGAAATATCAACAGTTTACCTTATGTATCTTGAAATATGTACTGAACGCGACGCGGGCGCGGTTTGTTCGCGCTGTAGAAGTCCGGCGAAGTGCAAAGGTATGTCCCGGGACAAGGCCTTTATTAGTTGTGTTTGTAGCCATGAGAATTTGGTAACACTTTTTAATGATATGTGCTTATATACTTTTTGCACTCCACCGGAAATTCAACAAATGAAATTCTTTTTCTTCATAATGTTGCTAGTCAGAGTACTGGCATTCATAGAGCAGAGTACAGATGATGAGATAAAGTGAAAATGAAATAGAGTCTCGGATTGAGCTCCAGCTTCTATAAGGTCCTCAAGGTTAGTAAATCCTACAGTCTGCCCATGGGTATCATAGGTGGTAACATGGAGGTGATTAAAGGTGGGGCAAAAGTGCCTCCCATGTCAACATCTACCCGTGGTGCAAAGGCATAAACCTTGTGGTGTGTCCTTGTAGGATTTACTAACCTTGAGGACCTTATAGAAGCCCTAGGAGCTCAATCCGAGGAGTTTAAGGGACTTTTTAGTTTATCACAACATATTTCATTTTCACTTTATCTCATTACCTGATCATTCCTCGAGGATGCGCTTTTCAGATACATAATATTATACAGTTTCCCTTTTGATGTTATATTTAAATCACAAATTATCCAACTAATTCAAACCAAAACACAGAATTTTGTATATTTTGAAACGAAAAGTCATCCTTTTGGCAAGCTCTTGTCATGTCACTTTTTCATTATATTACTCTTTTCGTCATGAAGAAAAAGAATTCATTTCGAATTCAAGAATTTGAAAATGGAGACAAAAATTCGTATATAAGCTGACGAAATGTTATTAGTGAAGCATCGGCTACAGCCAGAGTGAACGGTTATAATGTTGTTGCTGTCTTCTCGAAATCGCTTAACGTCCACACCATATACAGCGTGTCTAAAATCGTCGTTCAGTAATCGACCGAGAAGATTCTTCTGTCCGATGTTTTTTACAACGTCTGGCATGCATCTGACTGTGACCCATTTTGGTCTGGACCTGATTTTTCCAACTTCTGCACCTATCTACAACATCCGTTCGGATCCAAACCTTCAACTTTGCCTGCAATAACACCCGCGTGACTTTTGGAACGCCGATCGACAACCCTCAAGAGGACTCATGCTAGGTCAGACTTCCTAACTTTTCTCTACAATCTTCATCCAACGCTCTACTCACCCTCTGATAGGCTCATCACGTTATGGAAAAATCATAGTTCTCTCTTCTAAATATTGTGGTAATTTGTGTTGTAAATAAATTCGGTAACTTATTTTCTTTTTATTTGTTATGAGTTGTTACAACACAGCAATAACATATGATTAAAAATAATTTATATATAATGTGTGTAGTGCTGACGGTAAACCCCTTACAATTTCACGTAACATATTCACAAAATATATATTATATTCACAAACTAGGCATTCCTTATTAAACAATGGATATGGGAATAAATCGGAAATAATTGATATAAATAAGAATAATATTCTAAATCTAATATAATTCAGATTCAGATTCAGATTCAGTCATTTATTTTTTGGTACATAACTCTTGATAGGTATAGGTTTTCATTGGCATGCAAATGTTAGTTATGTTAGTTACACTTCTAAAAGTTATTAATTGGTTAATGTTATAAGTCTAGCACACTAGCTACTATATACTACAATACCCTCTAGGCTTCTAATTCAAGTTTAAATGTCACATTAATAATAAAATAAAATAGTAATAATAAATTTTCAACAATTTTACAATTATATAGTTTTTGCAATTTAGCATTCAAAAATTCCTCAATCTAGTAGGCACCTACAAAGTAAAGTTTTTTTTCAATATATTAATTCAGTCCTCGTCTTATCATCTACTCGTATAAGCTGCAATCATTACGTTTTTATCTTCTTCTTTAACATATAGAGCAATGTCATATATGTACATGCATGGAACAGTTATATTTTCAATCTTTTAAAGTGTGGCTGACAACTCTAGTTTGCTTAATATTGACAATATCTTCTCTTCTGCGCTTTGAATGCCATATCTTTATGGGTCGAGTACCCAAAAGATTATAATACCTCAGACAAGAGGCAGCATGTGCAGATAGGCCATAAGTCTACCACTTTCGAAAGTAAGCGTAGCGCATAAGAGAATGAATTAACCTTGATGTAACTCTCATGTGCTTTCCAGTTTAAATTATTTTAGGCTGTTAATTTTATGTCATTGATTTTCAGTATTATATTTTATGTCGCTATGCATAATGCTATTATATGTCTCGTCTTGTCTTTAAATTAGCACCATCCAGTTACTAATGTTCTATTTGATATCATTTTCAAAATTATTTATGTCATTACCTGAATATCAAATATCAGCAAATTAAGGAGTACTGCGTTATCAGTGGAAGTCGTTAATGTAGCTCAAAAAAAGTAGAGGCCCCAATAACGCTTCCTTTTCCATAGAGAACCCCTAAAAAGAAGGTCAGTTTTCGTTTTCATGACACTCCACTTCTGTTAGTTGGAATATTACCAAGTGAAGAAGGTTAAGGACGCTCCGTATGCATTCACTTTTTAACTAATATGGAATGGTCAACGTAATCAAATGCCTTAGTCAAGTCCATAAACAAAGCACATACAGGTATCCCACTGTCTACATTCACATAATCCAAGCTGTAGATTGCCATGTTTATATTTTTATTCTTTCTAAATCCCATTTGTTCTTCAGCTAGTATATTATATTTCCCTTTGAGTTATATATTAAATAATTTCGACATAACAAAAACAGTAGCAGCTCATATTCTTTTGAAACGAAAAGTCATCTTTTTTAAAGCAAGCTCTTGTCATGTCACTTTTTTTATAAGAGTGGCTTTAATCGTAGTCTTTAGTTTTCAGGGAAAATCATTTATCAAGAATTTGAAAATGGAGACAAAAATTCGTATATAAGCCATACGTAAACGGTTTGAAAAAGTGAATGCATTCCGTCGCTACTAGGCCAGAGTGTAGGGAATTATGGCCTTGTAAAAGTTATTAAATGCTGCCCCGGGACCCTTGCTGCATTCGCCGATAATTCTAAGCGCGTTATTAAAACCGCGCCTTGTTCGCGTTGTTTTTTATATAGAAGTCGTTTTGAGCCTTTTGTGTAAGTTTTATAATTTTCTTTAATTTGCTGAATAAGCTGCCTATTCTGTATATTTGGTTTCTTTCTATATCCCACAGTAAATTCTTTTTAATTTACAGCACTTTCTTATCCATTGGATATCCACCTAGGTTTAACAGTTGCACCTGCATAGAATAACTTAAAACTATTCAAGAATATAGTGTATGCTTCATTTGGGTCACTGAATCAACAACTGAAATGTCAACGATCCAATGATCCAGTACACTATAATCTCTGCTTCATTATAAACCTGGCATCGAGATACTTTCTTTGACCGGGCAAGTGAGGACGCGTATGGTCCGATAGTGCTAGTTCAACCTACACAATTTGTGTATAAAGTAATCAATACATTTCATAACGCGTGTTGATTGTTTCTAAGTCAAACCTGGATAAGCATTACATTCATGAGAGATTTACTACTCTTCCCCACATAATATAACCTTCATTTGTGTTGTAAAACATATCTTATTTAGCAAACAATTTAATTCAGAACTCGTATTTTCTTTTTATTTCGGTGGTTATAGGTATTTCTACTAATTCAATAGCACACATTCTATAACTGTGCTACACGACATCTTCTTCCAATATACAAGACCCTCCATGCCCTGTAAAACGACGCTGCAGGGACATTAAGTATGGCTGAGTCTGCAGAAACCATGTTATGCTCCGTAATGCATAGTAATCGATTATTGTATTCGATTCCTGTAGTTCATGTGGAATATTTGTTTGGTTAGTTATTATGAGAGGTATTGTCAAGTATCATCTCCGTTTGTGTGCCTTTATCCAATAACATATTTGTGTTCCACTAGTAGCCATTGAGTTGAATACTTTATAACTTTTATAATTAATATGCAGTATTTCTTTTCGACTTAAAGTTAAAGAGAAACCTTTGCGATGGTACATAGGTACTATAGTCCCTATCTAAATATAAAACATTCTTATACTTACTGCATATAAATTTCTACAGAGTTAAGCTTATTCTCATTAAGGTAATTATACGAGGCACTTCCCCAATTATAATAGTTTTATTGTAATAATGAGAGGTGCAGTTGAAATTCATATGGGTCAGAATCATTCATTCCTGCTAACAGAATAATACAATCATCCCTAGTTATCAATAATTTTTTCTGGAGCAGCTCAAAACGTCGCCTAGTTTTGCATAAGGTTTCCAAGTACATGTCTTTGAAATGCTTACTCATAACATTTGAGCCTTGTTGGTCAGCGAGTAAATTATTTTTTTCCTTTCTAATTGCTGGTATTAAGTTTGTAGGGGCTTTCAAGTTAGGTGAGGTCATGATATGTGTCATGTATCAAGGTGTCCATTGTGTTTTGCATGTCGTGTTAACATTTTACAAGTAGCAAGTACTAGAAACAGCGTTGTGGGTAAAGGATTTATTGGTGTTTTCTTACATTTTAGATCCCGGTGTCATGTACTTTGATGGAGTGTAAAATATAGCCGCATTTTTCAGTTGCTTTTTTAGTATCGTATTTTCATTATCTATTTCCAGATAGGTCATTAGTTAAGCAGATAATTGTTGTCATCTATCTAGGTCATAATGATGACAATATCTTCTGTTGCATTGTAATATTCTCCGAGTCTGTGCTTATCTATAACGATGTTATAATGCATCAGATGTAGGAGACAAAAAAATTTTAAGAAAATAACAAGCGTGCTCCAACTTTGAACTTGTGTCTCTGGCTCGGGTCTATGGCTAAAACGCCCTATTTAGCTTCTTCTGCTTTAATAGTGTACTCCCAAGTGTCATAGTTTAGAATGTTTTATTGGCAGTGTTTATCTCAAACTGTGAACTTTACAACTTACCCACAAATTTTTTGTATGCGCATTAATATTGTTGTTTTATTATGTTTGTGCTTCTATTAATTGTTAACCACACCATACAATGTCAATGATAACATTGTTGTTATTATCATGTAAGTACGATTTACATATAGGTATGTGTCAGGTTTCATGCTGCGCCATATGCAGACTGTAAACACTGTCACAATTTATGGTTTTAACTGTTCAAGAAAGGATTTTATTATATATTTTTTAGCAAAAATACACAGAGCTAATGTTTACTTGTCAACTGACAGATGACGATTATCGATTATAGGAAGAGAGGAGTTGGTGGAAAAGAGAGGCTAGGAGTTGGAGTCATAATATTTAATTTCCTTCTAGTTCCTAACACCAGAGGGCTTTTGTTCCTTAATTGCGTTAATAGGCACAAACGGGCAAGGCATAGGCACAAGTCCACTTGCTATGTGGGTGAATGGAGTCAGTGAGCTTCACCATGTCTGATGATGAAAGGCAGCAGATTGACCTGTTTATTGACAAGCTGTATCAGTATGTTGAAGAAGGTAAGGAAGTAATTTTTTACACTATGTACTGTCCACGACATTGCATCGTACGAAATGCGTCGAAAAATCGTTAGCAGCTAGACATTGGCATGACAAATAGACACTTAAATATATGTGGGTGTCTATCTATTGTCATAATTTCATACAAGAAAAGTCGAGATTTATGACAAGTTACATAAGATTTAAGCTTAAAATCTGACCTTAAACAGTTATCACGTTGTATATAGATTCACCGCAGAGATTCACTCATGCCACTTTTTATATAAACATTTCATTATGAGACCCCACGTCAACCTATAATCACGTCACTGTACCGCGCACTAAAATACATTATACGCGTTTGCAAGAACACCTGCAAGTTATGTAATGCATTTTAACATTGTCAATAATAATATTTTTTTATTCTTACAGAGTCCGGGTCATTTTTAAACACAGAAGGCTCTGGTTTATTCCAACTGCAGAGTGCATGCAACCATAGTTGTGCCCCCAATGCAGAGTCAACATTCCCATATGGTAACCATAGGGTGCAGTTGAAGGCCACAAAGCCTATACTACCTGGGGATGAGATATTTATCAGCTATTTGGATGATTGTACTTTGCAACGGTCTAGGCATTCGAGGCAAAAGGTAAGAGAGTTGGTGGTTGTGCCTAGGTTTTTTTGGGACTGGTAATAGGTGAGGATTTGTGCTTAGTCTTGGGATTCTAGCAGTAAATACCTAATTTACTGGTACATATTGGATAAAAGACAAAAATGCTTAAGGAATGTTTTAGGAAACAAACTTCTTCATACACATTCTTTTAAACTGTTCATAAAAGTAATCACAATGAGCATAAAGGTTTTTTTAGTCCAGTAGATTAGATTCCCAATGCGACTTGTATCTGTTGGGTTCTGTTAATAATGTTTCAGTCATATAATGGAATGGGCCATATGAAATGCGAATGTTTTGGGAAGCCTTTGCCCAGACATGGGACAAGCTACTGAACTGACTTTACGTAGTTCATTCACTTACATTATACTGTGTTCTCAAAATCAGGTAACTAGATATCCTACAGTGACAGAACAGCAGAGCTAGATGTGAAAGATGTTATAATATATTCCAGGAGCTAGCACAAAACTACCTATTCGTCTGCTGGTGTGAACGCTGTCTCAGCCAGGCGTCAGACCCGGAGTGTACCAGCGAGGAAGACATGAGTGATGAGGAGCTGGACTCGGACGACTGATGCACCAACCTGCTTGCCTTTTGTCTGCTGGGGCTGTGAATACACATGCTTGTGAGTATTGTAGCACGGGTGGTTATTTGATTACTTATTTAGTAATAAAGGTACTTATCTTAGTGTTGCAAGTCCACGCGACGGGAGAAGCGAGTGAAGCACAGAGGTAGACGGCACTTGTATATTTATTAGGAACAGTAAAGAGAAAGGTCACAAGCACAGCCGATATAATAAATGTACAAGCACTATTGGCGAACTCAACAGATTATACACTATAGCTTATACAAGCACGCAATAGCTAGCGTATTCGGTGGAAGATGCAAAGCGAAAATGTTTAGGTGTGAAGTATGCGTCGGAGCTAGGTTCTGACTGGCGAGCGGCGGGTTAATACTATGCCTGGCTATCCGCGTCTGTGGGGGGACAGCGCCCGAGCCTGCGGTAGGTTATCGGCACTGTTACGCAACACGCTTGCGTTTGTTTTGGCGTTTTTGAGATCAATATGTATGAATGTATGAGTACACATGTGTGTAGGTAATGTGATGTGATATTAATAGCCTGCACTTGTAAATAAATATCTTAAGCTAATTAGAATACAACACCCAAAACTGGCGAGACCTAACCAAGAATTTAATGAATGTGGATGAGGCGAAAGAAGTATGTTTGGAACATATTAAATGGAGATCTGTAGTCTCTGCCTTAGGTTATGTATGTATGTATGTAGAATACAACAAGTCGCAGGATCCACAGCAAAAAATGCATGTGGACTCTACGGGTGACAAAATCTGACTGGCTCAGATTGAACCGTAGCGCGCTTGCGTGCGCCGCCTGTGGTCGTGTGAGGTACAGTGAGTGATGAAAAATGTTGAATGAAAATGTACAGTCAAACACAGAGACGGCGTAGCAATCACGCGGGTTTGCTTGGCTAAAATATGTATGATAAATGAAAAGTTGATGAAGATGAACGTAGCGCGATGATGTGAGTCCGCTACATCTTAATTTTCGCTCGTACGGGAAGTCATGTGATAAATTCCAAATGCTATTAGTGGCAGTGTAGTGTTACGACAACGAATGTCGACGCCAAACACATTTGTTTAAGCACCCTGTTTCGATTACAAATTACACAACTAATGACAAAGAGAGGCTGCGATAAAGCGGACAAGAATTTCTTCACTTCACTGTTATACAGTGTTAAGATTTAACTATATTGTCCAATGTTTGTATGTACAATATACAGGATGATTTTTGGTCGTCAACGTTCCCGAAAACTACGGAATCTCCTCATCATCACGATCATTTTTTTCCATGGAAGCATACCTGGGAAGTGTTCAGGTTTCCAAAATATTAGGGTCCAAAGTTGAGTAAATAGACTGCGTTTTCCTGCATAAATGCACATTGACGCGTGTAGCAAGATTTTTTCACGAGAATTAATTAATTATATAAATAATAAGTCTATGAAAAAACTAGCATAAACACTGGACACTAAAAATTTCGCCCAATCAAGTAGTTAAAAAAAAAATCAACAAATTTTACATCATTTCCCAGCATTTTTTTTTGGCATAAACTTACTTTATTGGATGTATTGAGTACGTACCCTTTGTTAAGGGTGGCAACATCCTGTATAATACAAGATTTTATATTATTGCTTTATAAATTGTAATACTTACATACTTAATTGATTTTTGTTGTTATTTTTCAGAAGTGCGAAAGGTCGGCTAGAAGAGGAAAGGAGACGGAAACGAATGATTTAAAACAATAATAATCTATGTTTTAATAACAAAAGTGCAACGAAAGCAAACGTAATTTCTTCGACATTTAAGGATGGGCCAAATATTAATAAAGATAGGTGTAGCTTCCAATGATAAATTAGAAACGAAAATATATATGTATGACGAAATTATGTCATATGAAAAATGTAACAAAATTATGTAAAAATTTATGTTGAATCTCACATTTGAGATATTTTTATTTATATGACACTTTTACACTGTCACTTGTTTTGAACAATAGACCTGGAATAATATATTTTTTTAGAAAGAGACATACATAGGTAGTAGGTACATACTATCTCTTTCTTGCCTATAGCTTTGTCACTTTTCTTTATATAAATATTTTTGCAATATAAGTTAAGTTGTGTTACTAATATAAGAAACGTTAGACGAATTTTTATGAACGGCCTAATATTTAAGATTAAATGTTAAATGTAGCCAAAAAGTAGGATTCTTTGTAGATGTTCGTAGATACGTTGTTTTGTAGGCGATGGGCTGACCACCTGTCACTACTAACCGAACTTGTACATCTCAACTATACCAGAAGTATACATTGGTCAGAAGTGGCACCATGTGGTTCTATCGGCCCTTGGTTCTCTGCCTACCCCGTAAGGGATAAAGGCGTGATTATATGTACGTATGTTCGTAGAAATCAACGTATATTTTAGTATTCCGATAGGAAATCTATTGCTTGTACAATAATGTATGAAAATCAGACGAATTTATGATCAAACATTGAAATCAATGACTAATAATGTCAATTTATAATACACTAGTGGACGTCTGCGTAAACTTTAGAGATCCTGAAAACCTATCCCAAAATTTTTACTCCAAATTACATGTTTATTTTCCTAAAAACTTAAGAATGTTCAGTCTCAAATTATATGGATAGGTTTTTTACAGGTTATTTATAGCTTTTCGCTTATCAAACACCTTTTGTTACATCCTGTATATAGACGACTTTAACGATCAATGGTTTGCGAACTTATCGCCTCTTCGCAAGAACAACGTGATATTTTACTAACAACTATTTTATGAGATTTCACTCTGTTCTTGTAAAGAGGCGTTATATCAAGATGAATTTTATTATGAACTCCGTGGTACAGACAATATTTTTGAAATGTCGAAATGTACAGTATAACCATAGACATAGTAGAAGTATAACACATAATTACTTATAATAATGTCAATTCTTAAGAAGATTGGACAGTATTCTTTATTAAACTCTATGTAGAAAAAAATCTTGATGTGGCAAAGAATTGTTATGTAGTAGGGTACTAAACTTTTAGACAAGTATACAAATTGTAAAAATAATTGGTGATAACAAGTTGATTGATAGGAAAATGTAATAAAGATAATATATCAACTGAATACTTCGTTTCTAAGGGTTACTTCGGACGTGAATGTTTAAGATATTATACAGATAAAAGGGTCGATTCTGGCAGTCACACGTAATTTTTTTTTAACCCACGAAAATGAATGAACATGAGTGATTAGTGGCGGGAGGCGCTCGCGGTGTGCGGGCGGGGCGCGCGGCGTGCGGGCGGTGCTGCGTCCCCGCAAGTCTCCCCTCGGTCGCAGCTGGCTGCCATCTCCTTTGTGACGTCGCTGGCGGTGTCACAGTTTAAGTGTGACTGCCGGAATCGACCAAAAAGCTTATTTTGTACGAAAACAGTAAGTATATATTATTGTGTGATGACAAGAGGTCGGAATTAGGTAGAGTCATTTATGTACTTGCACTGATTTCATACAGCGAAAGAATAAAGTGGATATGCCTCAAATTCCGGTATTAATTTTAAAGAGCAGAAATTTTATGTTAATTATCTTTGTTTTATTTGTCTATCTCTGAGGGTTTTATTATTATTTATTTGTAATATTGTTGGCCACACGGGATTGTCCATTAGAAATCCTGGGAAGGTCCACATTAATATCAACATTTCGATGCAAGTACATAAATGACTCTACCTAATTCCGACCTCTGGTGATGACTTGATGATAACACAAGTGGGGCCTATATGTTATTGGTTAACGCTGTTTGCAGTCGCGTTGTGCCAAATTAAATCATAGTATTCAATACATGACGTCTTGTATTTATGTCAATTAAACTGGTACATACATTGAATGTTATGTAAATTGTTGCTGATCAAATTATGTTCATAATAAACCAGCACGCGTATGATGAATTCGGTGAGAGCGAGATGTCTCACTTGTAAACGTCAAATCCTACTACATGCTACTTGGTGTGTAAAAAGGGATTGCAAACCACTTCTATCAGCCCTAATTCACTCAGTCTGGCTTGAGAACAACGTGTCTATTCTAATTCGTGCTGTAGCTCTCCTTTTCGAAGCATCAGGAACTGGTGAGATTTCTATAAGTGCAGCTTTAAAATCAGTGGATTTGTCTATTTCAGCTTCAGTTTGAGAGTCAGATTGCTGGAAACGGGCAATTTGAGGTTCGACATCAGCAGAAACAGTTTGATTCTCAGCTGAGGCTATTTGAGGTTCGGCGTCAGGAGCAACAGTTTGAGTCTCAGATTGCTTTGAAGTTGAAGGTCTTGGTTCTGGCTGCTGAGCGGATGAAAGTGAAGAATTCGATGTTAATTGACTCTCTGAAATATTGGTCATCTCTGAACTTATGAAATCTATGTCATCAAAGACATTTCTATCAAAGGGATGTATCCCAGTGCAGCGAAAGCCACTTACTGCAATATCCATTCGAGAAACTCGATTAAAAGCCGAAGCAACTAATCCTGCAATTTCGTATTCACTGATTCTAACAGCAGGATTTAATCGCATCCACAAATCACATGCATCATTGTAAGCAGATTTAAAAGGCTTCATTAACGTACGATCAAGTGGCTGCAATTTATGAGTCGTATGAGGTGGTGTACTCAGCATGTGAGCATTATTTTTCCTGGCAAATTCAATGACATCTAAGTCTTTATGACTGGCATGTCCATCAAGAATCAAGAGAACTGGATTCTCGGTCGTGGGATTAGAATATTTCACAAAGTGATGCATCCATTTAAGAAATAAATCAGCATTCATCCAGCCGTTTGGCTGAGCTTCACCTACACTCTCATTTGGAGCATTAATAAGCCTTTCATTCATGCGAGCCCGTGGAAATACGAAGAAAGGTGGTATGAACTGACCTCCAGCGCTCATTGCAAATAACACAGTCACATTCTTTCCTCGTTCTGCCGAAGTCAATTTTCCAATTTGTCTTTGGTTTTTAGTAGCTAACACTTTGGCGTGTTTCTGTACAATGCTCACGCCAGTCTCATCGCAGTTCCATATTTTATAGGGAGTGAAATTAAACCTCTGCATCAAACTTTCAAGGCCTTCAAAAAATCGCTCAACCTGAGGTCTGTTGAATCCTACTGCTCTCATTAAACTCGTTGATTCCGCAGTCCGCAATGATAAGTCTCTATGTCTTTTCATAAAAGAATAATAGTAGTTTTTACCTGCCATTTTTTTCTCTTTATTAAACTGATGAGGTAATTTGAACTTCTCGGCCAGTTGAAAAGCGAGATATTGAAATTCTTGTTTGTTTAAGGGCATCAGCCTGTTTGCTAAGTCTTTAACATGTTCTGCTAATATGTCTTCGTGCTCAGGTGAAAAAGTATTGTGAAAACGACCCATAACTGGCTCAATGGACATTTCTTGATTATTATGAATAGCCTTGACTCGATCATTTAATGTTGTTCGTGGTACCTGACAGCGATCAGCGGCTTGACGTGCACTCATTTCATTACTCAGCACCAGTTCCACGGCTTTATGCATGTTCGCAGGATCCCAGGTACCCTTCTTTTTCTTTGTCGTGCCCTCACTTCGATCTTTTTCCATTTTTGTGTATCTGCAAGCAAGATAAATCCATTAAAAATCAACTTAAAAAGTGGCCGGTACTGGAGGACAATGTTGTGGCCGGTACTGTAGGAAACGAAATAAACAATATGTTCGATTACTGACAAATAAATAATGCACAACAGTTTATTTAAAATACGTTTTTGATAACCACATAAGTGTGTTATACATACCTGGTTTGATTGGTTTTAAAATAGTTCTCCAAACTCTAAATATCAGCCACTGAATTTCAGTTTCGGAGCGTACGTCCATTACGTGCAACACAATTCTTTGCACTGGCGGTGAACCGGTCGCGACAAGTTCAAATGGGGATAACGCTCATAGCGCCATCTATTATAAAATCAGAGAACTTGTAACTGGCCAGTACTGGATGCCGGCCGGTACTGTAGGACTCTCCCCTAAGTCTATTTTTACATGCAAAGTACTACATACACTTAGTTTGTCTAGTTATTGAGTTTGACGTTTAAAAGTGAGACACCTCGCTCTCACCAAGTTCATCATACGGGTGCAGGTTAGCTGGTAGAGAATGCCTTGCAAGGCATTTGTACAAAATGTTTTTTTTTGTATGTACAATAAAGATTTTTATCTATCTATCTATCTGAATAATATCTAGGAATTTACTTTTACCGCTTGTAAAGTCTGTATTGTGCTTTCGGTGCATTCCGTTTCAAGTACCTAAATGTTAAAATAAATGTTTATTGTTACTTAAATGTAAAAAACATCGTTACGAGTTTATATTTGTTTCACGAATAAAATGGATTAGTAGTGATATTGCAACTCTTTATTATTGATCGATTACTATGAGTGAATCCTATTCAGGCCACGGTTTTAAAATTGATAGAGAATGCAAACTAAGGGTTTAGATAATGTAGCAATTTTACGAGCGATAGCGCGTTTTGCGAAGTTATCAGAACATTTCCATCCTTCATCATCATCAGCCTATTGCAGTCCACTGCTGGACGTAGGCCTCCCCCAGAGCACGCCACAAGACCGCCATGGGGGGTATTTGCCCATAGTCACCACGCTGGGCAGGCGGTTAGACTTTATCACGTCACTTTACAAACTCGCTTAATGAAGGCTTCCTATTGGACGGAATATGGCGATACCTTAGTGATTTTTCGATGTAGCTATGTAGTAAAATTGATGGATTGTCCCCCTTTGGAAGTCTCTTTGAGTTTCTAATCCGTATGATTTTTATAAAACTTAACATAAGAATAAAACGTAACTTTAAATTACGGCAGATTTTTCATGAGGCATGCAGATTCTAACCGATGAATAAATTTTAATGCTGTTTCTCTCTAAAACTTGATCAAGGAGACACCTTCTTCCTTCAAATAGACCAATCTAATTGGTTTGGCTACATCTGTCCCTTAAAAAGAAGTTCAATAATAAATAGGTTCGACATTTTCAAAATGTTCATCATCACGAATAGAATACTGACCCCGTTCCGTTGCTTACCCGCATATTTTTCCAACTCAAGTAAGAATAGAAAAGAGCATATAAAAAAAAATTAAGTACATCCTAAAGTACTTTAACGATATTATCCCCAAACATCAAGACGCATTAAATTTTTTATTCGTTTTATTGCGTGGGCTCGGGCCGCGGCCGGAATTCCTGCAATGCCTTTGATCTGACAAACGGGAGAAAAAAAAAACATGGACGAAAATGCACTTCAGCCATCTTCATAAAAGGGGAAAAGTATAATTTATTCACGAGATAATTTTCTCCTCCCTTTTAAGGACAGTCGTTTGAAGTAGGGTGGCCTAAGGAATGAATGTTTGCCTAACATCTCCTGGGGAGGCTATCCGGGGAAGTTATTTTTGTTAACACCTATTTAGTAATGTTAGTGTAGGAGGGATGTATCGAGCATCGAGTATGTTGTCACAAAAGTAACTTCTTTTGTCACAACAAAAATATCTCGTTTATTTGGAGATATTATTACTGATACTTATGATAAATAGACGTAGGAAGGGAAGTATTGAGTGGGTAGACTTATTTGTGTAGAGTGCGTTTCTCCAAATAGTTCTTTTGGGCGATGGCGCTAGTATCTATTGTGTATGATTACATTATCTGTGTCACTGTATAACAAAAAATGTTAGTTCCGAAATCAGGCATAGGAGTTATTCTATGAAACGGACTCTAGACTCTATCTACTACAAGGTCAAGTCGTTTTTAGGTAAGCAGGTGAAATTTTATATATTAAATTTTGGCCTTGTTATTCTCTATATTCATGTACTTAATTAAACAGTAATTGAAGATTAATCCCATAGCGATATCAAAGACCTCATTCACAGAATTTATTAGAGCAACCCCTTTTAAATGCTCGACGGAAATGACATTCCATCTGATTTCATTTCTACAAGAGTGGAAAGAATTCCCAGTCGGCTAACTGAAATTCCTGTAACCAGGGTGACCGTAACAAGTCCCTCTTTGAGCTCCACGCAAAATCCCTTTAGCAAAAATACGATTATCCGCCAAAGGACATAATGGTAAAATTGTACAAATGTGGTTTCCAAAGGCTGGTCACCCCAATTTCTAAAATGAAATCTCTGCTTTACTAAGCGAATTTTAGCGAATGTGCTAAAAGGCTAATAATGAATGTCGCTATGACACAGGCTAGAGATTTGTAAAGTATGTCAAGTTGTGAAGGGTGCCTTGAAAGTATCTCACCTATTATACCTAGACTACTAACTATTGGATACGTATTTTGAAGGCCTATAGGTCGCTTTCTTATCTTATACTCGTATTAGACTACCTAATCAATTATGCCTGTGGTATTTTATTTAACGCACAATACGCTCGGCAAGCGCAGCATTGAATGCCCTCCTATCAAATGGACCGATGACTTGAAGAGGGTGGCTGAAAACTATTGACTGAGTGGCGAAAACGGGAAATGTGATAGCTACGTGCCTGGAGGAGGTACTCGTATAAGATAGGATATCCAGCAGTGGACTGCAGTAGGCAGATGTAATGTAATGTAATTTTTATAACAAGATAATATTGTATTTCTACATACCTACCGTTACCGTAGCGGTTGCCTATAAATTTTAAAACTTATATTAATGTAGCCATGAGCTTTATGTTCATACATTTGACCAACCGTTACATTTGCTCTGTGTAAACCAAGGGCTAGATTTTAAATTAAACCCGTTCCCTAACTGTGAAGAAATGACGGGGCTGTATAATTGTGATCCGTTATGCAATATTGGCTCGGAACGGGTTGCTCGTAATTGCCGTATTTCATACTCAAATGCCTTTGAAATACTGGAGCGGTTCAAACGAAACGGAAAAATTGCCTTCAAACTGTTTGTTGGGCGGTTTGGTGGAAATCATGTTGAAATTCTACCAATCCATATTTAGTAATGTTATTAAATGATGCGAAAGTAGGTCTTTTGTCTAAGTATACCTTTTAATGCAAATGGCTAAATGGATTTTGATGACGTTTTAGATCCAGGTGAGATTCTTTCCTATAAAGTAGACCTAGAATTAAAGACCTTGTATTGCGCCTTCAGGATCGTATGTAGTGAATAGAGTACTAGAGTATACATTTAGCAAGCTAATAGAAAACCAAGAAAAATTTAGCTTACGCTGCTGGGCACGACAGAATGAAGCGATACTGGCGCTATACCGTTTATGTATACTCCATGGTAGTCCATGGTTGGTTCCACTCATTTAAGCCTCAAGGGCACCGGATGCGTATGCGTACACGTAAGCGTAGACGTACACGTACCTCTGAGTTGTAATGAATGGAACTGTATAAGACAGGACACACCGCTTGACGTCTACGCTTACGTCTACGCATACGCATTCGGTCTGCCCGTGCCTATACAGTTCCATACATTATAACTCAGAGGTACGTGTACGTCTACGCTTACGTGTACGCATACGCATCCGGTGTGCTCGAGGCTTTAGTTGGGTATCTACCTTACAGTGACTGTAAAATTTGTACTGTAAATAGGTAAATAAAAATAAAAACAGGAGACATTAACAGTTGTTTTTGACTTAAAGTAGGTAGAATACTACGTAGGATCGCCTAGTTAGACCCCTTATGACCTCGCCTCATCGCCTGCCGCATTTCTAGGACTACGGTGCATGAAAACCACAATTAGTCAAACAGTCTACCTACCTATATCCCTGAGAACAATAACTTAGCACAATAACAGCCAGGACGGCAAATAATGTCGTATAGTAGGTATAGTTAACGTTATGGATGTTCGCATATTCTCTATTCATGGAGGCTGCACCAAATACACCAATCGATTGGGTCCACTATTCAGTCTAGAACACGCTGTTCTAGGTACAGTCGGCATGTAAATTCGATGAAATGACGGTATAGCAAGCGGATAAGTGGCTTTTATGAGAACAGCGTGGCTAAAGTAAAATGAATAACAACAGGCCTTTAGTAAAAAATAACTTAGATCTACTAAGTTTTCATGTTATGAAAATTATGAATTTTTCTGATCTTACTTATTTTTAATGCAATTAAAGTTTAATGCAGCCAGAAGTCACATTATACACTTCTGCGGCAGAAGTGTATAAACTACTACGGCATTTCGGACATAAATACAAAATTCTAGCTACCGGTAACGAAACCAATGGGAAATTCTTCCAAATCATTCTAAATAGGTGTTTATTATAAACACAAATTACAGGTTAAAAAAAATTATAAGCAATGTTCCGATCAAAATATTGTCTAACTGTACATACCTCCTACCTTTTGTATTTACACCCGTTGATAGGTATTCGATACCGGATAATCCCAATTTGCATTGATGTTAGAATTAGGTTTGATGATTGGTTTCCTCGATGGACTTTGTTGTTTGAATTGATGGGTATTTATAATTTGCGCGTTATGGCCAGGGGGTACGGATGGTCTGAAAGGTTTTCAATAGGGATATAGGAAATTGTATTGGATAAAACCAAAAATTTGAAGAAGAATGATAATTAGATTTTGATCTAGTGAATCAGGGTCAGAAACATAAACAAACTAAGTAACTAGTAGATTAGTTGATGTCAAATTGTCTAAGAAACGATTTTTCTAACGCTCAGATCAGGGACTTGACCTACTAGCTCAGATAGAAATAAAATTATTTTGATTTTGTTTTTAACTTGAAGATAAAGACAGCATTATCCTTAATCTCTCAAGATTAGTTATAGAAATTGGCTCTATATCCTTCAGAAAGGCTATTTCACCATTGGAAAAAATACGGAAAATTTGGGAAGATTTATTTATTCCTTTTTAAATACATATGCATTGTAATTAATAACGAAAATGGTTCAAAGAGAAATAGCTTCGCAAAATAATTCTCCTAAAAATACAAGCCAGTCCAGTCGCAATGCAATGCGTAAATTTTTATAGGTACAAAGTAGTGAGCCCCTACGAGACGAACTAAGACCCTTTCGTCTCGGGGGCACGCTTAACCTATTTCCATTTGGCTGTTTTTATTTTCTTGGTGCTATACCGGGTAAGCCACATAAGGCCTCATTCAAACCATGCTGCTAAACTCAACTACTGACGATAAAGTAGGACCAGTCCTGTGCCGATGAAGGGCTTCACTAGAATGCATCAGCTGCATCTCCTTACGTGCATGCCGTAAGAGTCCACTAAAGAACTCGGGCATTCTCTCAGGTGCATAAGCTAGCAACTTCTTACTGATCATTTACATCACAACCTGCATCTTTGATAGATTAGTGCAAAACGGTATCATACAAATCCATTGTGAATTTGAAATCTCAATTATTACCGCGTCTTGAAGTTAACTGATGCTTCCGTTCCAGGATATTCCGGTGTAAATTAAGGCATACAGCAGTCCTAAGTTCACTGGAATAATCGCTTTTTATAACGTTTCATAGAGGCTAGTGTACAATGAGCCTAAGCGCTGGTTTTGCTTTTCAATTGGAGGCTCGTGCCAAGTAGTACCGTTCTTTGTAGAGCGTCTACGTTTCTACTTATTCTTTTTAAATTGATGCTACAGATTCAACTGTATATGCTTTTAAATAATAGTAAATAGAATCGGTTTTGGGTCTGCAAAGTTGTACCTTACCTAAACACAAAGTTTCATAAATATAGCGGATGTAGTTACATACAGTCTACTTTTTAGAATACAGTAGCTCAGTAAAAATATAGGCATAGGATGTATACGAGTATATTTAACCACCTAAATATACGAAATATTAGAATAAAACGTTGTTTAATTATTTTATTCAAGGTTTCTCTTCCAACCTACACGTTTAATTGAATTTCCGGAGCGAATTTCGCAAACTAATCACAACACTCGGGCTCGCAAACTTCACATGTCTAAATGGTGTAATCCTCTAAAATCCGTTTGTGCGTATCGACTGTCCAAACAATTATTCAGTGCCCTCAGCGCGGGCTTTGAAACGTTAGTTACTAACACTGGTATATACAGAGGGAACACTCTCTTCATAATTTTCAACTAAATACGTACTTGATGTCACTCTCGGCCGCGCACCGTGAGTCTTCAACAGTTCTGTTTTATCTGGAAAATATACTAGAAAAGAGGGCAAGTGCCTATTTTAGTATGCTACCTAGGTAAAACAAGCAAGTCAGCAAAAAGATGTCGCTCATTGCGATTTCATAGTTTCAGAAGATTCAGGACTTTTCTTCCTGAAAAATTAGCCTATCGCTGGTTTTGTAAGATGGATTTTTTGTAGTAGATACTGCTCTTGCCTTTTGTAGGTACGTTACCTAATATTAAAGAGGTTAATATTGTAACATCTATGTGTACCTATAAAGTAGGTATAGGTACTCCAATGATGAGCTCTATATTAATGGATCGTGTTTGAAATGTCTATCGCTATGAAGTGGCCATTCTGCACCTATTTAATTATGCCACTCGCATATGCTCGGGCGAAATGTCAAGAAAAGTTAGGGCGCTCCTTAATTGGGGTGGCGGACGAGGCGCTGCTAAATAACAGCGATTTGGAGCAACGTTTGTTAGGCTTAAGGCATCGTAATCCTCCTCTACGGTCACATGTATAGAAACATACGGAACCAGGCTGCTAAATGGTACATATGACAAGTGGTATACTTACACGCGTTTCGGCTCCTTATTCAATTATTGAAGTCGGTTATAAAGGCTAGTATATGAGGGCTCTAGTAATAAAATTCTCTGGCACTTGATCATAATAGAGACAGCATCAGCTTTATTATCCAGATAGGCTATCTGACGTTTGGAAAAATCGGTCCTTATAGTCACAATCAATCACCAAAGAGGTTGAGCAGAAATGTACACACCCACTTTTTATCAGTAGCCTATTAAGTCCCACTTGGAATGGGATGAAATTACTGCCGATTTTCGGTCAAAAGTACAATACTGAAGAATTTCGGGAAATCCTTTTTTATCGGATACCTACCTACGTTCGTCGTAGGTACGTTTTAGGCCTCTACGATCAGCGGTAGGCTGTGCGTTGATCCGTCATCTAGTGCATCAGGACAAAGCATCTTATATGTATATAGAGATATAGGTAACTCTAATGACTGTAACTATATTAGTATATATTAGTATTATAGTAAAAACATGAGTATCGCTTAAAAGTAGAGGTCAGTGTAACGTAATCCCGCGTTTTCTGCGATTATGCGGGTCTGAGTAAGATTGATTGCGCGACGTAAAGGCCGCTCGGACTTATCCCCACAAATCCGACGGATTATATAGAAATAAATAGCGATTCATGCTTATTCTCGACAAACTTATCAACTTAAAAATAATGTGGTTTACCGCGATGGGCGGAAGATGCGACCTCTGAGTTTAAGTTTTGTGGATACTGCACAGCAAGCCTACAAAAAGTGATATTTCTGTCAAGGCTTTCGTAAAACCCTTGATGAAATTATTTATAGAGTCAGCTTTCAATGTATGGAACGTCAGTTTAAAGTTCACTGGTAAGTAAGAAACTTGACATAACAGAAAAATTTTGCAAAGGCTTAAGCTAGAACCATTTTTCCAATATTCCCTTATTAAAATGCCTAATGCCTTTAGCCTGTTCATTCATAATAAAACTATAGTTATCAATTTTAACAATTTACATTTATACCTACTAGTTTCTTTTAGAATCGCGGGTGTTTCCAACAAACTTCGGGCTTAAATAACTGCCTGAGTGTGTCAGTTAGTATCCTAATAATCCCATTTAAAATGATGTAATAGGCAGATAGAGCATTAACCCAATTTACAATTAGGGGCGAAAAAGACCCCTTCAAGGAATGTGCTAATAACAGGACACGCCAAGATAAAGAGGTGCATTGAGGGGAGGATTTAATTAAATGCGCCTACGTCTACAGCATTAATGAGATGAAAGCGAGATCGTGATTTTGTTTGAATTATGAACAGGATGACAAGATCCCGGTATTAGGTACCTACTTAAGCCATTTTTTAAGTTTACTGGGGTGATTTTTAAAAACGAAGGGATCAAATAACTAATAGTTTTTAAGATCCGGTTTTTCCAAACGCCAGGTAGCTTATCAGAAGGATAAAGTTGATACTGTCTATAGGATGATCAAAATTTAAATAAAGACAGCATCAACTTTATACTTCTCATAGGCTAACGTTTTATAACATCGGCCCTGTTAAAAACTGGAGTTAGTTATTTGATAACTATTAGTCAAAATACGTCTATCAAACTGTAGTATTTTAGATTACTTTGACTAAAAACAGATAAAAACCTCTAATTAGTAAACTTAACTACCTACTGATCAAACAATTATTTGGCCCTAAGTAGATAATACGGGATCTAATGAAAATGAAAATAGGAAAATAAGTGTATTGTTTACATGTTGGCATAACTGTAGTGTAAATGACTCCGTGGGCCATACTTCCCTGAAAATCCATCGCTTCCTAGAGATAATCATAAAACTACTGCACTAGTATGAAACATATTTTAAAGTAAAAAATTTGACCTCTGAATTTGATTAATTGAAAACCTCGGGAAAGCTTCAGGTAATCTAAATAATTTCTACCGTTCCTTTTATACTGACGGCTAACTTCAAAGGTGCCTTTAGAATTCGTAGTAAAAGTCGATCTGAAAAGGATGGTTTGGGGCTAGGATCTACTAAAGCGGAAAAACGGTAAATAAAGCTTATGCAGGTTGTGGCATCTTAATCTCAGAGGCAAAATTAAATCTAACATTATTCTATGAATCTTAGCTTTTTCGATAAGAAATACATCCAAATGTATACGGCTGTATTTCCTCAATAGTGTAGAATAGCTGGGAATATAGATAAATATTAGGAACAAATTACTGGCTCATTGCCTGAGAGAACGCGTCTATCAATATGGTCATATACTCACTCAGTGGTCCATGGTCGACTCTTACGACATGCACAGAAGGAGATGCAGCTGATGTGTTCTAGTGAATTCTATTCTAGTGTGATTAACAAGCAATACAGTTGGTAAATCACTAGTCCCTGCTCCATGCTTTACGTACCGATTAACATTATTACTATTTAAAGTTTTGATCAGCTACTTTCCCAAAGCTACTATTACGGTGTCCCTTATATTTTTAAATTATTTATTTAGGCACAAAATTAAAAATGTGAAACTGCCACCCAGTGTATATTTCCCTTCGCTTTAACGTTGAGTTATCCGGTCAGGCGACGCCAAGCACATCAAATTTTCACAAGACTTGGAGCCAGGTAGGTTTTGACAAAACGCTCCAGTCCTTCCCTAAAAGGATCACGCTATCTCCAAGGAATAATAAACTTATTTCTTTTTGTTTTAGCGAACATTTTTAGAGTGTATTTGGTGTACATTTTCGAGTGTATTCAGATAGATAAACTTTGAAAGATATAGGTTGCTGTCGAGTCACACTCGCGCTTATTATTTTTTATTTTTTTATTTTAGCCCTTCCTCTGATATGAATTTACTTATATATTTTACAATTAATGATTTATTCTTCTTTGTCAGCTTGCCCTTTGGCAAAGGCCTCCCCCACACTCGCGCTTACGCTTAATAAAATATGCCTATATTTTGAATGACTATTGACCGTCAGTTAATAAGCGCTTCAATACATATAATTTTTTTTAGCATGAAATAGCCTTCAAGAAACTCGGCGTGTGTCTAGACATTATTAATACTACAAAGCGATAGATAAAGGCAACATAAAACACTTGGCAAACAATTTGCATGCCTCCCCGTCCTTCAAATTAGTTTAAAACAAATTAAATTTCAAACTTCCCTACTTCTGACAGTCGAGTAGGGGTATAACGCACCCCGGTAGAAAACTGCACTCATTTTTATCTAGCCCTGCATATTTGAAGGCAAATCTTGTATCTAGCAAATTGGATTCGCGACTTTGAATTCTTTATAGAACAAATAAAGAAAAGAATATATAATGACGATCGGGTCGTTTTGGTCTATACCTTTGGGGCTTTAGTCATTTGCAAGTTTAATTTAATAAAACTGTACTTTGTTGTGGATTCGATTTGAATTCGACTCGTTGATCTGTTTGATTTATTTTTAACCGACTTCAAAAAAGAGAGGTTATCAATTCCTCTGTATGTTTTTTCATTATTTATTTTTATTTTTTATTTTTTATGCGTGTTACCTCAGAACTCCGTCATGTATGAACCGATTTCAATTTTTTTTATGGTTTGTCATGGTCTGCTTCCAAGTTGGTCCCACCACATCAGGATCTGATGATGGGATCTTGGAGAAATCGAGGGCAATCCTCAAATATTGTAGGCACATGTAGTCTGTTTTCATACTTTTGATGAGCGTTTTGATCACCTACATACTCGTATAAAACATAATATCTGATGATGGAATCTCTAAGGTATCTAGGGATATCCTCAAATATAATAGGCACGAGTAGTCCGTTTTTAGATTATTATAGAGAAGGTCAGCTACACATGATATAAAGGAAACGAGGGTCTGATGATGGAGCCACCGAAAAACAGATAGTGGAACTTTTTAGTAACAAAATCCCCCTATGGCAGGGGGAAGCCTACGTCCAGTAGTAGACTGCAATAGGCTTATGAAGATGAAGATAATTGTGTTAAGTCGTGTAATAATATGTTGCGTTAAGCCGTGTCCGAAGCAAGATGGTTATAGAGGAAGAGGTAGACATGAGAATAACGAGATGACGGATAATAGGGATGAATGAAAGAAGCGTACCTACATATTGCACCGACCCCAAATTATTGGGAACAGGGCGGGAAGAAGGAGTGTAATTATATGTTGCTTATATTGTCAGACGTAAAGTTTCGAAGCCTAGTCAATTCTCTCTTTTGTCATGTGGCCTATTTATTCATTAGCTAGCAATATTATGCCTTCTAAACGTCGTACACGGCTTAACGCAATATATATTTAGTAAAATTTTACTTTAGTAAGCTGGAGTTTTCGGTTTTTCGTTTTAAAAAAATTATTAGTAAGCTAATTTGTGAGTATCTAAACAAATCATTAAAGATTTTCTTTTATTAATTACTAAACTTTGATAAATAAATAAATTTAACTAAATTTACCTACATAATACTTAACTTGTTAATCAACACTAAAGCCAAACAAAAATTCGTTTTTTTAATTCCAAATTTAAAGATTAACTAACAAAAGAATTTAAACATTTTTTTAAGCTAAACGTGCCCTAAATTTGGCAGATATGCCATACATTTTGCTGTCCAATGTCATATTTAAATCGAGTCTAACTTTAGGTGCTCTTTTGTAATAACACCTTTAATATTTAAAAAAATTATACAAAAAAATTATCAAGACCGCTTATTGAAATTGGCTGCACATGTTCAAAGCAAACAATACTTATGCTATACTTACGAATACTCTAGTAAAGTGTATGGGGCGGCAAACATTCGGCATGTTGGACCATATTGACATAACTACCTACTATGCAATTGCTATCTGTGCAATGATTACCCGTGAGAGAGCGGTCTTATACATAGAATATTCTTACCTATTTCAGAACGTAGCCGGTCAGGTCCAGCGTATTGGAGCGGAAGAATCGAATCTCCTTAAGCTTTGTGTGTCTTGTGGAGCTGTCTTCGATATTACATAACTTATCGTATGCAAAGTTGGGCAAAGCAAACGCGTTCAATAGAGCTTTACGAACAGCGTCGGTACATACTGGTAAATTGTCAATGCAACTTCTGAATTGTATAACATGAATACATGTAAGTTTATTGAGTTAACTAACAGACGAATTAGAGGAACTGGCCCGGTTTGATCAGTAGTTTAGTTTACTATTAGTATTTAAGTTTGCTATTAGGTACTATTAGTTAGAATACGTCAAAATTGGTAGGTATAAGTAGTTTGACTGACTTAGGGCAAATTGATAAGTAGTCAAACTTGCTATTAGTCAATACAAAATAAGTCAAAATAGTTTGATTAACTAATAGTAATGTGATCAGGGGGTCTACTCTGAAATGCCGCTTTCGAATCTTTCGGTCCGACCGAAGCCCGACCGAATCGAAGCCTTTACAGCCTTCGACCCTACTACGAAATTGCTTCGGATTCATTCATCTGAGTTCACAACTCATTTGGAACCATAGAGAATAATTCATATTGACTAATATTATAAGCTTTCTATTATCTAGCCTTATACCTGTCAAATAGAGTTCGATCGGACCGAATGAAAAAACGGCGCGACTGATCCGATCGAAGGAAGTTTGTAGTAGGAAACACCTCGATATTCGCCCGATACTTCGTTTATGGTCACTTCAGAGTAGACATCCAGACAATTTGCACTTAGGGTCAGTAGTCAAGCATAGGTTGTTAAAATACGTGAAAATACTATTGTCTGTATAAGTATCATGCACTTTATTAACTTTTGGTAAAACGAGTCTTTGGTAATGAACTTAGATACTCGATATCTAAAAGGTTGTCGGAAATGTAGTCTAGACGATGCACTTTACATCAGTTAATTTCATGTGAATTACTTCTACGTCTGGCACACTATTACATGAGTATTTAACCTTCTTCACAGTTTTTGAGTACATATGGTGACATGGTGCATGTTTTAAGAGTCGACTAAGGAACTCGAGCATTCTCAGGCGATTAGTTAGCATCTGGTCACTGATAATTTTTTTATTTTTTTTATACACTACACAACACATTAACCTAGTCCCACACTAAGATCCCTAAGGTCTTGTGTCGTGGGTACTAAGTAACGGTATATAAATACATATATATATATAGGTAAGTATAGAAACATCCATGACTCGGAAACAAACATTCATCATATCAATGTTTGCACCTACCGGGATTCTACCGGGATTCGGGAGGACCTATGGCGTCGTAGGCAGGGTCACTACCTACTAGACCAATCGGCCGTCGAAAATCTATGCCGGCTATGCTATACGTGGCTGTGGGATATCTTTTACGACTGCAGCAGTACTTGCTACCCCATTTCGGAAATACAGCCGCGTGTTTATGTATGGAAACCTTAGAAGTTTCTCAATGCCCAAATGCCCTTGCCCCTTCACTTGTTATTCCGGAGTGTAGCAGTTCTTGGGACCAATTCTTGAAAAGTCTTGAGTTGGAACGAAGCCGAAACGGAACCGTTGTAGACGCTCAGAACAAAGCAATAATTACTTTATGGTGACGTAATTAGACACATTTCAGCACGAGACAGATATTTGTTTTTATTCTGTCATACTCGCGACCAATGCGTGCTAAAATATATCTTATTATTGCTTCGTACCGCGTATCGTTATCGGATCGTTAGTGGTTGCATTTCGGCTCAAAAATTTTCAAGAATTGCCCCCTTATACTACATACAAGTAGAGATAGAGTAGTTATTAGTTCCGAATTCATGCATTAGACTATTGTATAAAGCGAACTATAACAATAAACCACTCTATGGTAGAAACAAACCACTCGTACCACATTTCCAATGAGCACTTGCCACATAAAGCCGACATTACCCGCCAGAGGGCGTGGCTCATCAGTCACAGACTTCTTTCGTCTTTTAATTAACTTCAGGCCACATTTGTTGGCTAAGGTTCTCCGTATACGATGCGATTCATTTCCGCTTTTAGGACTGAGCCAAATTGGACTTTTGTGAAATGTAGTGGAATTCAAATGGCAAATAGAACCTGATGGTATGATATAGAGAAAAGGTCGGTATTAGGTATATTAGTACCCATTCATCTCAAAGTAAATAACTAGTTAATTCTGATGCCATTAAAAAAAAATAGCGTCATTTTATTCCATGCATTATCCAACCTTAAACATCGAGAAAAGTTATTTGGTTTCTCATCATCATCACCATCATCAGCCTATTGCAGTCCACTGCTGGACGTAGGCCTCTCCAGGGCACGCCACAAGACTGCCATGGGGGTATTTGTCCATAGTCACCACGCTGGGCAGGCGGGTTGGTGACCGCAGTTTGTATTTTGGATTATGTTGTCAACACGGGAGGCGCTGCTTCCCACCTCCTGGAAACCCTTAATCGCCTCGTACGATACCCACGGGCAGACATGGGGTGGTACGACTTCTACTCTGCCGGCACCACGCGGTGGATTTGAAGGCCGAAATTTGTATCTTAGTTGTTCGTCCGGTAAAAAATCCGAATAGTAAGCATAGAACCTTAGGAATACTAGTTTTCTTAGTAATTGAAAATTTAAATGCAATACATTTGCGCACCTCGAGCAATAAATGCGAATAAGAGCGTATCAATTTATCCTATAATCTGCTTTAATTATGAAGCGGATTTCTAACTCGTTTATTACTTTAATGAAAATATTATAAATGTTGCAGTTGCACAATGCAAGTTATAAAATTCATCCCAACTAACACTGCAAATGCGAAAGTAAGTTTGTTTGTTACATATTATCTTTACACAAAAACTATTGAACCGATTTACATGAAATTTGGCACAGCGACAATCTATAGAGGCTGAGAAAAGACATAGGCTACGAAAGTACTACTAAACAACTCTGAAAACATTTATTTCCTCGAGTACTGTACGAAGTCGACCACTAGCCTCGATAAATGACGACGGACTGCTTACACCTCACAAGAGTTATTAGTTGCGAAAAAATGTCATAAATCCAAATGTTTATAAGTAATTTTTATTTAAATGTAAAGGTTGGAAATATTTTACGACATTCCTACTAAAATATAATACCTACCAATGTCACCATTTTTCTTAAAATCTGTAGTAGCGCCTCAAGCCAATCCACAAAAACGATCGATGTACCATTTCTCTCATCAGTTGGTACATGTTCACGAAACAAGCATATGATTTTGCAATTTCCACGAACTGTCACATAATTTCATATTGCAAATATTGCAATCAATTATTACCAATTCCGCTGCTGCTTCGAGAATTTTCATTCCTAGAATTTAAAGAAGACAGGCTGTTTTTATGCCGTCAATACATACTATGCAAATGCCAGCTAAAACTGTAAGTCGACGAGGCGCTAGTTGCAATATTAGAGATCACAATATCATTGACTTTGAATCAGGTTTGTGTAGTTCGTAGTCTATACGGGGCACCAAATAAGTTGGTAAGTAAGTCTTCGGCCCACTCAAGGGATTCGCGTTTGTCGTGGAAATGGCAATTGGAATTCGCAGCAATTTTTCAATATCGTCAAATTGCGAAACAACGGAATGGAAAAGTGCAACGCTTGCCCCAGAGACTTGGCGAGACAGACGGACAGTCTTATTATTCGCTATTTCTAGGGAAGCGCGAGGGAGTTGATTTCGAATTTAATCATGTTGGGTCTTATGCAGTTACATTGCGATGTCGCTGTAACTTGTTTGGGTATGGATATTACTTTTATCATGTTGGAATGAGATGAGGTAGGAAAAATGAATAAATAAATAACACGTAGTTCTTGCACTACAGTATTATATTATGTGTGTAACTAAAAGTGTATAGTATAATTTTTGCATTTTGTTCTGTACTTTAAATAATAACTATCTACTATACAAAGCGGTGATACCCAATGGTTAATATCTTCCAGTCAGCAGGCACAGGTTCGACCTTGGTAGTCTTGACTAGATAGGTTCGACGACATTACTATCTGAAGCCAGATTAGAACGTAAAATTGTTATAAATTAGGGATTCCACTTCTACAGGAATTACGAAAAAAATACCTTTAAGTAATTACATAATGTTTTAAACATGATCAAGGCTTTAGTTACCGCTTTTACAATAGTTTAGACGCTATAGGATCACCCCCTACCGATGACGTGTAGAATCGCATGAAGTGGTCCAGTGCGTACACCAAGTGATCAAGAAGCGTGATGAGAGGGTTCAATTAACGCTCGACATAGATATCGACTCTAACGCTTGCGGTAGATAGCTATATTGGGCGTTTTGTCTGCCATCTGTGTCCCTCGATATGATTTAATTAAATTTTCCACATGAAACATCACCGCCTTAATATTATAGGATGAATTTATTGCATCCCATATTTTGGTGAGATGTGAATGAGTACCTGTGCTGATGCGTGCCTTCAATGGAATACATCAGCTGCATCTCCGTCCGTGCATGTCGTAAGAGTTGACTAAGGAGTTCGGGCACTCTCTCAGGCAATAAGCTAGGAACTTGTAGCTGATCATTACCATCTGCACCAGCTATGCTAAATGTAACTGTGGTATCTCTTTTATGATCCTGCACATCTGGCTACCTCATTTCGGGAAAACAGCCGTGTATGTTATGTATATTTGTACTTTTAATGTATGTTCTGTAAGTGTGTCTAAATAAATAATTATATATATATACCTAAGTATGTATGTTAATCTAAGAACTTTCCCTACGATTATTATAAAAAGTGCAGTATCTCATATGCTCATACTCTTAGAGGCAACCTTCCATGGAGATAGTTTGTTTTTTTTTTGACATAAGAGTTATTTTTCGATGATTAAGTGTGATAGAAATTTGAGTGAACGTTTATTGATATGGACACAGATTTTATATCGACCTGCCTCGACAAGATGATAGTATCCTGAATAACTTGAAAGTAAGCTGATTGTCATTTCCAATACCGAAGTCGTGCCTCTGCATATTAATCGTTGCAGTTGGTACACAACAGGCACAAGATGCCGTAGGCTTATGCCTCGGCTTGTAGATAGAAAAGGGCAGATTATCTTGATTGAAAGTGTAGGCTTTCTGAATAAGAAGGTACTTAGTATCAATATTTCGATCAACCAAAATAGTTATAGTTATTAGTGTACCTATATCTAGCGATATAAAAATATCTATACATATAAATTGTATTATGAGCACCATGGTAGAGTAGAGACAGAGTAACTTTACTCTGATATGTAAGAGACATTTTCTATCGGCCTAAAATCACAGATTGTCACGTATAATACCGTACAATACTAAAACTTAAATAAAATAATAATAGAACTTGCTGGAAGAAATCTCTTGTAGATATAAGCAGGCCTCTGTATGCATTTCTTTTGTTATTTTTCTGTATTTATTATAGTATTTAGTGTACAATAAAGAATAAGAACTTATTTAGGAATGTCCGATAAAGAATCTCATCTTCACACACATCTTCCATTCACATCTTCCATTCACCGGAGGCAACAAGGAACATTTTTTCGTTCCATAAAAACCAATCTAGTCTAATCAACGTCGGGACTCGAGTAAACGAGTAATTACCACAACGAATGCGGAGATGCGGGTGTAAAATTTCATTACTGTCAGTCATTTCATTACTGTCTGCCCGATCCATCAATCGGCTGTGATTGACGACGTGTTAAACGCTGTTTAGGTTTAACTGCTTGTTTGTTAAGCGGTTTTTTGTGCAATTGGCCGGCGGAGTTCTCTGGACAGATGTGGCAATCGCAAGCCGATTACGGTAGTTGATCTAGATCCGGCGTTTAGAGCTTTACGATCTCAGATCTCTGAATGAAAGGATATTGTCGATAATTTATAATTACATTGAAAATATGTTTACTAATAATATATCTTACCCATTTATAGAAAACTATACAATGTGTCTCATAATATAGGTATTACGTTTAGTATAGTGAGCGATCTGTATAACAGCTTTAATGGGAAATATTTTTTTTTACGAAATGCTGCGTCCCCCATAACTGCTTGCACTTCCGGCTGTTTTGTGATCAATGAGTAAATGGGACTTAGTATTATACAGAAAAATATGTTGGATTTTGTACCTAATATGAAATGTTTCCAAAAAACAGTTACCTAAAAGTCATCTCCTGTATAAAATCGTTCGGTAACCATGGCATGGCACAAAATTTGATACGGATTGGAAATACCATCAACAATAAGCCCGCTGTCGTATTCAATCTGCTAGTTTGTTATCTGTGACAAATCAAATTTCGTTGTAAAATCGAACTGTTGTTATTTGAATGATTGATTACTAAGTACCTACCTAAACACACATACACACACACATAAACCTACTGCAGCCCAATGCTGGACGTAGGCCTCTCCCAGGGCACACCACAAGGCTACTGCCGTTGAGGGGGTTTTGCCCATAGTCATCACGCGAGGCAAGCGCGCCTAGGCGAGTTGGTGACCGCAGTCTGATTTTCAGACTACGTTGTCAACACGGAAGGCGCTGCTGCCCACCTCCTGGAAATCCTTAATCGCCTCTTACTATGGGATAACCACGGGCTGGTGCTATTCTTCAGTACTCTGAGGTTTGCACAATATGGAATATAAGCCTCCTCCAGTGCCAACCGCTTCGTGTCAACCCTGTGACAATAAAGTTGTTCTCTGGCTTGGCCTATTTTGATGATATAAATTAGGTAATGGTACTTAAGATAGGCAAAATATGGTCTCTTTTAAAAGTCATGTTCCTGTTTATCTTATCCTCATTGTAATTAAATCCCAATATACGGATACCGCTTCAAATATCTGTGGACAAACAAGAATATGAGGATAATTTAGAATCTACCGCAACCTGTAGATAAAGCCTGCACCCCAATAAATACTAAGGTCAACAATAACAATAGCAAATCATAAAGTTCCATCATTTTCAGCCCAGGATTTATGCAAAGTGTAAATATATCCCAAGAAATTACGCTTAAATTGTCTTTGTATACTCCTCTGCATACAAATGGGTGATTATATGAGCTTAGGTTAACCTCTTTAATGGGTGTAACAATGCTTCAGTTAAAATTAACTGAAGTATAATAAACTTAACTAGATTTGCGACTAATTTCGTTAGTTTAAGCCGTTTTGGCAATTAGGTTTAGTTTATTTGCGGTTAATTATTGGATGGTGTAACAGTAATAGTGGATAGAGTACACACTACGATTCTTTATGTAAGTAATTATGTACAAAATACACATAAAGAATGATTTTTCGTTGCCACCCTTAACGAAGGGTACGTACTCTATAGATCAAATAAAGTAAGATTATGCCAAAAAAATGGTTAGAAAGGATGTAATTTTTTTGAAAAAAAAAAATGTTATTACTCAATCGGGCGAAATTTATAGTGTCCAGTGTTTATGCTAGTTTTTTCATAGACCGATATTAATAATTTTTCTTGAAAAAATCTTGCTACGCGCGACTATGTGCATTTATGCAGAAAAACGCAATCTATTTACTCAACTTTGGACCCTAATATCTTGGTAAGCTTTCATTGAAAAAAATGATTGTGATGATGAGGAGATTCCGTAGTTTTCGGAAACGTTGACGACCAAAAATCACGCTGTATAACTTCTAGCCAAGTTTTTTCGAATTATTATCTGTTATTCATGAAGATACGATACCTAGTTTCTAAAAAGAGTTACGAACAATTTGAAAACTATTATAGTACCTTTAGAAAAATGGAATCGTACGAAATTATATTTTGAAAACATAGAATTGTGCGTCTTTGGCGATAGGGTTTGCAACACGGTTGAGAAGATTGAGGTTTGAGTAACCATAACAAAGGAAATGAAAGTGACAAAGGCTATATCAAAGTAATACCTACCAGAATTTCGAGTGACATAATCGTTAGCGGGGGTTAGTTCTTATTTTCCCACGAGACCCTAAAAGAGAGAACTCACAGAGGCTATATATTTAACTGTCAGAAGTGCAGAATTCACATTCATCTTGCTTTAGGCGAGATTTTGGGGACCTTCAGCAGAGGCACTATATTTAAATTTCAGTTCAAATGAGTTTTGTGAACCAAATTTGTATGTTACTCAAGTTTCTATTTATTCCATTTCTCATGAAGAAAACTAAGACTTTTAGATTTATCTATTCAGGAACTATTTGGATCATTTCCTAATAGTTTTCTATATTTTTTGAGTCTTTTAAATAAACAATAAATACTAAGGAACTAAGGTATTCTCTTAGGCGATAACCTAGCAACTTGTTACTGATCTGTTACATCTATCCCAGCTATGCTTATCGTGACTGTGGGATCTTCTCCATTGTCCTGCACCCCATGTCCAGCTACTCCATTTCGGGAATACCATGGAGAATGTATAACAGGAGGTGGGACTATAAACTGAGTCGTGTGGCAATCGTGAGGGCATGACGTCATGATAGGGGCGGAGCTTCAGCGCCAGTGTAACGCAGCAGTGTAATCAAATTGTGTACCAAATAAACTTTTACATTTATCTTAAAAAAAGCAAATATGAAGTGTTGTTTTCCTGGGTGTTTGAGTGACACGGGAAAACAAGAGGAAAGTCTAAAAATGGTATCTTCACACGTAAGTAACTTTTTTGTTTTTCACTAGTTATTCTAAAGAATGTGACTAGTCCCTGAAACTTGAAACGTGAAAATCGTACTCCCGTATTCTAACAACTGTGTCGTTAGTATAGAGAGTTATGAAATGAAATTTGTCAAATAAGCAAGCTAAAACTATAAAGCAGTCGATGAATTTATTTTTTAGTAAATGTAATGTATGTACGGTCGAGTAGTTTCAATAGCCCGTTTTATAACGAACTCTTACGATTTTTGTTGGAACTAAACAAAATATTATGAAACAGTATTAAAATTACAAGGACACTAGCGCTTTTATCACGGAACTTCATTACTGAATCGTATTGCCACCTAGTGATGAGTAATTGCACTAGTAAAAACATAATGTTAAACCATATTGATAATGAGCAAGTAGTTTCGCTAGTCACTATAAGGTGGCGTTTCTATATAAATGGGTAGGACTATAGTGTTAGAATGCTCCCCTCGTCCCATACTTCACCCCCGCTCCGCGGAACACTATTTTTGTATGAAAATATACTTAGCCGCTGCTCCTTTTATACATTCTCCATGGGGAATACGGTCGTATGTATGAATGCTTTCCAAGTTTCCACCATATCCTATCCATGGTGTGATTTATTTCATAAGTCAACCTGCTGCCTAGCACCTAACCTAATCTATCAGTGAACGAATACGTCTATCGCTACTCAAAGGCATCTATTGCCGTTAGTGGGTACAAAGTTATTACGAAAATTGATATGGAACATTGTTTGAAAGGTTACATGATAGGGGTGCTAAAATGCTGCGGTATATGAATTCGTTCTAGATATGGAATGGCTTGAATTCAACGAATACTATATATCCTACACATTGATCAGTAGTTCAAAATCAATAACCATAGAAAAATGATTCAAGTATGAAAAGACTATACCTAAAGGTTCGCATTTGCGACGACAAAGTTGTCTAACTTTTCATCTTTTCGGGAGCCGACGTGTAGCATTTTAGCGCTCCAGCCTCGTCATGGCTCGACCATCAATAACGCATCGTTTCTCATGTACGATGGAAAATTCAATAAAATTTTATCAGTTTAGGTTATCCAGTGTGATCTCATTTCCTTTGTTTCAGTTCGGTGCGATGTTACAGAGTGCTGGTGATGTCTTTTATCATATCTAGAAATGTAGGTAAAATGCTTTTACCTTACGTAAAATGCATTGAGGTTTGTTATATGTAAGTAGGTTACCTATGTTTAGGTTATCTTCAGATTTATTGAACAAATCTTTTGAATTTCTTTTTCAAAGATAACAAAGATATATACTCTTTTAAAAATGATTTCGCGGAAAATAAACACATAAATAACAACAACAATACCCAAAATCTGCGCGTAAAATTTCCGCTCGACCAAAATTCAATCGTCCAGATCATTCGTAATTCAATTGCTAACTTTAAAAGTCACTTCAATAACAAAGAATCCGAAGGAAAAAATTCCAAAACCCTTGTAAGGACTGCAGCTGAACTCAGCCGAGGGGCACATCTTACAAATAAGGGGGAAGCGCGTATTGTGCGCAACCTTCAAAACCAGACGTCCTAATCGACCCTTTTGAAATTCCAACTAACGGGAAACTCACATTTCCATAACAATAAAAATGTGATCCGAACATCTAGAAATGCTCCTGCGATATTCACGGATCATAAAATCGCACTAGGCCCCCGAATGCAGCGCGACTTATTTACACGGACCTCCGTTATGGTGCTCATTCAAAGTGACGTTAGTATTAGAAGAAAATTATGAAGGGCAGGAGAGGTCATGATATTCTGGTTTTCAGGCTCTTGATGTCGCCACTTCGACGATGCCGTTTTGCGCGTCCAAACGCCCAGTTTAACTCCATTTATTAGATTTATTATTTGTAGTGATGACAGCTTAATTGTTTAAAAGTCGTTAAAATCGGTTAAATTTTTTTTTTCCAATTATTTAGGTGTTTCATTTCTCAATTTGTTCCCTCATTCCGAATTTTCACACAAATATTTTTTCAATTTCAATTAGCTGGACTTTTTGATAGGGTAGTTCAAATGATATATCATATAGAAGTAGGTAATATAACGAAATTAACAACTCCATACGTACGATATTACTAGTAAGTTTCTACCCAAAGTGGCACTCCTTAGGGATAGCTGACATATTTACTTTAAAATCCGTATATGAAATAAGATTAAAGACATATGAATCATATGATTAAAGTTTGAGTTAACGTTTTAAAATATGAGGTTTAGTATCTTTTGCCAGTCTCACAAATCATTAACCAAATCTCTAAGACCCCTCGTGCACAGTAATTAATCTAGCTTCGTAAAAGTGTATTGAGGTTTATTATACGTACCTACATATAGTTTGGCTATCTTTAGATTTCTTGAACAAATTCTTGCTAGTCTCACAAATCATGCCAAGATCATTACCCTGGCGCACAGTAATTAACCATGCAGTTTGGTTGCCGTCATCTCTGGAGCGCGATTCGTTACCTCTATCTGCACCAAGGGGACCAATTACTTCTAGCTATGAACTTTTGAGGCAGTCGGATTCATGCACCGTCTACTACAGACAATGCACTGGCTGAATATTTATTCTATTGTTTCACAGTTGCGGAGTACTATGTTAATCGTGTTGGCTCGGATTTTTTTATTGCTCACATGTATCCGCATTGTGGATTATTTGCCTCTGTACGATTTCTGAGCTACTGGTAGGTCCTTATTTGCCTAATGTATAGAGGAAGTCCTTACCTAATGTATATGTGCATAGAGGAATAAATGCATATGCTATTCCTCTTAAAACGTATAATACTAGAGCTGCTTCTCTTCCCGGGCATACTGTACAAGTCAGTAGAGGGACAAGAGGGTTTTGGTGTTTTGTAGGCGATGGGCTGACCACCTGTCACTACTAACCGAACTTGTACATCTCAACTATACCCTCAAAATTGGTCAGAAGTGGTACCATGTGGTTCTATCGGCCCTTGGTGCTCTGACTACACCGTAAGGGATAAAGGCGTGATTATATGTATGTATGTATGTATGTTATTCCTTTTCTATGGTATGGGTACATAAATTTGTATGCTTAGGATATCATATGCCACTTTTATTATAAAACTAGTGGACTCCCGCGACTTCGTCCACGTGGATTGCAAAAAAAAAAACAAAAAGTCTGAATTATCCGGGATAAAAATATTTTCCCGAGATAAAAAGTTGCCCATGTGTTAACCCAGAGTGTCAGCTAACTCAATACCAAATTTGATTGAAATCGCAGCCGTTTTACGTGAAAGAGTACCAACAAACATCCATCCATCCATCCATCTATCTATCCATCCATCCATATTTAGAAACTTTCGCGTTTATAATATTTGTAAGATGGTATTCCAATAGGTTCTGCAAAGTGGAATATTCTATCAGAAATGGCAGAAGCAATAACGAAAATCAAGTGGATGCTCACTCACAGCCCCTCGCGTCGCATTGTTATGATTTCTATACGAAAAATAGAGATGAGTTATTACATTCACTTAGACAAGGTCCCTCACGTGTACAACAAAATCTTGAGCACAAGTAGGTCAGCGGCACGAGATCCCTTGTCAAATTAACGCTTCCTCTGTCTCGTAGTGACAAACGACGTGGGCATAATAAAAACTTGCTCGTAAACGCTTCTCGGCGGATATAACGCGATTTTTGCTGACATTTACAGGGAAAGAGAATGAAAATTAATGTCGAAAAGAGGGTAAATTAGGAATTAAATGATGCAGATGTTGAATCATTTTTGATGTGTCTATCGTTTAGGTGAGCATTGTTAATGAATGTGACATGTTTGATCTCCTTTATCTGTAACTTTTAGAAAGATCTGTACCTTAATGTCACGGTGGTTCTGCAATGGATAAAGAACAAAACAGTTTGTGTGCTGACTGCAAAAAACAAGGATAGATTTAGGTAGATAGGTTTAATGCTCGTATTCTTAGTACATGTTACATGTTAGGTTACGTGTGCTTTTTGCAGTTTGAGTCAAATTAATAATAAGGAGCTTGTGCCTAAATCTTTGGGTCTACCATGGATGAGATCTTGTATGTTATGTTACGGGTAATGCCAGATGTTGGAGAAAACCTAGGTTTACCCGGGTAAAGTTAGTATTACCCAAACTCTCTGTAATGGGTACTCTTAGACATAAACGAACCTAGCCTAAGTTTACCCAATCTTATACCTATAGATGTATCTGTGACATCACTACATATTATAAAACAAAGTCGCTTTGCGCTGTGTTTGTCTGTCCCTATATGTATGCTTAGATTTTTAAAACTAAGCAATGGATTTTGATTAGGGTTTTTTTTAGACAGAGTGATTCAAGAAGAAGGTTAATATTATGTATATTAGCGACTCGCCCCGATTTCGCACGGGTGCAATGCTGGTACGAAATTACCCTTTTCGCGGACGAAATCGTGGGCTACTAGTACGAGTATAAACAACGATATAGGCAACGAGTTCGTACATTCATTATACGGTTTCAGTGTTCCTTACACAAATCTCTTTGAAAGGTCTCGACTTGGCTGCCCGCTGGCACCACTCCAACGGTCTCCAGTCTTTTTACATTTAATGCTCTTAAGTTTGATGTAGTGGAGTGCACGAGTTGCCTTCCAAGATTAATACTGTTTATTTTGTTAAGAGGTTTAGTTGAAATTGGTTTTATAGGAAACTCGAAGCCCACACACTAGGTTTGCTCAAAATGATGTAGCGACTTACTGGAAAAACAGAAGAACTAAGAAAGGATTTTCCAAAATTCTTACAGGTATGGAAACAGGAATTCTAAAGTTTAGGCAGCTAATAGAATACGTAAAGTAATTACGGTATCAAAAAGATTCATTGTAAGCAAACATTTGTAAATAAAGTACGTAGCTAGATCGAAGCTTAGAGTTATATTTGTTGATATTTATTCAGGCTAGTCACACAAATGAAAGAGCTTTTTCTTGTTGATCAGCGGCAACTAAATTGCCATCAGAATGAGTAAAGAGGTTTACATAAAGCCAATGAATTTTGTATTTTACCTTCGACCCAGTTATTTGAGAAAGGGAATTTGCCTTCTTCCTGAAAGAGTACCTACTTAATATTTAATCATTGACCTCTTGCATCAACTTTTTCATAATACATGTAATTTCAAAATTGGTTAGAATTGGCACCATATGGTTCTATCGGCCATTGGTGCTATGCCTACCCCGTAAGGGATAAAGGCGTGATTATATGTATGTATGTATGTTTTCATAATAATAATTGTATTGTCATTGAAAAGCGCCATATTTTATTCCAGATTTATGATTTCTACTAGTCCTCTAGTTAGTAAAACACTTTTAAATTAATAAATCAAGACCACTATAAAAATGTTCCAACCCTTAAGAAAGTGTTATCCTTTTCATTAATAAATTATACCTAGGATTAATAAAAAAAAAATTACCTACGATTAGAAAGATTTCCCTATTCATTTACATAGGTAGGTAGGAGAATATTATATTGTTTTTCCTAACCTAACCTACACAAAGGAAAATATTGTCACCTAGGATATTAAATGACTACTCGTATCAGCCTAAAGGAACCTAGGAGAATCTTGATGTTTCTTGGTCTTGTTTCGACTTGGGGAAATAAAACTGTCATTTCGATGTCATGAAACGGGTCGGACATGTTACTGCACCCGTTGGTATGCGGGGTGGAACTGACCCCCCAACTAATGCACGTTTCAACAACAAAATCCTGCGGATTTCCACGGAACTAAAAAAATAAACCAAAAATTGTTGGACTTGCAAAGACACTAGCGCCTATTTTAGAGGGCTTCATAGCTGAAAGAATGCATAGGAGCCGCCCCAAGTGAATGTCACGTGCGATTCCTGGCCGCACAAATCACGCGACCTTTGCACGCATCCACCTACCACGGGACTACAAATTGTGAATACAATCAGACAAATTGTAAACATAAATTATACATTACCGCTTTCATTTGGTGGTTGCTAATGATGCCGCGTAAAAAATAAAGCAATGGATGACTACATCAGTTGTGGGCGGTGAGAATTTCACCATAGTAGAAGCAGTGGTCGTCGCCCCGCGCGATATGTCAATAGCTCTGTTTATTTTTCAGTAAACGCCTTCTTTTCGTATAAAAAAAATAGCGTTGAAATAATAACTCAGACACGGCACAGTAGATAGCACGCCACATTCTTGTCACAGAACATGGAACTCTATGTAAATGAGGCATACGCCTTTTGGCTTCTATTGTCTTGTTATGTCGAAAACGATTTGGGAATAAAGTTTTTAAAGTGATTAAAGATGTACCGTAAAAAGTGCATGCTAAGCGATGACGATGAGTTTTTACCCCTTCTCGAATGAAGTTTAATGATTTAGATGAAATTTACAAGTTGGGGTGAGAAGTTCATTATGTGGAAATTGTCAGGAAAACCTTGTAAAGTGAGTTTGGAATTTAGTACAAGTCAATTTATGTATGTTTTAGAGAGGTTATTTTGTTTGTATACAATGACATTAGCGCCACTTTTTTAAATATTCTAACCGTCTTATTAGAAAAGAATTTACACATTTTTTAATCTAATCATTGCCATTAACAGTTATTCCATACATTTTGTTGTCAAATGTAATTTTTAATCAGTGTCTAACTGTAGACGCGGTTTTGTAATTACTCCGTGAGGCTATTTAAACTAGGTATTTATACCTAGGTTTAATTTGACAGTTTTGTCATATATTAAAAAGGAAAACATTTTGGTTAAACAAATGTTATACCCTAAAGTTGATCAGATTCAAAAACCATACACTGGTAGTTTGACATATTATGGAGGATTTTCTATTTGAGGGAAACCGTGGCCCCAATTAGTCTAAATTATTAAAAAAAGAAGACATATTTGTGGCGTTTAGGACTTATAATTCATTACAAAAGTTAATTAACACATTGAGAATTACTGCAAATCAAATTCGTTGGTACAAGTGGGCCATATACTTTAAAATCCTTTTATACACATTCTAGCTCTTAAACAAAATATTCATATCTAAGTTTATTAAAATAAAACATATTTTATTAACTTTGAAAGTAATATTGTCGCATAGCTTAGTGTTAATGGGTACGAAATATGCCGTAACGACAATAAATACCGCATTACGTTTCAAAACGCACAGCGCAGGAATCTGATAGTTTACATTAACTCTATGCAGCAGATGTTAAGGGGAGCTGTTAATTAACGTGGTCATGTCACGGAGGAGACAAGAAGTAGTTAACAAAACAACATTAATTCATAGAAAATTGTATCGCCGCCGTTGCGACAGGGAAATGATAGCCTTATTCATATTGCCTGTCGTATAACGCGCTCTTATATTACATGCATATCTATACATACATACTTATATATACGACGGCCGATTGGTGTAGTTGGCAGTGGCCCTGCCTGCGACGCCATAGGTCCTGGGTTCGAATCCCGGTAGGTGCAATCCCGGTAGGTAGATGTTTGTTTCCGAGTCATGGATGTTTCTATACTTATCTATGTATTTATATACCGTTGCTTAGTACCCACGACACAAGACCTTAGGGATCTTAGTGTGGGACTAGGTCAATGTGTTATAAAGTGTGTGAATATTTATTTATTTATTATTATTTATATACCTACTCATAGCTGCGTTTTCGAAATAAGTTAGCCAGAACTGCAGTATCACAAAAGATTATCTTCTATACATATAATAAAAATGTAACGGATCACTGTCTGTACATGGAAGATATATGAGAAAAATTATTATAGGAGACCTTTATCAACGCAATAGTACCCAAAAGAATGATTTTAAGAATTTTTGTCTGTTTGTGGACGCTAATCTCAGAAACGGCTGAACCGATTTCGATGTAGTTTTCAGGAATATATTGTGACAGGTCCCACTTAACATATACTACAGGCTACTTTTATCCCGGGAAAATGTTTTTATCCCTGATACATTTTGTTTTTTCTGTAGTCCACGCGGACGAGGTCGCGGGCGTCCACTAGTATTAAAATAAAATTCCTCTGTGTCTAGCTTACTGCTTATGTAGCCTTCGATGTGTGTATTGTACAATCGACATTGATTTAAAGTGAACACCCGTTATGTTATTTAATTTATTTTGTAACGCAATATTGTAACAATGAGATACTTAATAAATAGTAAAAAACTTAAGACTATAATATATTTACAGATAAAAGTTGGCCTAAAATTCTTTCACCGTCGGCAAAATGGGCTTTTTGGCCACATTGTCCCGTGGAAAGCGAGACCGAATGTCCAAAATATTAAAATGGCAAAGGGTTAAACACCTCTTTTTAACGTTTACTACATATGCTGGTTAATATTTACAGGTAAAAAATAGCCAGAAATTCATCCACCGTCAGCAACATGGCCAAAAAGCGGCCCGCGTTGCCCCGTAGTCAGCGAGACCGATTGTCCAAAAAACGCCTCCTTTCAACATTTGCTACAAAGGCTGGCTTCACACGAACCCGCATTCCACCTACTGTCACATTACAGGGCGGGCAGCAATTTAAAACAATAAGTACGCTTTCATGCCCCACCGATATTTTATGCTTGGCAAGCACGCGATTCGTTATTACGTATCGCTATACTCCGTTTCATTTGCGATGTCCTCTGAAAATGGCGCTAGTATGCTTTAAACTATATCAACGTTTCATTAATTTTCCCTCGTTCCACGAAAATCCGAAGTGCGCTATTATTATGTATCGGCGGATCGTTCTAAACGAGCTTGCCAATGTGCTGGTTATTTTATTAGTGACTTTTAAGGCTATTACACAGTGGGCGTCGAAATCACGATGTGTGCCAACTTGGCTGGGAAACCTTTGTTATTGATATGTTTCTGCTCTAATTTTCATGCAATTTTGTTTGTGTACCATTTTACGAGTTTGTCACTGGTATCCTCTGTACGTACATACATTTAACGATCATGAGCTTAATGCAACATAAGTGCGCTATAAGCAATGTTGAGCGACATCTTCCTTGTACAATGGAAACAATTCTGCTTTAGACAAACCCTATTAGTTATTTGAGCAATCCTTAAACCAAATTCTTTTTAAAGATTTCAAAATGCTTTGCTAAACGTGGGATTTTCTTTATGATTCTGCAGTTCTGGCCACTCCATTCGACAAACACCATAACCTGTCGTCAGGATTATAAAATGCCAATAAAGTTAGACCCTAATTGAATAGGTCTAGATTGTTTCAGTGAATTTGAACGTATTACGGGCTGTTACATTACGTGCCATACACTTTATGATGTTAATCCCGTGTGTAAAGGAAGTTTTAGGCATGCCAACATGGCATTTTAAAAATGACTTTGTTGCGTTTAGACAGCTTCAAGCCAAGTTTTTAGGTCTTCATCATCGTCAGCCTATTGTAGTCTACTGCTGGACGTAGGCCTCCCCCAGTGTACGCCAAATGGCTCGATCTCCCGTTTTTGCCATCCAGTCACTACCAGCCGTCCTCTGTCCATCTGGCCGGAGGGCGCCCAACGTTACGCTTGCCTAGGCGCGGTCTCCATTCGAGAACCCGTTTACTCCACCGTCCATCGGTTCTACGACAGATGTGGCCGGCCCACTGCCACTTCAGTCTGCTACATTTCGAGACTATGTCACTTTTAAGTTTTTAGGTATGTAGATAATATTTGGAGTTAAGAATTTTAACAAAACAATTATATTTTTACTTGACTATACCTACCTTAGTACTTATACCCGAACTACGGTGACATTATCATACACGTCGAAGGTCTTGATGTAGGTCAATGAAACAATGAAAAAGACTGACGACCTAAAATTGGTGGGGAATTTACATCTGCTATTAAAAATTCCAAACATAGTCTATGTTTTTACATTTTGTTTTCAAATTACATTTACCTAATATTTTGATAATACACGCATATTATTAAGTACACTTTTCTATGAACAAACATTGTTTTACCACCTCCTTACTAACCTTCCTTCACGGTCCAATCATCGACCCTAAAGTTTGAGGGCTCTAAAAAGATTAAATCCATAAAAATTTTATGAACACCCCTGACAGTGAAGCGAGCTGATAACGCGTGCCCTAACTTGTTAGCTTTAAGCTGATAAATTTGAGTATTTTGGTACTTGTTATGAGCATTCTTGCGAATGTTACATTACAGAAAAATTATCGAGAACATATTACCGCGCGTACTTGTTACAATTTCTAGCGAATGGTCAAGCTTTTAGAAGTTTGTCCTGACCTTTGGACAATTTAACGTCACTTGGCATCGACTTTCGTTGTCGCAACACTCCCACCAATAGCAGTTTGCAATTCATCACGTGACTTGACGAACGCGCGAAAAGGAAGGTTTCCTATTGGAGCAAACGTGTCGATGACGAACCTAATGATTCGATCGAGAAATAATCAAACTCTCGAATCGGCCCCAATATTGCTTCAATCGTTTCCGCGCCCAGGTACTCTCATTGCATAATATTGTTCGCTAGAAAGATCATACTCGTAAAAACGTTCGTAGCGGTTGGTTCTGTTCGTTGTTAAGTAAAAAAAAAAAGCGGCGAATGCTCAATGTTCTGTTACAAATGATCTAGTCTATCACAACCCTTAGGAATAAAAAAGTATTTAGGTCGCTGTCTTGGGAATGTATTTTGAACCTATCTGTATTAATAAGGTTTTATTCAAAACATTAAAAAGTAGGTGTTTTTAAGCCTGTTTTTTTTTGCTGTCATTTTCTTTTCTTACTTAGCCTAAAATCTACAACGATAGGAATAACGTTGGTAACTATATTTTTAGCCAAGTTTTTAACATGCAATTTTACACATTTATAAATTATTATTTTTATATTATTTGCGAGAAGGTATTTTAATAGTTTCGCACCTACCCTAAAAATAAAGCATATCTTCCAATTGGAAGTTTTAAGAATCGGGGAGGCCTTTGTCAAGCAGTGGGACACATCGTAGACTATTTAAGTCTTAGGTATATACTTGTTTTTCGTTAGGTGTCTAATGGCTTTACCACACATATTGATTTCCTTTGTACGACGTACTCAATACATATTTATATGTAGTCACATAGACCACTTACAAAGGCTTAAATTAGAATAGAAGCTAGTGACAAATAGAAATACAAAGGGTGTTCAAAGAACTAGTCTGTACGTTGAAATCTCGTTATACAGGACCTGATTATGCGGGTCCACAGAGACTGTGACGATTTGAAAATGTCTCGCATTTTAAATAAAATGTTATTCCTTATACTCTATGTTGGACTGGGAGATAAAATATGTAGCTAAAGATAATTCAAAAATATCTGTATTCGTTATTGTGTGGTACCTATCGCTTAACCTAACCCCGATATTGAGCATAATGTAATATTGTATAACTTTGGGAGGTTGATATTTGGAAGAAATCTCATTCAGCGACCCCAAACCAGTTGATATTTTTTACTAGCCTACGACGTCACCCTGTTCCTGTAAGAATTTTGGGAAATTTGTTCTTTTTGGTTCCTTCACACTGTTCCTTACAATTGTCTTCATTTTATATTGTCTGCCTGTGTTTCAATAACGAAAGTGTTACAGGACACAGAATGTAGTAAAAAAACAATCAAACGTGCATTTACCAACATCTATGATATCCTGAAACGGTAACTCAACACCTAACTCAACATAATGGTCCTTAAATAGCATTTAAGTATGCTCGGCTGTCATTTAAAACGATTTAAAAATATAATATTATTTCTGTAATGGATACGAAAAAATATGTAAGGTCCAGCCGTTATTGTTACCTTGTATAAAAGCACTTTATGAAGTTTGCAATTTGATAAAAATAATAACCAATGTTATTCTGTACCAAAGAAATAAAGCCGTTTATCTAAAGCACCACTCACAATGTTTTTGCCGTAAATTATTCAAACTCGGCTCATCTTGAATCGCTTGACTTACTCCGCTGGGAATTTTTACTGAAATGGTCTCATTTCGTTAGTATTTTTGTGAACATTATGTAAATATTTTACACACTTACTTACATTATTCCCTTTTCCAAGATATTCAAAATAATATGAAAAGTGAAGTCTATGCTACTAATAGTCCTCAAATGAATAACATTCATACATACTATATGTACAAAGAGCTGTGTTCACAAAAATAAGGTAGCTAGAATTGCAGGATCGTGAGTAAGATCCTACGGCGACGTTTAGCAAATGTCCAAATTCAACTTTTAAGCCGGGCTCGGGGCACATTCGTCCTTCGAAATTCATTAAACAATGTCACCAACCTCCCCCATCAAAATGGAAATGGTTATTTGAATGAGTCTCTATGCACATGGATGTTTGTATAAAACCAAACCCCAAATTCCTATTTCGTAAATCAACAACATCACAAGAGACAGTTGGCAACGTTATAAGCAAACGGTATGGCTTGCATTAATCATCGTCATTATCAGCCTTAAGAAGTCCACTGCTGAACATAGGCCTGCCCCAACTTGGCTTGGCTTGCATTACCTTCCTTAGTTCCACAGATTATTGTAATAACGAGCACCATCGCTCACTATAATTAACCTCTACTAAACCCGTGTACACCTACACACTAAGAGCTACTTGACCGTATCGTTGTCGCTTCGAGATAGCATGTCGTGACCGCTCGTCCATTCGTTTCACACATATTTATGGGAGACCCGGCGGCGTCTGTATATGCCCCTGTCTGGACGTACCCCGCCCCGCCTTGGATCGTGTGCGCCTTTTTCGGTATTCGGGGTCTTGACATCGTGTGTTCAGGGCTTAATGGCTGGAGTACATGAAGGCAGTTATTGACTTACTTGACTTGACTTATGTTATTTTGTCCCCTAGATGGGAAAGTTCTCCTTAGAGGGTAGTTATGAAGGACTTAAAAAATTCAATTAATGGTTTAGAATACAATACAAATGCAATATAGGTACCTTGCTTAGTACTTATATAAAGTGGATTTATATATTTGTATACCAATTATATAAAAGTTAGTAATATGTAGTAACTATTTACTTCTAAACATTCACGTAAATGTTTAGTTAGTTCACAGTTGCTCTAGTCACATGACAGTCACTACAATTATGAACATTGTATTTAAATGCATTATGGTGTTAATTTTTGTGTAGTCCAATTAGTAGCTAATACTGAACTATTAGCAGATCAATAGTCTTTTAAAAATAGCCATTCTGCACTTTAATTAACTAGCTTCGATTCAAATTTAAAGCATTGTTAACTTACTTGTTATCCATATTGCTATAACACTAGCATTAACTTACTTGTTACCGAACTGACTACATCACTAGCCTCGTGTATCCAGTACTTTAACTACTCGAACCGTGACATTGTGTTGTGTTACGTTGTAAGATGCTTTGTGAATAACATTGTATTTAGCTCTATAAGGGATAAAGAAAAAGTACGATGAGTTTCGCCAAAGAGTTAGGTTACAAATGTTAGTATATGTATTCCAAAAACATGTAGATATATATGATTGGCTCTCGAAATAGGTTAGGCAATACTTCAGGACCTTAATGGAGATGCCACAGTCACTTTTACGTAGCATAGCGGGGATAGTAAATGTTTTTTAGTCGACTCTGGTAGAGGTTCAAAATAATGACTGAAATAATATCTTTGTAAATAAACTACTGAACGGATTTTGATAGAACTTAGCAGTTATATTTCTTAAACATATAAGCTATATAGGTATAGTTATTATTGTAGGTATAGTCTAGAAGGTGCTTAATTTTCAGTGTAGTCTCGTTAAGGCACTTGTCAGCACCAGCCTGCGGCGACTTGACGCATTGTTAACGCGACCACGTGCTGGCTAGTTAGGTACGATGCTAAATTAATTTACCAGTACTTCGCTAATTTGGTTATGGTAGTTACAATTTCTTTACTGGAACGAAGCTTGTTGACTTGTTACTCAGGTATCTATATATATCAAGTCCAAATTTTTTTTAAGCACGCATAAGTTAGATGACGATAAGATAAGATAAAAAAAATACAGGATTAAAAACAATATACTTAATACCAAAGCGAACTTATTGCTACATGGAATTTTCAATAATAAATTATAATGGAAAAAGTGTGCTAGTAGTTTTTTTTAAAGATTTTCCATTTCTCAAAGTTTTCAGAATGACTAAAGAAAATCTAAAGGTACAACAACAAACTGCATTCTAACGTTTCTCTATAATTTGAAAGGTGCCCAAGATCATGCATCGAGCATTTAGAACGCATTAATGTCATCATACACTGCAAAGAATATAGCGGAAAGCGAACCCCTTCACATTAGGAATACAAAATATTTCCTATTTTATATTACAAAAGCATTCACACTGCGCTATTCCAACTGTTAGGGTCCATCGTGAAAATGGCAAGGACCTTTCCAATTTCGAGTCCGACGGATTAATTTCTCTCGCGTGTTATGTGACTTTAAAGTAGTTTGAAATGTTTATTTGCCTTTAATTTTCTGAATTAACTTGTTATTTACAAAATAATGAATCTAGCAATATAACTACTAAATAAGTAGGTAGCTCTTTATAAATTTTTGTATAGTTAACATAAATCAAAATAAAGTGGCTATAGCTAAATGATTAAGGGCCGATTTTTCCAAACCTCAGATAGCGTGTCAAAAGAATTATGTTGATGCTGTCTCTATAATGATCAAATTTTAGAGCAAGACGGCATCAACTTTATTCTTCTGAATCAGCCCTTAGATGTACGGATTTTAAAATTCTAACATTGTAAGTTAGCTTTACGCGAGGAGGGTTGCCGTCAGGCAGGCAGCCGATCGTAATACGAACGCCAAATCCTCCGACCCCACAAATAATGGGTTGAGGATAGGAAGATGATGATGATGAGTTAACATAAATAAATTATATCAAGTTTATAAGATATGTCTAGAATCTAGATAACTCTTATCGAAGACAGGCAAATGCAGAGCAGTTTTCTGAGCCGCAACTCATTTTCAGTCATAAAACCTACTGAATCGACCTTTACGAAACAAAACGCACCTGCCCATTTAACTTCCCGTGTTATGCATATTTAAAAACATTTCATTCGCCATTTCAGTAGTTGCTCGACCAGGCGTGCAGAGCGCTGCAGGAGGGCGGACGAATGCGCGGCACAAAGGTCGCCTGTGATATGTTTTCCTTTCATTTATGCGAGCCTGGTACGTGCTGCCGCGACATTGCCACGATTAGATGGAAAAATAAAAATGTTATGTGTTAAAAATCTTTTCATGCTGATGCACGTTGAAGGGTTTTATTATGCGGAACACGAACTACTTGAAATACAATGTGGATATATTTTCATAATAAGCAGCTTTCCAGTTTGATGTTACGGCATGGAATTCTAGTTGGCAAGCCGATTTATCGCGGGTAAAGGTCAAATACGTAATATTATTTCGACTCAAATGAAATATCACGGAAACAGTTCCAATTTCCTCCCCATACGTCCACGCTAATGCTCCCCCGCAATATTTCTCGCATTCTATCTAAAAAAATCCAATTTCGCATCCGTCGACAACACGTGACGCGAAAAAAGCCGAGCCTGACAAAGTCGTCATAAAGTTTCCAAGTAATTCATAAAATGGGCGAGTGGCATTGGCTGCGCGCGGCCATCCGTCGCTCGACAGAGACCTATTAATTTTTACGATCCATTTAATTCTTTAACCTGGCGGAATCGATTTACAACACTTTATCGGCTTGCAGCGCTTTAAAGCTCCTGACTGTCGGTGTCTCGTGGAGCTTTTGGCAGCACACCATTGAATACCACCGCTGAGGCCTGCTAATTGGATTTTCCACATTATTTGTAGTAGCGGCGAGCTGTTTACGGTCAAATTGGCAGTAAAACACCGCGCACTGCTAAAGGTAAAGAGTTAGCTCTCATGTTTTACGAGTACGACTTCTTAGGTGTAATACAATGCAATCATGTAGTAACTAACATTTTATCAAGGATTATAAATATACAGATTAAAATCTCGGTACTAATAGCTGAAATAGTTTGTAAGTAGGTTGCTAATTTTATGACTGCTACGTCATAAAATTTTATAGAGCCATTTCGCAAACTGCGAATTACACGATATAGCAATAGTTGAAAATGCCAAAACAAACAATTGAGTAGGCTAGGTATGTGAACGGCCGCGTGTGTCGACGTCGTTTATCAAACTGACTGCATCCATTTTGCATACACAGCTATTAGCATTAACCTCTACTTACTTGCAGGGGTGTGAATAGATTTGTTTAAGCCAATTTTTCTAATGGTCAGATAGCCTATCTTAAAGATAAAGGTGATGCTAGCTCTCAAGAATATTTTTTTGCTATGCTATCTGGCGTTTAAAAAAACGGCCCCTAATCAAATATGTTGTTAGATATAACCGGTTTCTCAAAGTCATTTTAATATTTGTTTACGAATACAGTAAAAACGATGGTCAAACAGCTTTTGGGAAACTGTTGGTCTTAATTTTTCTGAATATCATAGTTATTAGTTTATGCACTTTCCAGTTAAACGGCATTATCAAGGAGAGTCAGTCCCCTTCACCAGTTTAGTATGACAACCATAGACTACCTACTTATTATAATATTATTATGAAAAGTGAATAAATAGCGCCTATTTGAATACGACACAAATTCACATTCAGAATACACCTACGAGTATGTTCTAATGTTAAACTGAAATAGTAGAGAGTCCATTTCAAAGAATAACGCCTACGCCTGATTTCGGAACTAAGATTTTTTGTGTGCAGTAACAGAGATAATGTTGTCATACACATAGTAACTAGCGCCATCATTCGAAGGAACTATTTGGTGAAATACACGAGGGATGGATTTAGTAATGTGCAATCGAATGAATACCTCTTCAACTGATTGTCGACTAAGCGTGTACCGTTCTATAAATCAATATGCAGCTATTACTCGGCTTGCATGAACTCCTGCTAATGTGGAAATCAGATGAAATAAATCAATGGAAATATCGTATACAGGGTGTAATAAAAGGGGTGTGTTAAGCGAGAAGCTATGAAAATAGCCCACTACACAAAATTTGAGACTATCGACTCTCACATGTTTATTTTTCCAGGTAGTACCTACTCGTATTCCTAAACAAGTAAGGAACATTCCTTACATGAACATTCATACAATCTTGACAAAAAATATGTACTTTTGAGTCTCAGTGGATAGGTTCTTCATAGAAGGCAATAGAATCTCTTTTATGATCCTGCAATTTTGGCTATCCCATTTCGGGAAAGCCTTGTATTATGTACCTATATTTGTATAATTATCTTCGATTTCCAACTTATAAAAAAAAAAAACAGCGAGAGTCTTTTATGTTAAAATACAGTGTCTTCTTACCATATTCCTCACATAATATGCATCATCTTTGCTCAGTCTATCCTATCCAATAATCTTAAAGTCTTCCTCTTTCCCTAAACCTTTACAGATTCAAGGTCATTAAACCCCAACGTCATAACTGAGCACAATAAGCAAAACACTTAACGCGAAAAATATAGCAATAATAGCATTGTGTACAGGGTGTATTATGTACACGCAGTTACCAGCTATGACTGATAGCGGAAAATCAATTTCCATCGACCCCTGACGTCTCACTTACGACCCTCGACTTGGGCGCGACGCGGGAGACCACAGAGTAAATGGAGTCAGTGTTTTTACTTACGTTTTATACTAGTTAAGAGATGGTATCCCAACCCGCCTGCCTAGCGTGGTGACTATGGGCAAATACCCCTCAGGGCAGTCTTATGGCGTGCCCTGGGGGAGGCCTACGTCCAGCAGTGGAGTGCAATAGGCTGATGATGATGAAGAGATGGTATGTGATGTAATCTGTTCAAGTGCCACATAAATAAAAAAATATAGACAAGATTACCCATACGAGTTTTATGTTGAAATTTAAACTATATAGGATTTTAGTAAAAGTGTATGTTTATTATTTTCAAAGGTGAATGTTTATTATTTCTCTCTGTCTCATTGCGTAGTGTAGAAAATAAAATTATTCTAAATCCTTGGCACACTTCTCTTATTACTTCTTGAACTTATCTGTCTAACGGCCAATTTCAATACAAGAGATCAAAAAGATTATTTTATTCCTAATTTGAAATTTTGTATGAAATCAATTGAAGATTAAATCAGAGATATGCAAAAAAATCTCTCAAGATCAGTTATAGAAATTCGCGGTAAGTCGGTATCGGGTTGTGTTCGATTGTTTTTCTTACTTCATATTATTTAATTATATGAGATGTCAAATAGATTATGTAGGTACAATTTTGTTTTAGAGTTTCGAAGGGTTATGCATACATACAATTTTGCGAATAGATAAGTGTTTATAAAAAAAAAAGAAAAAGCGGTAATAGAAGCTATTCGGTGAAACGTATAAATGTGTTCCAGGCTGAGTGTAGGTACTGAATAAATCTAGTAAATAATTTATAACTAATAGTTACATAAAGGGCGCCAAGTGAAACCCCTCCGGTTTAATGGCACCCTGAACCTAATTGTAATTCTCAAAAAAAAAAAATTAAATCTAAAGAAAGTAAAATTATTTATAAAAAATATCATGTTTAGATACTGAAATGTCTGCTCTGCGCACCTAATGCTGATCTAGCTGTTTTCGCCTTCGTTACACACGTCAAAATAACAAAAAATGATGAATGTACCTCGAAAGATCACTTATGAGGAAATAGTCTAATGTGTATTTAAATATGTTCGCAAAAGGGCGAGTAATGTGCGTGACTCATATTTTAATGTAGGTGGATTTAATCGTTCGGGAAGATTTATTCGCTCTACTTTTGAAGGCGTACTTTATAATGCGTGAATACTACACGGCTGTGTTTCCGAAATAGGGTGGCCAGAACTTCAAGATCATAAAGGAGATCCCATCACGTATAACGTAGCGGAGCCGATATAAATGACCAGTGACAGGTGGCTAGCTCATCACCTGACTAGTTCCTTAATCGACTCTTCACGACATCCACGGAAGGAAAGAAAAAGAGATCTCTGGTTATAAGCTTGCCATTGTACATACATCTCTTCTTTTATGTTGTATGCCATATTTCTTTTTTTGTGTATGTGCAATAAAGAATAAGAATAAGAAATGCAGCTGTTGTATTCTAGTGAAGTTTCGTATCAGCAGACGGAATATTAGAAGATATTAATGTAAAGGTTCTTAGTTTTTTAAGTTTTAGAATACAGGTATAAGCGGAATTCTATGAAAATATTTTATCGGATGATAATGCAAGATTATTATGAAATATATGAGATTACATAGAGCTGATCTGGTGATGGAGCTGGAAGGTGGCCGTAATTAAACGACGCAACCCTATCGAGTTTGGGCTCGTTTGTTTGATCAGTTCATTTTATTTAAAAAAGGTTTTTTAAACTGAAGCTTTTATATTATTTTGTCTATGTCCTCGGTTCGTTATTCTGTTTTCTAGGGTTTACAACATTAATTACGTAGCCATTATGTGTAAGAGATAACCTGTAGATAATTATACGGCGCTGTGTCTGTTTACTTCACTCACATATGCACGGGGTAATCATATGTTATTTGTAAAGCCTTGCAGTGTTTACAGCAATATGAACTTGTATTTATTAACACATTGTAGGCTATTATAGGTATATTTGAAATTTAAATTTAAAAGATTTGAATTAAATGATGGATTGTATGCTATTCATATTGCGATAGGTGCTTAATTTAAGAAAAATATATTTCTGGGATATACCTACAGGTGCAATCTTTATGCCCTACTCTCACTGTTATAGTACTCGAAATACCCTACGGGTCAATTCTTCGAACGCAATCGTCAGATAGCTTATCTGAAAGATAAATTTGATGTTGTCTTTATCTAAAACTCGATAAAGGTACAGACAGCGTTTTGGATGTTTGTTGGCGTCTGTCAATTGGGAACCTCTGCTAACCTTTGATATCCCAGTATAGTGGTCCGTCAATAGGTCCCGTTTCAGCCATCTTGATTGTCATGTACAAAACGTTCCTTCACAGCCGCTACATGACGGCGCTGCTGTCCTTGAAACCCGTAATAATGTTAATCATAGGTGTGAATAATCAGATATGTAGGGAACATAAGAAGCGTCTGCCGCGCGGTAAACACTCCCGCTTCGCAATCGCCGGATAGTTCTTTGAGCGCAGCTTTAAGCGGCTTACAAGATCTTCGGACACTTGTCGCCCTCACGCAACTTAGCCGACACAAGTGCGGGGGGAGAAAAATAAATATTTCACAGTCCCCTCGCTGCGCCCTTGTTGGTGGAATCACGCGTCGCTTGCGCGTGTTTTCACGAAGATGGATCATTGGTACGCGCGGCGGGGGCTGGCTAGACCGGCGGGTTGTGACGGGTAAAATACTGCGTGAACTTTGAAATACTATTTTGTTATTTCCGTTTGACCCCATGGTTGGCACCGGGATTGTCATAACAGTCGATTTCGAGCAGAGGTAAAACTTTTGCATTTAAATATTATCTTTGCATGATTTAACCGACGAAAAAGAGGAGGAGGTTTCTCAATCCGACCACATATTACTTTTTGAATATTTGATTGGAAGAAAACGTATATTAAGATTGATCGTGCGGACCTTTATCTACTTTAGTCTGAAGTTACAACTGCATATTTCATGAAAAGGTTTATTTTTAAATTTATTTATTTATCTTAAGTTACCTTGTTCGGGCTAAGACAAAGGATTTATAATAAAGCCGTAGAATTTTATTAAGGAATTACAAAAAAAAATTGTTGCTTCTTCTGTTTATAACCTAACGAAAACGCGGCTGTCTGCTCGTCTGCGCTGCCGTATTTCTTCGAAGATGGATCATCGAGAGCGACGGGGGGTACCGATCGCGATAAACCGACGCGATATGGAAAACTACGGAATTTGAGCAGCGTCAGTAGGGTTACCAATAAATTATTGTTGAGAAAATTGACTTATTTGTAAAACAAGCATGTTTTTGTAAACATTATTGCAATGTTGACAAAAAGAGCGTTGTTACTGTTTCATTGATTTGTTTATATTCTGTAAAATTATATGATTAATATGTAGCTGAATACGTAGAAAGGTACCACGTGTTGGCTGATATTATTAGTTCTAGGTTAAGTGCCAATAAATTTTTTAAAGCCATGTTAAACATACATACAGGATGTTTTTTTGTGGCCACCTTTAATGAAGGGTACGTATTCTATACATGAAATAAAGTAAGTTTATGCCAAAAAAAATGCTGGGAAAAAAACATTAAAAAAAAAAAAAAAAATTAAATTCCTTGATCGTGCGAAATTTATAGTGTCTAGTGTTTATGTTAGTTTTTTTATAGACAGATATTAATTATTTTTCGTGAAAAAATCCTGCTACGCGCGTCTATGTGCATTTATGCAGAAAAACGCAGTCTATTTACTCAACTTTGGACCCTAATATTTTGGAAACCAGACACTTCCCAGGTATGCTTCCATGGAGAAAAATGATCGTGATGATGAGGAGATTCCGTAGTTTTCGGGAACGTTGACGACCAAAAATCATTCTGTATACACGCCTGTGGTTCTACATATTAATATATATCCTATAGCCACATTTAGCATTACTGCCACCGATGTTAATGATCAGTAGATAACAAGTTGCTAGCGTATCACTCCCGAGAATGCTCGAGTTCCTTAATCGACCCTTACGAGATGCTCGGAAGGAGATGCAGCTGATGTAACCTAGTGTACGGGACATACCTACATATTCATGAACTTAATTATTTAATACATTATGTATTTTACTGTTTGTTTGAAACAGGCCAGTAACTTTATTTTCCTAAATCCATGTAAAATTAAGATCGGAATAAGTTAATATCCGTTCATTTTGTGATTGCTTGTACGAGGGTAATTAAATTTACCTGTTAATTTCCTTTTACTACATGTTCAGGGTTTCTGATGGTTTCAGTCTATTAAAATGATTTAATTAGACCTGTGCCTACACGTGTGAATATTAATTATACCTAATCTACCTTTACATATTTTGATTAAAGATACTCACATAATTAATTAAAAATTAAATAAGATATTGTTATTTTTTATTGGTAGGTGAAAAATTTGCAATTTGTATACGCAAATTAAGCAAAAAGCTGTATTTGGACTTATAGTATCCAATTGTGTGGTTCTGCGTGCAACTCCAACATTGAAATTATCCAGAGAGCATAAAACAGGATATGAAAAAATATCTCCAATGCACCGTGGTTCCTGAAAACTGAGGAACTGCACAGTGAGCTACACATGGAGACAGTTCGTGAAGCGATAAAGAAAGCCACTTCACACTACAAAAGACGTCTCGACACACACCAAAACAGATTGGCTGCTGATCTGAAATCTGTGAAATATCCTAAGAGGCTAAAACGGAAAAATATTCTACAACTCGATTGAGTTTAAAATGTGGAAGAAGTTGCTGGACTTTTTCTTCTCAAATTCTGAATGCCATGCATGACATAGCATCTGCTCATAGTTAAGCACTGATCGCAGATTAAAAAAAAAGAAAAAAAAGCAAAATGCTGCGAATATAGCCCTTTATTGCGAACTTATCCACAAAATTGAAGACTAGAAATCAAATTGAATAAATAAAAATAAATGCTGCATAAATAATTTCTTATTCTTATTATTTCCTTTTCCAGATAGTATGGAGAATTCCCATCAATTAACTCATGTCATGAATGTTCACACAATCGTGAAATATAAATTCTTGATTCTGATTGATTTCGAGTCTTAATTTTTTAAAGATAGGTTCCGTATTATTTGCTATATTTATTTTATAGAAACAAAACTATCCTGTTGACTAACTTAAAACTTTACCACTGAAAAAGTATCAATAGAAACTATGCTGGTTTACGTCCAAAAATTGTCACAACCAATAAAATCTAAGACCAGCCAACCCTAGTAAAGTATGGCATGCTATATATTGCTTCTGTGCACGTTTGTGTACAATGCCACCTCGCAACGTACGGCATCGTTCGCGCTTTTAGTTCTTCGACACGACTTTGAGCACGTTATATTCTTTACTTGCATGTTTATTGCAATTGTTTTCTATTGCGGCTGTGTAAAAAAGCTAAAAAATAGCAAAATCATTTTATTTTTGGGTCCTTAATACAGGTGTTTATCAAAAGTAAAATGTTCAGAGGGTACTCCACGTAACAGTAGAATTGCACACACCTACATAACTAGATACATTATGCAAAAGGGGTCTCAATACTTTAACAAAATGGCCGATTCATATGTATTGAAAGTTATTCGATTATTGTAGAAAGGTCCGGTACTTCGATAAGGGCGTGCACAAACGTGCGATTATTTTATTATGATGCTAGAATTTTTAATAGAAAAAAAATTGCGTTATTCATAAGTTAGAAATATCTATCTATAACACTTTGTTTAGTTGTTCAATCTGGATATTGTACCCGTGTATGTGTAATTTTAGATCTTACAACTTAATTGTGAAATTATAATTAATAATACACGGGTACATAATCTGGATATTTGGTTCACTCTACCCGTGTAACCGTGAATAGCTACAACCAATTATCCAAATCAGTAAACATTGATATAACTGGTGATCGTGCAAATGTATTTGAGCATAAAGTTTTTCAATCGATTAATATAGTATAATCCATGCCTAGGTTTTAACACGCTTCATATGCCTAAATAATGTTTAAATAGTTTTACTTCATTTATTATAAAAGCTGTTCTAGCCTGTAATTTGTGATATATAGTATTATCGTGTGCTCCTGTCCAGCTTGTATCTTAACGGAACTGTTATAAGTATTATGTTGGCTTTCTAATTTAATAATGTGTAATTTTAGATTTTACTTCATTAGAATTTGTCAATTATGTTGTAAGATCTAAAATGACACATACACGGGTACAATATCCAGATTGAAACAATTAAACAAAATGTTATATTTCTAAATGAATAACGGGGCAGCATCAAAATTTTTATTTGAATACTAGAGATCCGCTCCGGCTTTACACGAGTGTAATGCTCTTTCATGTGGAAATATAGAAAAGTGATGTTTTTTTCAGGCAATTTATTAAATTTTTTCTCTCCATAAAAAACCATCCACGTACTCGTACTTCAAGGAATATTCTAAAAAAAGAATTAACGAAATCGGTGCAGCTTTTCTCGAGATCTGCGCTTAGCAACACATTCAGTGATTCATTTTATATTATAGATAGCTGTTGCCAGCGGCTCCGTTCGCGTGGATGTCGCTTATTGGGTAGAAGGGGTATAAAAAAATAGATAGTAGCCGATTCTCAGACCTACTGAATATGCATATAAAATTTCATAAGAATCGGTCAAGCCGTTTCGGACGAGTATGGTAACTAACACTGTGACACGAGAATTTTATATGTTAGATAACCTTTATAAAAATTATTAATAAAGAAATGGAAACATTTTTTACCCGATTAATAAAAATAAGATAAAAATACGGAAGGAGATGCAGCTGATGTATTCTAGTGAAGCCCCTAAACAGCTAGGAAATCATATCCAATGTTTATAAAAGCGACAGCTGTTAAAATATATATTTAGCAGTTCGTCTGCCCAAATCTCATTGTAGATACTTTAAACGGAATAGGGTCCGATATGTTTAAGGGTGAAAGAGAATATTTTAAGCTTATTGCTGGGTTTATACAAATCATATTCTTATTTGAAAGATATGAAAAAAAAAATGCAATCATTCTAAGTAAATTATGTTGTAGTTTATTTTGTCTCATCACGATGATAGTACATTCTATAGTTTACTGTTAACATACTTTAGTACACGTTATTTAATTAGTGGCTTATATTTTTCACGGAATCAATAATATAGTACCCATTCTTATACTGGCAATATAAACAGCATTGCTTTCTCAATCTATTCTAAGTTAAAGAGAAATTTCAAACAGTTAACCTAAACCTTAAAATATTGAACTGAAGCTAAGAAGTATATTTAAACCAGCAGCTGTGCCATACCTTTAAAGGAAATAGACTAGCACTTCGAAATCTCTTGCAACAAAAGAAAAAACTGTTTTCAGCGCGAGTTAAACAAACACATCCAAGGTTCCGTATGCATTTGTAATGTACGGCCAGTAATGCTCTAAATTTTTTTTTTAATATGGTGTAAAAGTTGGATTTTTACCTTTCTCAGTTAGAGGGTTTTAAGTTTTTTACTTGTGCTAATGCGGGGCTTCACTAGAATACATCAGCTGTATATCCGTCTGTGCGTCTCGTAAAGTCGACCAAGGAACTCGAGCATTCTCTCAGGTGATAACCTAGCACCTTGTCACTGATAATTAACATCAGTCCCTATGCTAAACGTGACTATGGGATCCCATTTATTATCCGGCAGTTTTGACCACTCCATTTCGAGAACACACCCGTGTTTGGAAGTTTTTGGAAGTTTTTTACTGAGCTGAGTTAGGGAACCCTAGAAAACCAAGGGAGATGCACCATCTGTCCCCAAATGATGAACGGCTCAAGGCGATTAAAAGACTTTGCAAACTTTAATATAAAAATAAGAAGTGTAAGTATAACAAAGTATACGATGTTATTTTGCGACTCTGTTTTTACAAACTTTGTTATTTTAAGACTGTTTGCATTTCGGATGTGGCCAATTTTTTAGGGCGCTCTTTTCTAACTAAGTGAATGTTAATATTTGTTGTGAATATTTTGTGTCGTGTGTAAATGTTTGCCGTTGCGTTATTATCTGCCGGTGACAGTACTAGTCATGTTCAGTGATTACACGTATTTTAAAATACCACGTTACGTTATTCATTACGTTCTAGGATGGTGATGCTGTAATTTGGCCGCCGTAAGATAGCGGTGAATGACGTTTTTAGAACATTATCTATGCAAACCTGACACCCAAACTCTATAGGAAACCGCGCCAATTTGATTACATAGACAACGTTCAAGTGACGGCCTTTCACCTTGTTATTACAGCCGCAATTTGAAGATACCGCTATCTGCAAAAATGCAATTTTGAATTGAATTTCGAAAGTTGTTAATGGCCATTCAAAATCATCTGCGGCCGCTACAGCGGAAAACCTTAAACGGCTCAAATATGCAAACCTCAGCGTAGACTACATATTTGAGCCATTTGGGGTTGAAACCATGGGGCCATGGGGTAAGGGAGCTCATGCCCTTTTTAAGGGCATCTCCAAAAAATGGGTCGAGGCATCCCACGACCGAAGGGCTGGCCAGTACATTGGACAAAGGATTAGCCTCGCCATCCAGCGGGGCAATGCGGCCAGCCTTTTGGGCACGTTGCCGGCGGTGGAGGAGTGGCAGGTAATTTTCTACTTGTAAATATGTTCTAGATTTTAATGAAATTTTAAGCTTTTTATTTCGTATATTATTATCAACCCAACTATGTAAATTATCAATAAACAAAAATGAAAACTCCATCATTGTATTTTAGTCTTATAATTTCTCACTAAAGTTCTTTGAACCCTAAAGCCTAGGTATGACACAGTACTTTTGTCTTCTTACATTTATAGTCACTGCCGAATCCTCAAAATTTCAAAATAAAGCAGTAGGTATTGTCTTGTACCTTCCTAACTGGCTTGTATAATTCATGAAGGTCAAGCAGGTGACACGGGTTTCGGGGACTTCGCAAATTTCAGCGCAGACATCAACACCAACAGATGCCCTTTCAATGAAAAATAGTTGGGAATGGTGGGAAATAGAATAGCTTTATATTTACCCTGTGTATTTACTATGGTCACGAATTTAGATGTGCGATAAAGTGCCATAATAAACTAGGAGCTAGACATCTCTTTTGTATGCTGAAGCAAAATAATGAATAACTTGGTAACCCCACGTATATATTCTGTAGTTCATTTTTTAAATACTGTTAACTGACGAACTTAAATAGTGTTACAAAATTATAATATGTAGTATGAAGTGTTTAAAATATAAATACTACAAATTCTAAAAGGCTATGTGTGATGCAAAAATCGAAGCATTGATGTAATAACTATGAAATTGTATAAATAAATACTTAAATACTATTAAATGTAGCTTAAATCTCTTCACTGCCGTAAAAATAATATATATTGAAGTAAGGTAGTGAGAACCTTATAATAATTTAGTACTGACATAAAACTACCAAGTACATGGAGTTGGTTATTCCGCTGCGCGGCGCGGGCGCAAACCGTAGCATGTGCTACGAGCCTGCTACGGAAGAAAATATCTAAATTTTACGTACCTACTATGATTTACTTCTCTTTAGAAATAGGGACTACAGGGTCACGGTCCTTTGAGAGGCATGCATCGGGCCGTAGCCAAGATGTAGAGGCCCTTTTAAGAGAGATTTAATATGGTGTGGGATACACTATTATTATTATTACTATCATTTCTGTTAAATAAACTTGTATAAATACGTATACAGACACACGGCTGTGTTTCCGAAATGGGGTAGCTAGAACGGCAGGATCATAAAGGAGATCCCTTAGCCACGTTAGCATAGCGGGGACAGAAAATGATCAGTAAAAAGGTACTAACTTATTGCTTCATGCACGGAAGGCGATACAGCTGATATGTAAATAGGTATCTATAAATATAATAAAAATGTAACGGATCGCTGTCTGTACATGGAAGATATATGAGAAAAAATATTATAGGAGACCTTTATCAACGCAATAGTACCCAAAAGAATAATTTTTTGAATTTTTGTCTGTTTGTCGGTTTGTCTGTGCGTTTGTGCACGCTAATCTCAGAAATGGCGGAACCGATTTCGATGCAGTTTTCAGGAATATATTGTGACAGGTCCCACTTAACACACACATATATATATATATATATATATATATATATATATATATATATATATATATATATATATATATATATATATATATATATGTCGGAGATCAAGATGTCATATCCTACAGTCGGATCTCCAACGCCATCTATTTTCAATCGTTGAAGTTAGAAACGTCAAGTCGACAGCTATCACTGACTTGAGGACAGCTGTCACTTGGGTAAAGACAAGACAGAGTACTGAGAGGGCGCCACTGTAGATTTACAACGACCACCGGGTCGTTTGAATTGAGCCGGAGGGTATTCTGTCTTGCTGGTTGCGTCTGTCGAGTGAAGCACGGGTGCTAATCAGCCTCTGTCTTGTACTTACCACGTTTCTACGTTATCCGCTAGAATCCTAGTAATCTTGTGCGTAGATACAGTGAAAGTGTTTGTGATTCCTAATTAAGCTTGTTTACTACACGCCGCATTCTTTATTTCGGATTTTGGAAGATGTCGGACACACCTAACGGCACGCCACTCGACCCATCTACATCATCAGAAGTGGGATGCAACCCGGATCACCCACAGGAAACACGTGCTTCAAATAGTGACTCGAGCGAAGAAAAATGGCGTCTTCTCTTCGAGCAACAAAATCAAAATTTTCTGGCGTTGGTGCAAGCAATAAAACTACCTGCATCTTCGGACTCTATTCGCCTTCCTGATTTCGACCCAGAGAAAAGAGACATCGACGCCCGAGCTTGGATAACGACCGCGGACATGTGTATCACAGATCGACATCGCCATGGATCTTCTCTGATGATCGCGTTAAGCCACGCACTCAAGGGCGAAGCATCATCTTGGCTGTCTTCAATATCGTTTCCTAATATGACGTGGGCCGATTTTAAGGAGCTTTTCGTAGCAAGGTATGACTGTCCTGAAACTGCTGCTTCCTTTCTCATCAGTATGCAAGACAAGAAACCGAGAGATAACGAGTGCCTGGCCTCATACGCCGCTACCCTCATAACATCCTTAATGGCAAGGTGGAATGGACTGACTACAGAACAGATAGCAATAGCCACTGTCTTAGCTCATATTTCAAAACAAGAGCCACGTGTTCAGAGGATTGCTATAACGACTGACATCAAGACGCGTAACCATTTACAAAAGGAACTGAAGGCTGTCTCGTTCCTGAAGAGAAGTTATTCATCAAGTATTTATCGTGATGGACCCGACCTAAAAAGAAACCGACCTAATGGATCTGCTGTGACCATCAAGTGCTTTAATTGTGGACAACTAGGCCACAAATCTCTTCAATGTCGCAACAAAGCCAATTCGAAGAAGCAAGATGACCGGTCCAAACACAGGTCCTTTCACGGGGACCATAACTCGACCAACCAACCTACAGGGAGAACCGATCGCATTACCTGCTTCAACTGCCGGGAACAAGGCCACTATGCATCCGACTGCCCGAAGAGGAAAATCAAGGAGGGGAACAACGGTACCGACGGCGGCACTGGAACTGGTCCAGCTAAGGAAAAGCGAGTAGACGTGTGCATTGTGAATGCGCCTTCGGGTTCCCTGCGTCACTCTGGTGAGTCATTTCCATTTACTTACGACTCAGGTTCAGAGTGTTCCTTAGTTAAAGAATCGATTGCTTTGAAATTTAGTGGTAAGCGAATTTATGACAATGTTTCTATGACTGGTATAGGACAAACTTCTATAGCCTCGACCATGCAAATTTTAACGACAATTGACATTGACAATATTAACTTTGAGATACTCCTTCATGTTTTACCTGACCATTGTTTGCGATACAACATTATGATCGGACGTGAAATTCTAGCTATCGGTTTGACTGTACATATGTCGGTAGATAAAGTACGTTTCGAGAAAATTAACATAGTCGAATCATGTGATGTAGTTGCAAATAATGATATAGACCTTGACTTGGTAGATACTGACGTTAGTAATGAATACAGACCTAGGTTGATTGAGATTTTAGAACGGTTCAAGCTTAGTTTCATTACCGGTACACCTACTTCTCCTGCTGACACTGAACCTATGCAGATACGGCTCGTAGACCCGCACAAGACGGTAAATCGTCGCCCATACAGGCTGACCCCAGATGAACGTCAGATTGTGAGGGGCAAGATCAACGAGCTGCTTAATGCTAAGGTAATTAGACCTAGTTCTTCACCGTTCGCAAGCCCGATACTTTTGGTAAAAAAAAAGACGGTTCAGATAGAATGTGTGTCGATTATAGGGAGTTGAACGATAACACCGTTGCTGACCGTTTTCCTTTACCACTCATATCTGAACAGATTGCTAGGTTGCATGGAGGACATTTTTTTACAATTTTAGATTTAGCATCGGGATTTCACCAGATCCCTATCGAGTCGGAGTCCATAGAGCGCACAGCATTCGTGACAACTGAAGGTCAGTATGAGTACCTTACTATGCCCTTCGGTTTGAAAAATGCTCCTGCAGTGTTTCAACGTGCTCTCATACATGCTCTAGGCGATCTCGTGAACAAGTACGTTGTAGTGTACATTGATGACGTGCTAGTTGTGGTCAGTAACATCGACGAAGCTTTCGATAGACTAAAGGTAGTATTAGAAGTTTTTTCTGGGAAGGGATTTTCGTTAAATCCTAAAAAGTGCTCATTCCTGAAAGAAAAAGTAGAGTACCTAGGCTTCGAGGTGCGCCGAGGTCAAATTCGTCTGAATCCACGAAAGATAGTTGCACTTACCGCTTTACCACCGACCGGCGCTCTTAATAATCAAGGTAGATTTTATGATTTTCATTTTGATTCGGGTGCTGAGTGTTCACTAATAAAAGAAAGCGTTGCATCAAGTTTCAATGGTAAAAGAATTGCTAAAACTGTCTCTCTAACGGGAATTGGTCAAACCAGTGTATTCAGCACCCAGCAAATACTGTGTAATGTTGAAATTAATGATTATTGTTTAGAACTTTTATTACATGTTTTACCCGATGTGTATATGCGTAGTGATATTATGCTAGGTCGTGAAATATTGAGTCAAGGCTTCGTTATTAACTTGTCAACAAATAATTTTAGCATTTCAAAACAAAATAATTTGACAGTTTTAAATTGTGACGTTTTAACCGATTCTAGTATCAGTAACGACTTTAGTAATGTTGACACAGATATACCCTCTTGTAAAAAGTCAGATCTTTTAACTATTTTAGGTGCATATTCCAGTTATTTTACAACAGGTTTGCCAAAAACTCGTGTAACTACAGGTGAACTCGAAATTCGATTAATTGATCCGAAGTATAGAGGTCCTTTTAGGGTATCGGAGGTACTTGAAGGTAATCGTTATGTTCTTAAAGCCCTTAATTCCAATAGAACCTATAAGTATGCACATGACAGACTTAGGCGAATGCCTGCGAATGACATTACCAATGACACGCTGACATGTGACCGTGATGTTAATCTGTGCGAACTTGACGGGTATGGACCGTCATGTTCTAATTAATGTTGAGTTGACTGATTGGTTTACGGATACCGGATAGAGGTATTCAAGAGTCACTGGATGGAAGTGACTAGACTGGTATACGGAAGCTGGATGGAAGTTTCCAAGAGTCACTGGATGGAAGTGACTAGACTGGTATACGGAAGCTGGATGGAAGTTTCCAAGAGTCACTGGATGGAAGTGACTAGACTGGTTTACGGAAGCTGGATGGAAGTTTCCAAGAGTTGCTAGATTGAGGCAACTAGACTTACTTGACTGACGTTACTCTATATGGATTGTGTATACTGTAGCCTTGTTTTGGAATTATTTACCTTGTGTGTGACGATTATAGTCGATTTCTTTGTTTAATAGTATGCAAGTAAATTTGTAACAATTTGGTATAGTAAAATGATTTTCAATTTTGATTATGATGATATTGGTTCGTTTGAAATAAAGGTTTAGTAACGTTTAAATGAAGTTTTTACTGTCCCAATGGTCAGAAAGACCGAGCGTGAGACATGTTACTTTGCAAAATCCTCTTTCTTTCCAGAAACCCCACGCGAGGACGCGTGAGTTGTCAAAATGGCCGTGTCGGAGATCAAGATGTCATATCCTACAGTCGGATCTCCAACGCCATCTATTTTCAATCGTTGAAGTTAGAAACGTCAAGTCGACAGCTATCACTGACTTGAGGACAGCTGTCACTTGGGTAAAGACAAGACAGAGTACTGAGAGGGCGCCACTGTAGATTTACAACGACCACCGGGTCGTTTGAATTGAGCCGGAGGGTATTCTGTCTTGCTGGTTGCGTCTGTCGAGTGAAGCACGGGTGCTAATCAGCCTCTGTCTTGTACTTACCACGTTTCTACGTTATCCGCTAGAATCCTAGTAATCTTGTGCGTAGATACAGTGAAAGATACAGTGTTTGTGATTCCTAATTAAGCTTGTTTACTACACGCCGCATTCTTTATTTCGGATTTTGGAAGATGTCGGACACACCTAACGGCACGCCACTCGACCCATCTACGTCATATATATATCACTAAAAGTCTCATAAGCTGTTGTTTTTAAAAACGCCAAGCTTCCTTACTATACAGGGGAGGTACCTTTGTTTGTGGGAGTGAATTGTAAAGACCCAATTTACCGTTATTGGTGTTTTTCATTATTATGAAAGCTTTCCGCTGTTACCCTGTATTTCTACTATTGTTTATTTATCACAATTTACAACTTTATTGTTATCATCATAATTTAGTATAGATAGGTGTTGGGAAAATGGGCCGTTAGTTTAATTTAAATGTAATCATTTCATCCAGCTTACGTAATAATATAGTTCAATTTTTATGACACACTTGACTTTAGCCGCGTAGTGCCGGCAGAGTAGAGTTTGTACCACCCCTGCCTGCCCGTGGGTATCGTACGAGGCGATTAAGGGTTTCCGGGAGGTGGACAGCAGTGCCTCCCGTACTGACAACATAGTCCGAAAATCACACTGCGGTCACCAACTCGCCCGCCCAGCGTGGTGACTATGGGCAAAACCCCCCTATGGCAGTAGCCTTGTGGCGTGCCCTGGGGGAGGCCTATGTCCAGCAGTGGACTGTAATAGACTGAAAAAGAAGAAGAAGAAGAAGTGGACGCCTGTGACTTCGTCCGCGTGGACTGCAGAAAAAACAAAATGTCGAAATTATCCGGGATAAAAAGTAGCATTTTAACGTGAAAGAATAACAAACATCCATCCATACATCCATGCATCCATACTTACAAACTTACACGTTTATAATATTAGTAGGATAAAATTAGTGGTTATAGCGGCTGGCACGGTTTGCAGTGGTCGTGGGTACGATTCCCACTCGGGTGAAGAGTTTTTTCCATTTTCTTTATTAATAATTTTATAGGATAAAATTATAAACAAGATCATAAATAAATATAAAATATAGCTTTAGTTGTAAGTCAAGTGGCAAAGTTTGGGATATACGTGTTTAACGCTCAATAGAGCTCTGAGAGATTGCAGAAACTTCATCTAAAAAGATGTTATAAATGGAAATTGTAGTGAAAGTTTACGACTAAAAGTCCCCTTGGCCATTACACATATTTTTATTATTTGTTCGTTATGGAGTCTTTTTCCATTGGATTCATTATGTTGATGTTTTCTACCTAAGCCAAGCCATAATATTGTATATATCGTACAATCAAAAACATACATTGTTGTTGGTAGTTTTTTAACCTAAATAAAATCTACATTAACATTTTATATTTTAAAAAAGCCAGTGTCAAAACCTAGGAGTAACCTAAATGTAACTTTTTACGATAAAATATATATCTTGATGAAGGGTACAGTCTTGGTACAGAAAAGTTCGCTCTGCATACAAGGTTCCTAGCAGAATAGGAATGAACCAGACAAAATATTCAAATTCGTTATCTCTACGAATTATCGTACTCTGCTCTACTAAGCTAAAATGCTTTAAAATACGCAGTGGAATTTGTCCAACTAAATACGACTCGCCATGTTGTGTGGTCAATCCATGATCTCTCACCATCTATGTAGACAAGGTTTCGATGAATATCTACCTATTTCATAAATAAAAACCAGGGCAATACTTAAGAGGAAGTATCCAGTGACAAAGTTAGAAGATACGTCTTTAACGGTCGATAGAGTTTTGAAAGATGGCCGCCAAAGTTTCCTGGATAATATATATAGGTAGAGGAACTATTCGAGCCGAACGAACTACCTCTTAACTTCTGAGATTAGATTTTAAAGGAATTTTTTTAGGTTTGTTATGTATTGTTAGTCTTTTTTCAGTACTAAACGTATATATACATTTAGAATGAGTACCTGTACAATTTGTCTTGTTCGATATTTACCAATTATTTCAATACTATTTCTTTTAAACGTGGCAGCTCCAAGCACATCGTCCTATTTAGTTTTTCCGTCTGAAAGAATACATTTGAATATTATCTTTTCAAAGAACACGGATTTCTATGAAAATACGTAACTTTCCGAGCCCCTTACAATAAATCTTAGGGGAGAGACACATCTGTCAAAAGTGTAAAATATGTATTTCTTGTAACGCAGCCCCTGTCTCTCTTACTTAAGTGAATAAGATGCATCCGCATTTTTCCTTTTCAAAAGTTTAAAGTGTCTTTCATTGTTTCCTTTCGGTGTATATACGAAGCGAATTAAAATTTGGGTAATTTTGTGTAATGACAAAAAAAAAGGAATTTCTATACTGCTCTGGGAGTGGAGGGAGGAGAGAGAAAAAAAAAGTATAATACTACAGCTGCTTCTCTTCCCAGTCATACTGTACAAGTCAGTAGAGGGACAAGAGGGTTTTGGATGTTTTGTAGGCGATGGGCTGACCACCTGTCACTACTAACTGAACTTGTACATCTCAACTATACCCTCAAAATTGGTCAGAAGTGGCACCATGTGGTTCTATCGGCCCTTGGTGCTCTGCCTACCCCGAAAGGGATAAAGGCGTGATTATATGTATGTATGTGTGTAAAAAAAGGAATCTGTGAGTGAAATAAGGAAAAGGAAAAAGAGGATAGAATCCTGTGCTGATACAGTGCTCCACTAGAATACATCAGCAGCATCTCCTTCCGTGCATGTCGTAAGAGCCGAATAAGGAAGTAGAGCTTTCTCTGTGGTGATAAGTTAGCAATAAGCATGTCTTGATAATTTAAACCTGTCTCGGCTATGCTAACACTAGTTGCGAGATTTCTGTTATGATCCTGCATTTCGAGAACACAGCCTGTAAAAAAACAGTATGTAAAAAAAGGAAGTAAGTAGTAACTTTTTTGTTTACAAAATTAAGCCTTGGCCAGAAAGAAAATGTGTACTACTAGGTAGGTAGGTATGTTTTCAAGTAAATAAGCTATGGTCTTAACTCAATTGAGTACTTAAGTTAATGTAGGTTTAAAATGTAAAATAGCATAATCCGAAGGGACTAGAGGGAAAATTGTGAAAAAATAGGATAGTTTCATATAGGTGTAGTATCTCAGACACATTAACCAACTTTGTACGTTTGATCGTACATCGAGCGGTACGCTCGGTCATGCAGAAGTTATCACTTATTGAAATCGATTCCGTGACCCATCCGATACGAGCATGAAGGCAGTACTTAGAGGAGTTGGTTGATACAATGAATACAGTCCTCTTAGCGCCAATATAAGCCTTTCTACTATGCTACGTTACTATAGATGCGTTTAAAATTCATTGTCATTATGGATCATAAAAAAATGATTAATGGATATCAAATGCTTCTGTAGCAACGTCAAATAGCTCATCTCTGGTAGCAAGGCAGCCGGAGACTATGATTTTGTATGGATAGTCTATCTCTACACACGCAACGACACTATTATTCTTATTCTTTATTGTACACAAAATATAACAATAAATACAAAGAAATTCGCAAAAGGAATGCATACAAAGGCGTGCTTCTTCCAGCATACCAGATAGCAAAGTGAGACCAATAGTTATAAAGGTAATAATATGTACAGAATTAAAACTAAGTAATTTTATAATTAACAAAAATAAAATATCCATACATAAATAGATACATACATACATCCATACAATCAAATAATAAAAGTAAAATTAGACAAAATAACAATACAGGCTAGGAAAAAAAATAGGATTAGCAAAAATTCAGCAAATAATTAAAACCGATCAGTCAGCCAGTGCAAGAAAGTTATCCCTTAACTTATTTTTGAACGTCTCAACCGTCCTCTATCCGTCCGTATTATCGATAAATAAAAAACGTTGTTACGAGCAGAACCTCTTCTTAGTAACTATTTAATGAAAACAAGGTTCTGTAGAAATCGAGCATGGACCTAGTACTTATCAGCAGCGGGTGGACGCAAATGAGCGAATAGTTCCATTTTCTCTATTGAATTTGGACGGCTCTGTTATTGCATTCAGATTTTCATTTCACCTTTGATGTAAAACTATGTAGGTAGTTAAATAGTTTTGTGAGCAGATGATACTTTAGTGTTAAAGGAATACTTACTAATGTTACTTGTAAGTGTAATTTATATTATATAAAATCATATTCTTAGTAATTTTAATCAGCAATAATGTACTTTACTACATTTCATTTTTTCTGTTGTCCACTTATGAAAAAAATATTTTAATTGATCACAGCGAGAATAGGTGTTAATTCTAAATATCACTTTTTTGAAGTTGGGTAAGAAAAGTTAGACTTCAAAACGCCGCGCGCTATAAAGAAGGGAAGCTGATATTCGCGATCGAAAAATCTGAGTTCTGACTCAAACGAATAAGCATTGTTATAACACGTGACATATATTTCTCAACGGGCAAAACCAATTTTCTGCTCAAATACTAAGTCCATGTTCAATATCGATGACTGGGATGTTTTATCGATATTTTTCACCGCACCATAACGTACGGCTAAGCGCATTGCATTTTGAATATAGTGAGCATTGAAATTCGAAGTAGGAGGATTCCAGACTCGGTAGATAAATGTACGGCATTACTACGGGTCGAATATTCTATCTAGACCAGTATTTTTCTACATTTTCAAAGTAGTTGCAAATAGTTAATAATATGGAATATCTCATAGCCAGGACAATATTAAGATTATGTGAATGGATCGTTTTTTAAATTAAATGTCACTATTTTTTAGTTAGTAAAAATAACTTTGTATTTGATCGACCCGCAATGTACGAGTATAACGATGCCTGTTGAGATTGGAATAATACGCTTGCGACTTGCCATCTTCTCGTTATTGTAAGCATAACATTTATTTACATAGACTAGTCAGTCTACGTAATTCTACGTAGTCACGTAGAAACAGTTCACCTGGTGTTACGTAGTTTCTATTATCTAAACTCTATGTTTCTAAAGACAATGTTGATACGAGTATCAAAAAAAAATCCTAAAATTTACGCTCCGCTAACCCGGAACGGATCGTTGTCACCTTTCCAGATTCGCATCAAAGGACCTCCTGATCGGCATCCGTGGCCCTAATTAGCAGGTCGTCACCCGTCTGGAAAATATTGTTTACTCCAACCAAGGGCTTACTGGATCGGAAAATTGAGGCAAAATCGTGTATATATTGCCCTATTTTGTATTAGTTCCGCAACGGATTACGATTTGATTTGGTATATGTAAGGAGATTCTAATTACAAGAAGCCTGTATAGATGGTATATCACATAAAGTATATTGCATTTCTGTGAATCTGTATTTCAGGGCGCGATTACTTGAGTTACCGCGAGAAATGAAATAAAATTATTTTTCATTTTCATACTCACACGATCTCATTAAAAATAATATTTTTAATATAGATATTATCTGGATCAATTAAGGATATGTAATGTGATGGTATGCTTATACTAAATGCTTTTATTAATTCTTAAACAAAAATATGTTTTTCTATACTAAGAGTTAATTATGAAAATAACTGGAAAAATGACAACATACTGGGTAGATACGAACGAAGTAACAGATATAACCTAATTAGTCCAGTAGAAAAATAATTACCGTAACGACGCGGGGCTTTACTGGAATAGGTACATCAGCTGCATTACTTTGCCGCCTGATCACCTTTATGATCCTGCAGTTCTCGCTATTCCATTTCGAGAACACAGCCTTGTGCATATATATGTACCTAAATAGATTGATTCTCGCTCGAACAATCACAATTTAGTTTCATGGCGAACTTGATGTTTTACTATAAGTACAAGTTTCGAAATCTAGTTGTACAACTTGAACGAATGTCACCAAGTGATAATCAGAAAGTAAAAAAGCTTAGTAGTCAACGAAGTGCATTTGACTCCTAAAGGACTATAAACTTAAATACTCGAGTTATCTTTAAAAAATCACAGCTGGCATACTCAAAGTCATTAAGCCAACTTCGCTTATTAAGAATGTCTTCAGCTTTAAATTTTCATATAAAAGAATATCCAACAGTACACTCGTTCAACAAACAAAACTTATTTCATAAACTGTTTGAATACCTGTGTGGAAGTTTTATTCCGTTTTTCTAAACTTTGAGAAAACTTAAGTTTCCGTTAAAGTATTCATAAGCGGAGGAACTTGCTTATACTTTTAAACTTAACTATCATTTACCACTTGTTTTTACTACGATATAGTTTAAATTTAATCACCGGGTCAGTTTTAATATAAGGTGTTAATAAATTATTTAACCTCCTTTTAACTCGAGTTAGAGCAAAGAAATATTTTTTCCGTATGAAATAGAATATTCGTAAAGGACAATGCAAATGTTTAGGTATATGGAGTTTGGCACCCGCTCTAATAAGGTTGTATGATACGTTTTTAAAAAGGTATTTACATACAGATTTTTTTTTTAAATTTGTTTCTTGGGACCTACCTAGTTTTGAGTAAAACAAAAGTGACGAAATTTTGCGGATAAAATTCGATATTCTGCAAACTAATTTATAGTAAAAAGTAAACGAAAACCTATTCATTCAACTACAATAGCGATCGTGAAACTTGTAAATAAATTAGCTAGCCCAAAAGTTCGTTCAACGGGAAGATATTGCTTATTGGAAACTATTACTCTGCCATTACTGTGAAAGTGGGCATCCATCCAAATAATATTCCTGAAGCCGCCTGCTTATACGCGTTTTCGATAGCTCCTTGGTGGCTAATAATGCGTTTTATTAAAGGGAAACACATAAGCAATAAATCGATATGTAGCAAGTTTTTAGGGTTTTTCACCAACTTGACATAAGAAACCGGACTTGTGTATCTAGTCGGTGAAAGTAAAAATTAGTACTTATCACTAATTATTTCTTAATTATATGACTGTTTCGACTCGAGCTCGAGACTCGAGTACACCGGATGCGTGTGCGTGCACGTAAGCGTAGACGTGCAATTTGGTAGTATAGAAGTGTCAAAGAGTTATTCTTTATTGTTCACACATTATAGATAGATAGATAGATAAAATTCTTTATTGTACTACAAATAAACATTATATACAAAGGCGAGCTTAATGCCCTGCAAGGCATTCTACATTTTTACTTACACTTTATTGCTTACAATTGCGATGATACTAACATAAATTAAAATTATAAGTTTGACCTTGTATAAATTGCTGAATGCGCTGCATCTACGAAAAATATATCATATATAGCAGTCTATTTGAAAATCTTCTTTAAGAAAACAAATTTTCCCAAACATAATTCCATTTGGCCATTTACGAATATAAAAGTAAATGACGTGAAAATATTCCAGTTTTAATTATAAAAGACGCCGCTCCAGAGAAGTTCAATCGATAAGAATCTGCGAACGGAGAAATTCTAGTTTCTTTGCACTTTCAACGTTGCCCGCTCAGTTTTATGTCTTATCACAAACGGGAGTTTTGAGAGGAAATGTTTTGTTGGACTTTGAAATGGGGCCACGAATATTGCTCAACTTAAAATAATAGTCACCGTAGACTATAAAGCCACTTGTTGGTACACTACTTTTTATTTATTTCGTTAGAGAGTAAGTATATTCTTTGCTTGGAACACAATACATATAGTATTATGTAAGCTGATTAGCGTAGTTTTTAGTTAGGTATCCAGTCTGGTGCACCTTTCTATGTTAGAATCCTGTTATGTAGGTACATTGATGAGATTAATAGCAGCACTATTGGGCGGGCGGTCCGTATAAAATGGCGCGTATTGTTTGTGTATTTCGATATTTATATGAATTATTAATTATACTAGTGTTAATTCAAAACAAGTATTTTTTAATACTTGGATTTATATTTAATATTATATATGTATAATATTTATTATAGTGTGGGTGTCAAAAATAATTTCAATTTCATTATTTGTACTTGAGTATAAAGATTGAAGATATATTTCTAGTAATTCCGAGAAAAATATTAATATCTACTATTCCCGAAATAGCTTTTTTAATGATAATAATCGAAATGATGAATATTTTTTTTAGAACTTTTCGGTTTGCAATTTGCAATAAAACGAAGAATCTAATTTGATTATAATTTCACGGAGTGCCGCCAAAGTGCCACGTGCCATGCTCTTAGCAATTTAACAAAACTCTGTTTAGTTTCAAATGGAATTTTATTACGAATTCATTTTCATTTGTGTAAGTTGCGAAGAATATTGTATTGTTATATCTTATGAAGATTAAATTTATTTATAACACAGTGTTGGCTCACTCGCATCATATATATTTAGGATTAATTTCACGATTCTATTTCAGGAATAAACCTATTCAATACTACCCATGAGTCGACATGATTGGGGATAATAAAATCCTACCATCCTGATTGGACTAATTCAGGGGTTCCCATTTTTTTTTTCTCATAGACCCCTTTCAAAATCAACTGGTTCTGGTGGAAGCCAACACCACATACAAATTAATGTGAACGCCCATTTTTTCACGCCAACGTAGACCCCTATGGAGTTTCCTGTGGACCCTTGGGGGTCCACCTGGACCACTTTGGGAATCACTGGATTAATTGGATATGGTCCTAATTGTAACTTTTACGAGTATCCATGCGCAAATAGAATTTTACAGTTATACAATACAAATTTTCTCATTATTCATTCCACATGTCACTGTTGATCGTAGAATAAATATTCTGAGCCATTAAGGGCCGATTTCTCCAAACGTCCAATAACCTATCTGAAGAATAAAGTTGATACTGTCTCTATCATGATCAAGTTGTGGAGAAAGACAGCATCAAATGTATTCTTTATGACTGGCTATCTAACGTTTGGAAAAATCGGCCATAAGTTACTTAGCATGCAAAACTTTAAATCTGCAGTTTTAATGGTATCCGCTCGTTACCGGGCCCCAACACCCTCCACTGACCCTCAACTCTGATGACTCATGATTGCGATCACAGACAACTACAGTAGATTATTGGGTAGGGCCTAATCCTTTAGTATAAAGCAAAATGCTATCCCCAAAATTTGTGATATGAAATCACGTGTTTATTTTTAATGATGTACGAACATTCAGATTTGTTTAGGAATTCTCCATATTATCTGGCAAAACAAACATGTGATTGTATGGGTAGGTTGTCTTATAAAACATAGGTACATTGCTGGATGTAGGTACATACACATGCACACTAAATGCTTGTCCAAACGATATAATTTGAGTACAGGGCCGTATCGATCGGTCTGCTAGACTCTCCGGCACTCCGGGACCGCGGGTCCTCAATTATTCAGCGTATCCGCGAACGGCTGGGATACTTCTGTACCTTTCTGCTTGTTCCTAGTCACAATAACTAATGTACGGCACGGTATGGTGGCCGAATACATAAGCGTTACTTCCAACTATCTCTTCTATTTTTCTAATATATTGAGAAATGCTAAAATATCTAATCTGCGACTGGCGTAGACAGTTACCTATATGATTTGTGGCATAGTCATTATGTCATAGTCATTATGCGCTTAATAGAGTAAAATATTACCAAATACCAAGAGCTTGTAAAGTCTAGAGTACTGATAACATAGAAAGACAATACCGTCAATATTGTATTCGATGAAATACTATAAACGGTATATGCATATGCAAATGTGAATGGTCATAATAGAATTCGTTTGAGTTATGAAGACTACTGACATTGGCGGTAGTGTGTAGTGTTGAGTAGGACATACAAGAGGCACTTATTTGTCCCGGACATGACGTCAAAATGTAAGAGTGCCTCGAAATTTTAAATTGTACTACTTCAATTTTCTTGTCGCGGTCGAGCTTGAACGGTCGAGCGAGGTAGGCAGACAAACGACAAGCACGTCACGTGATCGAGAGAGAAATATATTGTCTTCCATGCGAGGCGAGGCGCCATGACAAAAGCACGTCGCGTCTGACATTTGAGGCGTCAGGAGGCGCGCATATTTCGTACTATAATAACTTCAAATGGTTCAGTCAGTAGGTACGCCTCGCCTCATTTGAAGTGGGACATTGTACTGGCTCAGGACAAAAAAGAGGCTACTCTTACAAACTCTTTTTCAAGTCGTGTCCTACTCAACACTAGTAGTGTGTCTGTAACCAAAACTTTGTTTCATCTATATTATTTAGTTACATCAAAAGCCGCAGGACTTTGTTATTAAAGCATACCTTATCCACCCTGTCTTGTATATTACGTCGTTACAGTTACGATATTGGAAACGTTACCAATACAGTTATAGTATAACAAGTCCATAACCGTTTCATTCTGCAACGATGTCACTAATATCATTAGGGTCAGTTCACACTGGTTCACACACACAATAAAGAGATACAAAATATACTGTATTTATGGCGCAATTTCATTGGTCGTTAACTTGTTCAGTATACAGCATACGGGGAGTCCCCGAAGGTGAGATAACAACCAATGAAAGTCAACAAGTCCATACGTATTCGGGATTCCCCGCATGCTTTATACCGACCGTGATATCAACCAATGAAATTCATTGTTCGATATACCAGCTTCCGAGTCGTGAGTTAAATACACCCCGCATGGCCGCACTTATCGACTAATGAAAGCAGTTCCTCGAATGCGGGCCCTGTGTCGAATGCGTAGCGTAGCGCTACGCTTCGAGATGCCTTGCTGCGCAGCAAAATGACGGTGCATCACGGATACGCGCCGCATGCAAGAGTGGCCTAGCGTGGCGCAGCGTGACGTCGCGAGCCATTCTTAGGCCCGGTCTCATCTTTTTTGGTGGAGTACAAGTTCCACAACACCGCGCGGTATCTCGATACACAGCGAGGCTTCGTGCTGCCAACAATTTCGCAGCGAGAAATCAATGTGCGCGTAACGTGGCGTCGCGTCGCAGTGTGTATGTAAACTGACCTTTATTGCAACTACATTTCGCTGTACACTGCTCGGCACGTAGATCTTATTGCGATTGGCACATAGAGTAAAATTGCTAGATTTCCGAGGTCACAAACTATGTACAAATGGTAACGTACTGCAATTTGCACACAGTTTGTTTAGTAGTAAATTTTATATAACGTCCCTTTGTTTTTGATTGCTGTTTGCCATCTGTAACTTGTTTCTGAATACTATTGTGTACCTAAAGGTCCTCCTAAAAGGGCTATAACAATACAATAATGTACTTATGACCGATTATGGGTAACATTTCTATTGAAAAGCATCTTAACATTTTGACAGTTTCTTTGCAGCTTGAAGGTAGTATAGTACTTACTTTGTAAAGTTATCTATAATAGAAGTAAAGAACATTTCTATTAAATTTGAAAAGAAGGTGTTATATTTATTTTGAAAATATTTGAGTATTTTTAGGCTTACTGTATACCACTGTCGGGTCTGGTAAACTATGATATTATTGCCATGGTGGCCTGGTAACATTCTGGGTGCTTGCATAGACAAAGTAACATCGTTTCGCATATACGTTCGTTGTCGCAATTTCATCACGTCATATATGCTGACCGCCGGTAGCATGGAACTTACTCCCGCTGCAGGCGTAACGCTGTTTTTTATAATTTTAAATGTTTATTTTATACTTTTATATATTGTAATAAATTCATATTTTTAAAATGTAGAAAAACAAGAAAAAGTGTTAAATAAAGGGAATAATAATAATAATAAATTTTATTCACCAGGTAGCATTATTGTTCCTACTTACAGACATATTAAAATTTATTTTAGTGAGAGGTCTACATTACGAAAATGCCCGTAATCAAATGTTAAATTCTATTGATTCTGTCTCCAGACCGATTTATCATTATGACCTTATCTCATCTAAGCACAATTTCCGTGCCTTATGTAGTAAAATAAAGTAGCCGTATGTTCCAATTGTAATAATATTGTCAGTCAGTGCTTAATGTAATATTAAGCATACCTATCTTCATACTTCACATTCTGTTTTTCTATTAGTTTTAATGCTTTATAGTCGCTAGTTAGGTCCCCTCGGGATTTTCTATGCTATGTTATGCATTTTTCTGGTCGCCTCTGTTGATCCTGGCTCACAGGAGTTGCAGAGGCGGGAAAGAATGGTGGGCCAATCCCGGTAACGAAAATGTTTTGATGAAACTCTATCGATTCTTTCGAACTAGCTCTCCAAACCGCCCGGTCATTTTATAAAATTGTGGATTCAATTTTGGCTTCGGTATAATAATTCAAATGTAGGTAAATGTGGCACAGTTCGCGTTCTGCCATTCCGTGACATTTTTCAATCGCTTTAATGGTGCTTGCTATTGGCTCATGAGCTCGTCCATAACGGAATAATGTTGTAGTGTGGCCATGTTAAATAAATTATTATTTTATTTTAAAAAATATTACTTGATCTCTTTGCTCATAAAATATTAACTATTTAGACACTAAATCGTAGAGTGTTGCATAGTTATTAAATAGTTTGGAAGTTCCAATTTTAATACTATAATTTGACTCCATTTTAACAGACAAGAGGTGAAAGTAAAATGTATTCAACAAATTAACCTTTCAGACACCGATAAGTCTAGTTTATTTTCCTACAAGAAACAAAAGAAAATCGTAAATTAAATTGTTTATTATTCTATAAGACTAATGTGAAATGTATTTTGTTGTTTTCTATTTATAATAAACATAACATTTATGTTCAAACTGTAAGATAAATCAGACACCTTAGACAAAGAACATTATTTCTGGATCGATTCGATTCGTCGCTGACACGTTTGCTTGAATTCCAGTCGTTATTGTTAACACTCCTATTGCTGCAATAATCGTAGATGCCGATATTACATGGTCTTAGCACCCATATATCATATATACTATCTACTAATATATTTTTGGAAACGCCAGTTTATTATTAAATCATAATAATTTTAACAATATTGTTACTTCATGGCCACCCTAGTAATGTCCGTGCACAGTGCACTGACAGGGTAGTTAGGGCGATCGTTTGCGAGCCATTATGGGTAACACAAACAAAATGGCGTCATTACAAATTAATACGAAATTTCCAGTATATTAGTGGCTGTTGTATCGGAAAATTAGGTGTTATTTATCAGAGTAAAAAAAAAAATTGTGTGATCTGTATGGTTATAAATCTAAAAGTTTACAAGAAGTTTCACTTACATGAGAAAATAATCTTTCGTAAATATTTCGTAATTTTACCAAGTATCTAAAGTCTTACATCTTAACTAAATTGGTCAGAAATGGCACCATGTGATTCTATCGGCTCTTGGTGCTCTGCCTACCCAGTAAGGCATAAAGGCGTGATTATATGTATGTGTCTAAGTCGGTAAAAGAAAATAATTATATATTATACCTAGGAACTATTTCATATTCTGATTTCGTGATTCTTTTGGCGAATGACATTTTGTCGTTATAGTATGGAGAGTAAATATCGAAAGAAAAATAACCATCTAGTATCACGCAGTATCATGTTTTTCATTTACCATAAATGTTACAAGCAGCAAGTTAAAACTCAGGCTCATAAACGCAGCTACTATTATAAATTCCAGTTGTAAGATCGTTAGCAAGAGACAGACAGATCATATTCTTCATCCTAAACTTTTTCACCACTTCGTCATGCAACTCCACATTGATATTGTCATTAAAAACGACTGTTGGCACGGAATCTATCTTTTTTATAGTTTCTGTCGCATCGTATTCTGCTGCCTCTTCTAACTCTGTTGCGGTGTAGCACATGCAGACGTTAATATCTTCATCTTGAAGCCCAGCGGATCGAGCACACCCATATTCGTTCAACTTAAATGATGGATAAGGGCTACTGTACTCACAGAACATGTACGTCATTTGAGCGTCCTGTTTGCCTTTAAGAGCTTTAAGAACACATCGTTGCAGGCGGTTGGCCCAGCAGTCTTCTAGCCCATACTGGCAGCGAACGATATCGGTAATGGACCTGTATGATTTACCCCAAATTACGAAGACGATGTCCAGAAACCGGCGGTATTCCTTGTACGAGTCGGCCAATTGAGTTGTGATGAGACGCTGACTTTCGATGCATCCAGAGGTGACTCCAATGGTTATCTTAATCCTTCCATTTACGGTTGGAAATCCAGGTTTTGGTGATGGCGGAGGAGGTTCAGTTGGTGTCGGTTCAATCGCGTCAGTTAATCTACCAGTGTTGTTAAAACCAAGAGTAAGATAAATAAAAATAGTCAAAGTAAATGTGGACATGTTGACTTTTATTTTCATTCAATGATAGCACGAAATGAAAATCTTATAAAATGAGGCTAGGTATCTCATTATCAAAAGAGAAAAGATGTTAAATCTGTTAACTGAAATTGATTCGTTACGGTTATGACATTGTAGTAATTGATAGTTTTAGGGTAGGTATACCTATTACCATTATGTACGGCCAAGGTTAATCACGACTGTAGTCATCTTAAAATGTTGTTTACTCGTATATTGGTAAAGCATAGTTAGAAAATACCTATATTTCGTCTTCGTCTTCAGCCTATTGCAGTCCACTGCTGGACTACAATAGGCACACAAGGCTACTGGCACACCTATAATTACTAAGGAAATATTTAATAATGTTTTTCTTTAATGCTTTGCTCTATAGCATAGCATAGAATGGAGTACAGACTCAATGTAAAATTTTGTAGACACACAGGTACAAAAAACGAAGTTTATGCAAATATGTAACAAAATAATTATGATAGATCCATCTTTAAATAATACTACATTCAAAAACAATGTCTGTTCTTCATTTTGGAATACAGTGATGCTATTACGGTTGTTATCTTCAAATATAACGTAGCCATTATCCGTATCTCTGGTGGAAGCTTGTGGAAGATTGTTCAATTGCGCAAGTTCGTCGATTACAGCGGCAAAAGTTGGAAATTAGCACAAAATCCCCGCAACCCTGAGGCCAACTAAGATAAAACTTCGATTTCTTAAATCGTTTATTGGACCCTAAGTTTAGATTGCTGTAAGTAAGAGCTAGTCACGGTGAGCAGTGAGTGATTTTAGTGCTGGTATCTTCAGCAAGAGCTTTACAGATCATGATTTTTAACTTTGTTCTAGCTGCAGCTTGTAATTCTAAGTCAATAAAATCATTGAACACGATTATTGGTAAGTTATTGTTGGCCGACACTCGTGCGGCGGTAGCTTCTTCAGCGGATGTTTCCAATTCTTTTTCATAAAAAGTTATGCACTTATCTATATCATCAAGACTAACACCAACGGCTTGAGCACATTGAAAGGAACCTAACTGGTAGGAGGGGTAAGGAGGGCTGAATTCACAGTTCATGAACGCTATCTGATCATCTTGATTTTCTCCGAGGATGTGAAGAACGCACCTATGCAGCTGGTTGCCCCGACAGTCGCTAGCGCCAAATTGGCAGACTAGTTTACCGTCACCAGCTCTGCTTGTCTTTCCCCAAGGAACAAATTCTACATCCAAATATTCTTTGTATGCTATGTAGGCGCTAGTCAATTGTGTTGTAATAAAATTCATAGTATCTCGGCATCCAGACGTAGTTCCAATCCACATTTTGATTCTTCCATTTACGGTTTCCAAAGTTTTTACCTGACTACTGCTTGAAGTCACCAAAATCGAAAAACATAGAAAAACCACTTTAAGACACGTCATGGTAACGTCCTTTTCAAGCTAGCACCGACACACTTGTATTATTGGGGTAGGTACTTAATGCGATCAGAAAGTAAATTAATGCATGTCTTTAAGTATTCCAGCTACCACATGATAGACATAAAAACTGTAATTGAATCGTTGATATCGAGATTATCTGCTATTCTTTCGGCTAAAGGTGCGTATTGACTATGACTCTTTGGTGCTATTCAGAAAATACAGGATTTTTCAAGGTCTAGAGTGAGCAGACAGATGCGTTTTGATGAACAGTAAATTATATTGTGCGCATAAATATAGACCTAGGTATACTTGTATAATACAAAAAACACAACATATTAGAAAATATGAATATAAAAATCGACAAACCACTGATATAAAAACATTGACTAGGTATTCCTAACAATTATATAATTAATCTACTTATCGTACCATTATCATACACGATAAGTAGATAAAGAAAAACCTAATATTATTACCGAAATTTTATTGAAACTTTGAATTGGTGATAATTTAATTTTAACCCGATTTGATCACGTACAATGTTCATCTTCAAATATTTCACAGATCTAGATCTCGCAGTCAGTGACTCCAGTGGAAGGGTCTTCGGCAAGGGCGAAGCAAACCATGCTCTTCAGCCTGGTCCGGGCTGCGATGTGCAACTCTATGTCGATCTGATCATTAAAAACAATTGACGGCACGAAATTAATGTCGGCCATAGGCGCTGCTGCAGCTTCTTCCGCGGCCGCTTCCAAGGAGCCACCGGTGGTGGAAACGCAGTAATCCACGTCTACAAGGCTGAGGCCAACGGCTTGCGCACACTGATAGTTGCCCAACAAGAAAGATGGGAATGGAGAGGAGAACTCGCAGGTCATGTACTGCATTTGCGCGTCTTGGTTGTCTTTCAGTATGTCCAGGACACATCGGTGCAGGCGGTTGGCCCAGCAGTCGTTGACTCCAAATTGGCAGATCAGGCTGCCATCGTCTGATCTCTGTGTCCTTCCCCATGGAACGAATTCTATGTCCAAGAAATCTTTGTATTCTTCGTATGTATCTGCCAACTGTGTGGAAATAAAGTTAACGGTATCTCCGCATCCTGATGTGGTTCCAGTTGATATTTTAATTCTTCCATTCACGGCTTGTAATGCTGAGGCGTAGGTCAGGGAAATCAGGAGACACAATGTGGTAATTTTTGAAGGCATGTTGACGTCCTTGCTTGTCGAACACCAATTCACATGTTCTAGATTTACGCTAAACGTTTCTAAGATTATTGATAATGTTTATCTGGATTTATTAAAGTATTTATTTATCAGTGAAAAAATCTGTTCTTATCAGAGTATCGCAGTCAAATTCTATTGATATCAAATATATCATATCAAACTCAATTACATATCATTTAATTAAATTGTATTAAAATGGTTACAAACACAAATGGTTTATACCAAGCACTGTGTAGGTATATTCCCTAGAAAGGTTAATTCTCTTCAGTTACGTCCAGATATTATTATTGAATTTTTTAAAGGGAACTATTATTCCTATAATATTTAACATGGCTGAAGTCTTCTGAAGGCTGAACGATGGCCTATACAAAAGAAATAAGATTACAAAGATAGTAAAAGTAATCCTTGAAATAAATCCTATGCTAGTTTCATTTATTTTTTTACAAAAGTAAGAAAAATTGTGTAAAACAATTTTTTTCATCATTCTCCCCTTTGAATGTATTTCTAGGTAATCTCTTAAGATAACATCAGGGGAAAAACTTTAAGACGCCCTCATTTTCTTTACGCAGGAATTATGTTTTTGTGGGCGTGCTTGGTTTGTCTAGAATAATAAACAGCGTAAGTTATTACATTTCTTAAGAAAAAATTATACCATCTGTACCTACCTGGGGTAAAGAAGAACCTGCTTTCACAAAATTTATCATGCCACTCTTATTACAACAAATTATATGGGATCATATAATATTCCCGTAAAATTTAGCGAGGTCTTATCGGTAATTGAGTTTAATTTCTTTGGATAGGACGTGGTTGATTGTATTGTTTAGTTCGTAAATAACATTCGATTTAAAAAGAAACTTAGGTGATTACAAGAAACATGAGAGCAAAGATTGTGTGCGGTTTAGGATTGTTTAGGCCCATAACTTATTTCAAATCAAAGCAAAACAATTAAATACAGTAGGTAGTTGTAAAGGTTACATATTATAAGAATAGGCTATGATTTACTTTTCTTTCTTTAAAATTTCATAATTTTTCTTGAACCGACGTAGGTAAATTCTGTAGTAAATTTTATTGAAAAACCCCTAGTTAGTAAACTAATTTATTTAATTTTTAATTAGTAAATTTTGATAATTGCTTAATACTTTACAAAACAAACCTCCATAATGATATAAAAAAAATATAGAAGATAAAGAAATACATACCCTAATATAAAAGTTTAGAAAACAGAGAACAAATTTTAATAAAATGTCAAATAAAAAGTACTATCCAATCCCAAGGGAGTTCCGTAGAATTATCTAAACAGCAGACACCTTCATCTTAATTCAGTGGGTAAAAACAGAAGGTATTCAATTACGGTTAATATATTTAAAAATGTAAGAGATTCCCCTAGAAAAGGGGAGATAGGGGACGAACCGCAACATTAATGAAATTGAGGTCCCCGGGGAGCGTAACTAGGAACTACGTGGTGTGGTTCTTGTAGGAAAGTTTTGTGTTTTTCCTATATAATGCATTGTTTGTATTAAAAAAGGTCATTGTTTGACCACTTAGGAATGGTATTGCTGATGATATAATGGTAGTGGTAAGAATCATTGTTAGGTTAAATTAATAACTGTTGAAGTAATTAATCAAAATATACGCACTTTGTAAAGTTATTTTAGTAACGAAGGCGATCGAGTGGTTAGCTAAAAGAAAGGTCTTAATTTAGGTTGTGATATGTGTACTTTCTCAGGTTTAAGATTACCTCTGCACCAAACTTTTAAATCGGTTCCGTAGTTTTAACAGACAGCCAAACAGTGTTACATTTGCATTTATTATTAGATGAAATTATGTATTATTATATAAAATTATGTATTATTTTCTTTCATTGATATATCTTAGGTAAGAGGCTATATTATACATCTTAAAAGGGATTAAAAGATAAAGCTATAATTATTAATTACTAATACTTAATAAGCTATAATTTTCTAGATAATGATAAGTATTAAATATTATATCATTCAAATCATTGTATATTTCCCCGTTTTTACGTGAAATATGTTTATTTATGTTGAAAATTTGTATAAACCTCGCAATCTCGCCCATCCATCTTATCAAAAACCCTTGTTTCAGATTTAAAGTTTTCTTCACCATATCTGGCACACAAGGGAACTCTTTGCGGGGCCACAAAATACACCTAATTTTAATTAATTCCATGCACCAAAGTCAACTTCCTAAACAGACCATTTCGGGGCCCCCTAAAGCTAAATCCTCTCTACAAACGACTGCTAAAACTTAACGACTTCATACATCCTCGTCTACAGTTACAATGGGGGCCGTAAAATTAATACCTTACCTCTGAATCCAGGGGCCCTGGGTGGTAATATCCCCTTAAATATTTAAGTTTTCTGTGCACCCCGTCCGCAACAAGATTCAATTTCACGCCAGAAAGGGGTCCATTTTGGGCGATACTCCACATTAACGAAGAACAAGGGGGAGATGTGATAACTAATCTGCGACCTGTTAGTTGATAAAATGCAGCGCTGTATGACCTAATCACTAGATGAAATTTTCCTTTTATCATAGTAACCCATCATCTACACTGAGGACATAAAGACGAGCGGGCGTTCAACGTTTATTCATAGAAAACAATAACAATATCAAGTCATGGTTTATTCTATGATACATAAAGCACATCACGATTGCAATACCAATGTAATTATGCTCTCTTCTCTTATACATATACCCCGAGATTTTCTATTAGACCATTTCCTCCTTGCTGTTTTCGCTACGATACTGCCTCTCAAAAGTCAGAAGACAGCAGTTATCCAATTTGATTAGAGCCTTGGTATTTGACTGAATCGTTCTCCTTGTATCCTGTCTTTAGTGGGGGAAGGAGAGGGAAGGGCTCTTGTTACGCCGGATACTGAAAACCACTCGAAGTATTATTCGGTTGCATCCAGGATTGAAATGGCGAGACAGAATTGGATCAATCTTGCGTCAAATTGGTAGCTTTGAAGTATGGTACACGTTAAGGGGATTAATTTTCAAGTTATTTATTAGAGCTCTCAATTCTCACATATCGCTCGACTTGTCTACACTTGACCTATTTGTCCATACAGATAGTTTAAAACAAATTAGCGTATTTATGATCGGCTGATTATGTTCCCATTTAAAAATGATTTGGAATAGACGGAAAGGACAACCTAAACTATTTTCATTATTTACTTATGTTATATTAAGAAAACTTAATTACTTTAGCAAAACTTAAAAGTCTTTAGTGTTCGCAGATGTAAATTTAATTAGCATTCCGTAATCACAAGACCTTTGCAGGAAAGACGTTATAATTGCCATCACGGAACCCGCTCACGTAGCTCGATGTGACCCCTTAAATCACATATAACACTATCAAGCACATGATTAATTTGATTACGTGCTTCGCCTTAATTATTTAGAGTATTCGAGTGTTTATAATTAATTGGTTGGTATGTAGGTCAGATTATTGTTTCTCTTCCCAAAAAAAAATTGCCTATGCACCCGGAAGGTTTCTTTATGAAAATTGCATTGAGATCCATTAAGAGTACTGTAGTATTTCTCATGTCGTATGAGTCAACTAAAGAACTGAGGGGCGTTCTCTCGATGAATTAGCAACTTGTGGCTGATCATTGATATCTGGCCTTGGTATACTGGTTTTGGTGACCCAGTTCCCTATTCTGGCTACCCCATTTTGAGAACGGAGCCATGTGATGTCTTCGTCTTTAGCCTATTGCAGTCTACTGCTGCAGAGAAGGGTTTTTGCCCATAGTCACCACGCTAGGCAGGCAGGTTGGTGAATCAGATTTTTGGACTATGTTGTCAACACAGGAGGCGCTGCTGGCCACGTCTCGGAAACCCTTAATCGCCATGGGGTGGTACAATCTCTACACTGCCGGCACCACGCGGCGGCTGAATATAATTATATATGTATGTAAAATTTTACCTCAATTGTTAATTTGTTAACAGATATTAATAGGTGGCTGTATCTGACAAATATTCAAGAGCGCCTTGTGGAGGTATGAATAAAAACAATGGGCAGAATGGTCTCCATAGTGTTCACCTTTCCATATACGGGTTGAGTTCTGCTAGGGTTGTCACGTGATTGATAAAAATATCTTCCTTTAGCGCATCTGATTTTTTTAAATATTGAAGACTTACTACTGCTAGTAAAAATATTTTACAGTCTGTTGTATCTAGATACGAGATACATTTGATGAAAAACATTTTAAGGAAGTTTCAAATTTCGATTTAAATACAATGATTTTAAACAATATGATTTAATACTGTGTTTACAATACAATCAGCATTTTCCGATCACGCTACGTGGGAATTCAGGTGACCTTTCTGCAAAAGCAGTCAATGTTAAACCGAAGAGATTGGTACGCTTTAATTTTATGTTAATTTAAGTTAGTTACAGGTGTTTTTTGTAATATTATGTCTATTTTACTGTGTTCAAGTTTAGTTTTACTTAAAGTGTTCATCATTTACACACCAATTATTAAATTAAAGAAATTTAGAGAATAACAACGTATTATTTGGAAGAAATCTTTGGAAGAAGCACGCCTTTGTACATTTTCTTTGTCATAAACTTTATTTATGAAAACTTTACTGTGTACAATAAAGCATAGCAACATAATTACTAAGTTTGTCCTGAAGTCCATGCAGGCGAATTCCATAGTTTTCTTGTAATCTATAGGTAATAAAAACAAGAGATTTTCGCCTATGAACAACCCTGTGACCGCACGTAAACAAACTCTATTAAGACACAAAGACCCGTGCGTTTTGCCTGCAGCCGTGCACACACAATACTGATTGTGTTTGGACAACCCTAATATAATTATTTAAAATGTAATCTTTTCTGTTTTACGTTTTCATTGCAGATCCGGTTTACGTTTTTGCTAAGGTTTTTGAAATAAAAATGATCGTACGCTTTTTTTCGTACGATATCCATGCTGGTTTTAAAAAAGGCTTTTTATTTTATTCATACGTATACACTAAAAACTTATTTTGGAATGATAACGGTGGAATGAAAACAATAACATACCTACATAATATTAATAACGCAATATAAGTAGTTCACTGGCGAGACTATAATAATCTTGCTAAACAACTACTCGTACATTTCGTAGCAAGCTACGAATGCTATGAAATTAGAATATTGTTAGTAGGATATTGAAGTTGCGTTTAAAATAACAATCTCGTCGTCACCCATAAGTGCCAATTCTTGCAATATTATTTTTGTGTCATCAATAGTTACGCTGGTAAACTAAATTGTTATTATTATCAGGAATACAATGTAGGAAGAGTAAATAAAATGTCAAAAATCTATTTGCCGTTTCGTAGATAGGTAAACTCCATTCTATTATTTCAAAGAAAGCCCACAGTTCGGCGAAATGGAGTTTATACACACAAATATCAAAATATTCATATATAATCACGCCTTTATCCCTTACGGGGTAGGCAGAGCATCAAGGGCCGATAGAACCAACCACATGGTGCCACTTCTGACCAATTTTGAGGGTAAAGTTGAGATGTACAACTCCGGTTAGTAGTCACAGGTAGTCAGCCCATCGCCTACAAAATACCCAAAACCCTTTGTCCCTTTACTAACTTGTACAGTATGCCCGGGAAGAGAAGCAGCTGTAGTATTATACGTTTTTTTTCACTCCCAGAGCAGCAGTAAATATCAAAATACCACTGAAATATTATGATGTAAGTACATATTTAATTTTAGCTGGCTATTTCATGCAAAACATATTTTACATCACATGAATTTTCAAAGCCAAGTTAAACATGATCTCATAAATCTATCAACAAAGGGAAGGTATTAAAACTTTCAACATTGTAGGAACTAGCATCCTTTAGGAACGGAACTCTACTGACTGGGCCCCGATTTTGATAGGAGTAGAGGTGAGTTTAATGTCAACTACCTCTTTAATTATTTAGGTGAAAAGCTAAGTACGAGTATACTTAGTCAAAGATATATAATATAGAAAACGTTTTTAAATATTAATGCTTAAATGATGAATTAATATTTAATTAAGATATTATTGACGAGCGCTGGTACGATACCTACTAAGGATGATACGCTGCGCAAAAGCTATTTATATCCATCATTGGTCAATAATCATATTATGAAATTACTAAAATATATTAACCAACTTATAACTAGTTATGTAATATAATATTATTATGTTTTTATTAATAAAATAATTTTTAATGTCCGCGAAAATAAACCCATAGACCATTTTATGATACATCAAAAGATTATTTCACAATACTATTATACCAACTTAACCAGACAGGCAATAGAACTTAAAAATAAATGTGCAGGAAGATGATGTGATCATGCCATTATAATGGTATGGCTGACAGATTGTCATTGATACTCGACGACATATCTTGATTGTCGTCAAGATATGTCGAGGGACACAACAATAGTCTCCCTGGTCGTGTTACGACGCTGAAGTTCTCTATGGTTCCACGCACGAACTATCAGAGATGCCATAAGAGCTTCTAATGGTCGGACGATTAGCCTGAGATGCCGTAAGTCTGTCTAATCCTAGTATTTAGCCCATCCTATGTGGTACGGGTATGGGTTTTGTAATTAGGATAAGACTGAGAATAAGAATTTTAGAAGGTTAAAACAGTGTTGGATGAACTGTGATAGAAGTTAGGTTAGGGTTAGTTAGCTACGACTCTCCACTCTAAACGGACACTTTTTCTTCATGTCCTGTTCTCATCATTTTCATAACATTTCGCATAACCTTTTCTGTTACTGTTGTATTTATGTTTTTATTGAATTCATAGATCAGTCAAATGCACCATATGCAGGTGCAATACAACCATTACATTTATCACATCAACAAAATCACTTCCAACTGTTACACAAAGCAAAATTGGCATAGTTCAGTCTAGCGTGGCTAACATCGCAGATATGATTGTGATTTCATTTGAACGGATACAGTCGAGTGCTTAATTGCCGCGCAAACACACGGACAAACATGAAGTGAGGACAACAATGATACGTGATACTTAATCGATGACAGGTACTCTATAGAAAAGTTAGAATGCCTGTGGAATATAAAGGTATGGGATTGACATATATGCCACTTTGTCAGGTTATTCAATACATATCTTTCAATTATTTGTCTATTTCATGGGCTGATTAGAATACATCAGCTTCATCTCCTTCCGTCCATGACGTAGGTGTCGACAAATAAACTCACGGGCATTCTATCAGGCTATAAGCTAGCATATCTGCCCTGCTATGTTAAATGTAGCTGTGGGATTTCTAACTATCCAAAACGTGCATAAGTTTTGGATAATCCAACACAGCCGTGTCTATATGTATCTGTCTACTCTATAGCATTTCTACAAATAGAACGGAAGGAATGAGTTGATTCCAGTCCGCATAACCCGTCCGTATAGCACGGTATCGTAATATCACGATGCGACGTTGTATACGAGCCAAAACATTCGCATGCGGCTGGTCAAAATGGTATCCGGGAACATTTCTATCGTCTGGATTATAACCATTGTAGTAGATAAGTTTGTCTCGTGCTTATAGTCTATCACACTATCAAACACGCAATGGCGACTGAAAAATTGCATAGGTTAAAATTCATGTTAAAACCACCTCCTTCATATGCCTCCTTCATGTGGACATAGCACAATGCGGGACGGAAAATACGTGAGTCTAGTATGTAATATGTTATTGGTTGCAATTTTTTCTGCTACTTGTAAGATAAAGTATCTAAAAATAAAATGAAGTCTATTTAATAAATGGGGGAGAGAAATCACCAGAAGAGTGCAGCTTGGGTGGGCAGCGTTTGGGCAGCTGCGTCATATCTTTGAGTCATCCTTGCCACAATACCTCAAGACCAAGGTGTTCGATTAGTTCGTTCTACCAGCCATGACTTATGGAGCCGAGACGTGGAACCTGACGGTAGGGCTGGCTCACCGATTGCATGTCCCTCACGAGATTATCCGGCAGAAGACCAAAGTGACAGATATAGTCTCGAAATGTAGTAGACTGAAGTGGCAGTAGGCAGGCCACATCTGTCGAAGAACCAATGGATGGTGGTGTAAACGGGTTCTCGAATGGAGACCGCCCCTCGGCAAGCGTAGCGGTGGGCGCCCTCCGGCCAGATGGACCGATGACTTAAAAAAGGACGGCTGGTAGTGACTGGAAGGCAAAAACGGGAGATCGAGCCATGTGGCGTACACTGGGGGAGGCCTATGTCCAGCAGTGGACTGCAATAGGCTGACGATGACGATATTTAATACATACATGTGAAGATATGTGAATATAGGTGCACCGTGAATTTGGATTATAGGATGTAATCTATTGTATAAACAGTAGATATATAAAATGTTCACTTGACTACTTCGGAAATACTTCGCAATTGTCTTCAGTATGTAGTTAGGATCTCAATCATAGGTCTAACAGAAGTTTTAATATTTTAAGCCAGTTTTCTGACGTATGCTAAAAAACACATGTTTCTACAGTTTTATCAAAGGCGCGTTATAAGGCCTTTGATTGCATGTTACATTAGCTTCATCTGGTACATATCACATCAAGTAATGTAGATAATCATAAAGCAATAAATAATATCGTTAAATCTCAATACAAAATCTAAGATTACTCCAAAACGCCCTCCAATTTTCCAGTTTAAATGGAACAATACAAAATCGATGTCCCATTACCGAACAGAGGAACTGATAATTTGTATCGCCAAGCATCCGCTGCAGATGAAGTCTCTGCAACAATGAAAGTAACTGTTAGATTTGAAGACACGTTGTAATGTACAAGCTGAGGCGTTAATTGATATTATCAGTGGGATCTCCTTTAGCTACCCTAATTTCGGGAACACAGCCGAACTCTCACCTATGGTGTTTTTTACAGCCTAATAAAAAACAACTTTAATTTCCCCAACGAAAAAAAAAGTTTCGTTCGTCCCCAGCGATGGTGACGAATTGAAGTTTTTATTTATTAAGAGATTTCACGGATGTCAGCAAGTTTTTGAATGAAAATAATTTTAAAAGACTGAGGTAATCGTCATCACTGGGGACGAACGAAACTTTTTTTCCCTTTTTTTGAAAATTTGCCCACTATAATATTATATAGAGATCAAAATCCTGAATAATTATATAATATACACTAACTTTATCTATTGTTATTTTTAAATCAGAAGAGTGAACGATATAATTATTATATTATATCAAACAAAATTCACGTGTCATGTAATCGCTATTTCTTATCACTCAAAACAGTCTTCAGAGGCCTTAAGATGAAAGAGACAAGTCTTTTGTTGGTCGAGACGTAATACGTTTTATGACAAATTGGAATTTCAAGTCGAAGCGACATGACTATTCTTGGGTACGCTCGATAATTAGTCCACAAGAACGTTTTCGCGTGGCAGACATTTTTCAACGGCTGGCAGACAGCTTACATACCTACTAGTGGCTGCCCACGGCTTCTTCTGTGAAGAAAGCCTACGTGTTGGTCTGATATATATATACACTTCAAAGTCTAGTTAAACCCCCAAAACTAATTACTTATACTTACAATAATAACGAATATGATGAAAATTTTTACTACCAAAAGCTAAATTAAACCTACACTAATCAAATTAGCATTTTAATTCAATAGCTCGTAAGACTTAATTCTACGTTAATTAAAATTATTCTTTGTGACACCTTTGCCATCTAAGTTTCATCAAACCTGTCTAGCCAGTGTTGGCTCCATCATTGCGCCTATCTGACGCCACTGTTTAATCAAAATGTAAATTAAAATGCCTCGGTGTGATGCGACACTGCCATAGTATAATAACAGTTAAACATTTGTTGTATTTCCTTCGTCTCAAATATAGTTTTTTTTATTAATTTTACTTTCAATGTATGCTTATAATTATGATTTATTTGTCTTTAGCTTCAATTGGTATTGAATTATTGAAATAACATAATTTTATTACTGTAGCCTAGACGTATCTGTTGGAATTTTCAGTTTTTTTTTTCGTTTAGAAATTGAAAAACATCGCCGTCTACTAAAGCTATAGTATACTTTTTTAAATTTTTAACTAAATGTCAGAATTTTTTTCTTTTTAGAGTGATCGATTTTAAAGAGATGTGATCGTGAGGGGTAGGCAGAGCCCCTCCGGGAAAGAAACTTGATTTTATGTATGTATCTACGACTTCTATGAGTTATTCTAAGAACAAACGACGTTCCCTACTTCTTGTACTATGACAATAGGTAGGCTAAAGATGCAAATCGAGCGTAGCGGGACTTGTTCAATATCTGAGTGAGAAACTAATACAATACTGTCGGACATGTATAGAAAAACTATTGAATTTTTCAAAGCCCACACTAGACTTCAATCTGTGGGTGAATATCGTTGAAAGTAGATATTCAGTAAATACATGCAATGTTTACATAGTTTGCATTATTTTACTTTAGATACACACCAATTAAATAACTTAAAATTAAGGTAGGAGCACTAGTACGGAATGCAGAGGTCGTGGGTTCGATTCCCACTTGGTTGAAGAATTTTTTCCATTTCTTTATTAATAATTTTAAAATTGGTTGAAAAGTACAAAGAAATCCGTGTTTTGTTAGTAAACTATATTAAAGAAAGGCGCAATGAATTTAGACCTCTGATTTCCTACTTAAAAAAAAATTATTTTACATTAAATTAATACATGATTAATACAATTTGCCACTCACGTAGTTCTTATTGGTCTCTCTGGAGTGGCGAGATCGTTCCGTTTACATAATACTTTTTAACCACTAGCATGAAATAATAATTTTATGAAATAAAGAATATTTACACTATACATAAAATAAACAAAAAATAGACGCGTCATGGCTTGTGAATAAATTTAAGGCCGGGCTTGGGATGATTAAACATTCAAATATTTAGGTCAGCCTTAAACCTCACTTTTCATTAAAATTATAATTTTTTACAGGTAAAATATGAAGGTCACGCATAAATAAAAAAAAAATAGAATTACTACATTCATTACGCAATTTTAAGTGTCCATAGTATTTTTTAATTCTAAATATTATACTATACCTACACGCGAAAGTAAGTTTGATTGTTTGTTTATATCTCTTCACGCTTTATTTACTTTAGTAATATCTTGACTAAGATAAATTTATAAAAACACTTCTCCATTAATATAATCCGTTAGGATATGGTTGATCGTTTCATCTTTAAACATTGTGCTGAGGGATTCAGCTTTGTTTACCGAGATTTGGCTAGTGTATAGCTATCGGGATGAAAAATAACGTTGCCCATATGTAATTTAGAAAAAAAAAAGAGATGGTAAAATTAGTCATCCGAGTAATTGACCCGGTGGCTTAGTGGTTAGAGCACTGACACGCGGAATGCAGGGGTCGTGGGTTCGATTCCCACCCGGGTGAGGAATTTTTTCCATTTCTTTATTAATAATTTTATAATTTAGTAATATTTAAAAAATTTCAATACACATAAGACTTAGGCTAAATTCAGTAGACAACGCGGACGAAGTCGCAGGCAATTAAATAATGGTAAAAAATCACACTGCGGTCACCAACCCGCCTGCCCAGCGTGGTGACTATGGGCAAAACCCACTTGTGGCAGTAGCCTTTTGGCATGTCCTGGGGGAGGCCTACGTTTAGCAGTGGACTGCAATAGGCTGAAGAAGAAGAAAAAATTATAATTTGTTAACACGTAGTATACAGCGTGTGAATGTGGTGTGAATACTAAATTTAGCATAATTTTAAAAAGTTTATGACATTTTGCATTGATGTGAGAAGACGATAATTTTTAAAGCTACGTTTTGGACTCCTTTGCCAACTTTTGACGCATTTACTTATCTTATAGGTACTCACTGGAAATATTTATCTTTTCTGTAAAAAAAATTACCTTAAATAAGTAACATTTGATTTTGATCCTCAAAATGTTGTAGACAAGTTCTCTATAGTGTGATATTTTCATAGTATATCGTTTCTATTAACCTCTATGTTATAGAAAAAACACAAACAACAATCGAGGCACGTACTAAGATCGCATTCCAATAAGTGCAGAGGGCATCGAATGCTCTCAGTTACATTCGTAGACGAAATTTAATTTGCTTTTAAATCTTTTACGAGTACACTACAAAAATGTCTAGCGCCGAAATGTATATTCTCATCAGGTATAAAATGTCTTATGTCGCTGTTTACTAGGTTAAAAATCCTTTGAGATCCTGTAGAGTTCTCATGCAATTACATGTTTTCGAAGTGAATTTACACAAATTTTATTCACTATGGGTGCGCCCACCATCGGGCCCTACACCCTCCACTGACCCTCGGATCTGATAACTCATAACTGCGAAAAGAGGCACTTGCACTAACTACAATCGCCACGAGAAACCAGACCCGAGCACCTAACATGCAAGATAATACATCGCACTATTTCCGAAATCAAAAACTAGATTAATAATCTACATATATTTCGCCAACAACCGTGGCATCTTCAGGATTGGTGGGCGCACCCATAGTGAATGTTTGAACTTCCGAATTGTAACGCCTGATACAATTTAATTGACAAATTTTATTTATAAAACTGAAACTCGTAGTTATAACGTACTTTTTATTTCGTAATAAACAGCTGTTACACATTTTATTTGAAACTTTATACGTGAGTTAGGTCACATGATTAAGGTCAATCATCAGAGAGGGATCATATTTACCTAAACAGATTTTCAACTAATCCGGGATTCCAGAAAATTCGGGAACGCTAAACTTATAAAATCGACAACAGGGCATGACTTCTTTACCATTGTATTTACAAAAAAAAATCTTCTTTGATACAAAAATGCATTCCATAAGAGCCAGCATCTTAACTTTAGATAAAAATGCATCCGATTATACGGTCATGATCCCAAGTGCGAATAAATTCATCAATGAAAACAGCGGCGATTTCACAGTCTCAATAATTGAATAAGGACTTTAAACAAAATTTTCCTTTGAATAAATCCTTTTCTAAGCCCATAGACTAAGACTAATAATATCAAAGTATCGTAATATACAAATACAACAAAGTATAAAAAAACTCCATTCAACTGCGACGTGCGATATCGATTCTGCAGGCGCAGGAGGTAAATAGCGAACACTATGAGAGTAGGCCCCGTGGGGATGGGGACCTATTACTGAAGTCGGCGATATTGATCTCACATTTGCAGAAAGATAAAAAATTATGTCACCATGTGGTCTGATGTGTAATGTGTTATGGACTTAGGCCACAGATAAAAAAGCGTATTGCGATTTCTCAGAAACATCAGAAACACGACCAATGATTATAGATGATATAAAGTAAATTTCATTTATTTTCTACAGAAAGATATACGTTATAGTACACGCGAACGAGTCGCAGACGATGCTAGATTAGCTCTGGTTGATTATCGCCTAGTTTTAAAAACTAGCTTCTTGAAAAAGTAGTTCCTCGTAGATTAGGTGGTTTTGAGAATGGAGTCCTAGGCGGCGAACTTTTCTCTAAGCTATCACATGCTCCACTCTACTGTTTTGCCAACACTCGCGAAACTGTTAGGATTTGCGAGCTATTTTTGCCGATCAACTTACGGGGTACGTACTCTATATAGGTACATCAATGTAAATTTTAAAAAAAATAAAAATTACTTGATTGGGCGAAATTTATAGTGTCCAGTGTTTATGCTAGTTTTATCATAGACAGATATTAATTTTTAATCCTGAAAAAATCTTGCTACGCGCGTCTATGTGCATTTATGCAGAAAAACGTAGTCTATTTACTCAACTTTGGACCCTAATATCTTGTAGTGTTGAGTAGGACACGACTTGAAAAAGAGTTTGTAAGAGTAGCCTCTTTTTTGTCCTGAGCCAGTACAATGTCCCACTTCAAATGAGGCGAGGCGTACCTACTGACTGAACCATTTGAAGTTATTATAGTACGAAATATGCGCGCCTCCTGACGCCTCAAATGTCAGACGCGACGTGCTTTTGTCATGGCGCCTCGCCTCGCATGGAAGACAATATATTTCTCTCTCGCTCAAAATGTCAGACGCGACGACCGTGACGTGATCACGTGACGTGCTTGTCGTTTGTCTGCCTGCCTCGCTCGACCGTTCAAGCTCGACCGCGACAAGAAAATTGAAGTAGTACAATTTAAAATTTCGAGGCACTCTTACATTTTGACGTCATGTCCGGGACAAATGAAGTGCCTCTTGTATGTCCTACTCAACACTAATATCTTGGGAACCAGACACTTCCTAGGTATGCTTCCATGGATAAAATGATCGTGATGATGAGGAGATTCCGTAGTTTTCGGGAACGTTGACGACCAAAAATCATCCTGTAGATATTAATAGTAGTTAGGTCGGTAAAATATTAATTATATTTTTGTTTGCAAAGTCCATGCAAGCGATAACTTGCTCACTATTTAATTAGAAAGCGATTTCCTCATATGCTCTGACAATATTTACTGAAACCTTTTGGAATATTAATACGAATCCCGAAATACTCATTATTCAATCACATCGTAGTGTTCTTTTTTCCGTAAAGATGCATTATCTTATGTGTAACACATTAAATAGTAGGTTCAATTAATGGGGGTGTGACTCTGCCAATAATTTATTTGTCACCTTATAAAGCAGAAGCAGAAGTTAAAAGATTACGATTGACAAAGTTACTATTTGGTCTTTTAAATTTTTTTTAACATGAGAGTTGGTATTTAGGTCAAAATAATAACTTATACTATAGAACCAACTCAGTGATATACAGTGATATGAATAACGTGAAAAATCAACTTTTGCAAACATTTTAGTGCACTTTATATAAATTTGTAAAAAAGATTTTTAAAAACCATACTCATATGCATTTTTTGACACTTTTTTTCTAGCTACATTTTTCCACCGCAAAAAAAATTATGGCAGCCAACTTTGCCTCGCCTTTTCGCACGCGACGCACAAAGTTTTATAACAGGAAATTAACTTGTCATCATGACATGAGCTTTCGTTGGAAGTAGGCAATTTAATCTGCATTAATTAATATAATTTCTCTACACTAACCTACATTGCTGGGTGAAGAGTACAAGTTGTAATTTTTATCATCGTGCTGTTTTAACATTCAGAAAATACAGGTCATTTTCTTTTCATTTTTTTTTTCGCACGTGTCCTTACTAGATGGCTAAAATTGTAATAGCAAAATATGCGTATAATAAATAAGTGTGTTAAAACTTAAGAACTCTTAAGAAGAAGAAGAACATTGGTATTAATTTGAAATATACATAGGTAATAACTTGGTATTTTAACATATCACCAATACAAAATAATCACCCAATTATCAGAGGATCAACAGTCCCAGTCAACATAAATCAACGGGAGCAAGTGTAGGATCAGTGTAACACGAAACTGGACGGTTAGTACATCGGCCGGCTACCGTCGCGGAATACCGATGACCCCCCACGGCACATGCATTATTTATCTACCTAAGCCCGACCAAATGAATGCACCGGCCAAGAAAAACAACACACGAGGCATACGCAGATATAAGGGTAATGGAAGAAAATTTTATTTTTATGAAAAAAAAAATGTTTCATGACTTCTGTTTCACCTCTTTGGTGGCGTATGTAGAAAAAAAAAAGATTCTTAGAAGGAGTGGTATAAATTGGTAGCAAACATATTATAGTAAGTGTGGTGTCGGCAAAGTAGAATATCAGCACCCAATGCCTGTTCGTGAGTATCGTAAGAGGTAATGAAAGGTTTCCAGGGCGTAGGCAAGAGGGCCTCCCGTGTTGATAACATAGCCCGAAAATCACTTACTCATGCGCGCTTCTCGTCACAAAACAACAGTCCGAAAATCATCGCGGTCAGCGTGATGACTATGGGCAAAAACCCCCTGTGGCTTTAATAATAATAATAATATTTATTTATTCAATGGACACACATTTTATGTACAATGTCTTACGCTATGGATAGGTAAATAATAATATGATTCCTGAACTAGGCTCAGCCTGTGTTTCAGGTGATAAAGTTCTTATTAACTTATAAAATAAATTAACAATTAAAAATAGCATACTACTAAGGAGAATACGTTTCTTAACTATTTAAAAACTTAATTACTTATCAACTAATAACAGATTTTCTGTGTCATCATAACATAAAGTTTTTAAGTACTTATCAACTACTTTCTTACAGTGGAAATTGAAGCCTGCCTGTAGCATACTTTTTGTTTTGTTTTATAATTAATACAAAGTTACGCTTGACCACAACGCGCCTGATGGTAAGCACCGTTGCAGTCTAAGATGGAGCGCGCTTGCCTAAAAGAAACCGGTTCACTCTCGCCTTGAAGACCGCAAGATTATAGTTCACAGGGAACAGGGATTCAGGCAGGGAGTTCCACAGCTTGGCCGTTCGCACTATGAATGTAGAAGCAAAACGCTTAGTACGAGTTTTCGGCATTTCAACTATGAGCCGGTGTCGCCTTGACGTTTCCCTGGTCGTCCGGTGGTAGAAGGGTGCTGGGGGAATTAGGTCGTGAAGTCCCAACGCACACTTCCCGAAATGTAACCTGTAGAATACCGAGAGACTTGCAACTTTACGTCGATGCTCAAGGCTTTGCAATCTAGCTCTGCTTAGTGAGTCATTGCCGATCAGCCTTTTGGCTCGGTCCTCGATAGCTTCCAACGCCTCAAGCTGGTTGGCCGATTCATCCCAAAGGTGCGAACAGTTCTCTATACAGGACCGAACTTGCGCTTTATACAAGGCTATGTAGGAGCCAAAGTTGAGTGTTGGAGACAAGCTCACTTACTTCCAACGATACGATACTGCAATACGATGTGTGTATAATGACCTACCAAGAGCATTTTAAAAACTGTGCATTAAAGCCACTTCCAGCAAAACGTCACGGCTCATAGAATCATTGGCATCAAGGAACCCGTCCCCTTCTAGACGTGGAACCGAAACTAAACGACGGAAATAAAAATCCTATAAATATTGAACAACGATATTTTTCTCACTTTGTCTTGTGAGCACCGACACAAGATTGTACCAAGTATGGCGACACACAGATACATGGACGCACGCATTTCTAATGAATATATGGAATGGGATAAAGTTAGGACGCGATTCAATTAATCTTACTTCTGTGGGACTTTTCCTTCAATGTTTTTAAACGAAGTAATATTATCGTAGTAATAGTAAGATTTTATATTAATTTGTATTAAAAATATTTATGTTAGTACTAACCATCTATGGACTTAGTTGTCTGAAATAAAATATTTTTATTTTATTTATTATGTAAGAGTGCTACGGCGTGGCATTTTGAAGAGTTGAAAAGTTTTACTACGTATCTTTACCACGTGTTAGAAATGGAATTATTACCATCGTCATCGATGATAATAATTATTAATAATTAATTAATAAAAGATAATAAATCTTGATAATACTTGATAGTGTATTGGACTACATAATTACTATAATAACTAGATTACGTAAGAAAATAATCTTATAAAATCACATAATTATTAACATATATGTCTGATATCAATTACTTTTATCAATACCGACCCGGTCTACAAAATGGCTGAATGCATTTTATAAGTAAAATAATAAATATATAAAAACATAATATACAAAAACAAAATAAAAAACAAATGAATGCAACGAAACAACTCTATAGTTTTCTTTCACGACTATGAGACACGATCGTATTTTCAATGGTAACCCTTCCCTTGAGAGCACTTGAATGAGGGATATTAGTACTCGAGTAAAAATCTTCTTTATTTTTTTGATATAAGAATTATATTACAATACTCGAGTGTGATTGAAGTTTGAGCGAATGATCAATGATATTGGTGCTTGTACTATGCCTTTCGCATACAAAAGTCTCGAAACTCAGGATTTGGTAGAGGGATCTCGCTGCGTTTATTTCATACGCAATATATTTCAAGGGATCTAAAGAAAATTGCTTGCTAGATGCACCGGATTTGGTGTGATACGATACCGACAATATTTTACAATAAGAGGTAACCCTCGAACTTGTGACTTGTTATTGACGAATATTTATGGTCTTGTATTTTATCCTTTACAAGAATAACAGAAGCTATAGAGAATACAAGTCATATTGAAGGGTGTACAGTTCTATGGGTTTCTGTTTTTTATTCATTTCAAGTTTCGGGTTTCGACATCATTTGTCTTTTCTTCAATTCTTTGATCAACTATGATTTTGTTATTGTTTTTGGCCGACAGCTCGTTTGATCGCAAACTATTTAGGGTAATGTAATGATATTTTAATAATATAATTTTACTTCAATCAATAAGTATCCGAATAAAATTCATGTTTGTGTGTACAATAAAGAATACAAGAACACGTGTATCCAAAAATAAATCCAGAAAACGTATTTTTTTAAATAAAAAACATAAAGTTAACAAAATGTAACTAGCAGGTACAAGATTTAGAATGAATGTCTGTAAATAAATACCATGATACTTTAAACAGAGACGAATCTGACTTGCAGGCAGATTACAAAATGATACCAAGTAACGCTCTAAGATAGTAAATTGAAAGTTAGTTTGTATAATAGGGTGACCATGAATGACAAAAAAATATTAAAGGAAGCTATTAGATACTCAACATTTGTAAGTCAGTCGAAACCGGTAGATATTTTTCTGTTTACTTCAGCAACCTTTGTGTGATAATCACATTAGTCTTTTCTTGGATATGACCCTTTTAAAACACCAAATTACGTTACTATCGCCTATCTAGTTCCTAAGAATTATTGATGTCTCTGACCATACAGAATTTCCGACAGGAGATTCGCTAACGCCCTCTAGCCAAGTGATTTGTACAATTTTATACTTTTAATAGTTCTTAGAGAATACATCTATTCTCCATCTGATTTTTTTAATATGATCCGCGTACGTATAGAGCTAAAAATAATGAAGTGTTTACAGTCATTTTAACCATAGTTTAGATACGAGAAGAAAAGACATGATTTTATTAAACAAAGTTTTATAATCACACACGATATCCTTTTCTACAATAATTGTTGAATTATTCAACAAAAGCAAGTATGCTTACAGTATGTGTGCTAAATCGTAGAAAATGTGAAATAAATATTTTTACCCATTGTACGAGTGAGGCTTACGTCCTAAGAACATTGACTCCATGGTCACCCACAGCTTCTTGGTGGTAACCGAGTTGGCATTACGACTTAATCTGGGCTAAATTACCAGTTATCTGTCCTGGCGCAGTCGGGCGCATAATTGCAGTTTTTTCTCTCTTTCTACCGGTTCCTTTACGTTACTTTATGCGGTTAATTAGTGAGATATAACTATGGGTACTTAGGATGGATGGTTAGGTGTAGATTCCGGAGGTAGGTATCTGTGAAAAACAGAATCTTGAATGGTTAAGTGAATTTGTTTGTTTTTTTTTCAGTACAATCTTGTGCTACTAATGTACTACTAACTACTAATTCATTAGAATACATCACTTGCATCTTTTTTCGACTAAGGAAGAGTTGATTAAGGATATCAGAGGGGTTCTCACAGGCGATTAGGTAGCAACTTGTCACTGATGTTTCACATGTAGCCCCGCTATGCTAAGCGTGGCTGTGAGTCTTCTTCATGATCCAGCAGTTCTGGCAATATATAAGTATGATGATGATGATGATGATGATGATGATCTCCGACCATATTTCGGCCAAGGCGACCAATCTTTACGGAGATTGGCCAGGTACGCAGGAGATATAGTACACAAGTGTGTGCGCAAACACAGATGCACTCTCTATTCCGTTACTCTCATAGTCCGATGGGACGGAAAGCCGACACGACCGGAGAGAGATCAGGCGCAGGACCAACGGTTTTACGTGCTTTCCGAGGCACGAGCTAAGTAAGATAAAGATAAGTATATCTATATATGTAAGACCTAAAACTTTACTAAGTAGTAAGATTGCTCAGAATATGCATGCGCTACGTACGTAAGTGCATAGACGTGTGCGATCCTCCCGGTAAGAATTACAAAGTACCTAAACATGGGATATAGTACGAGTCGACGTGAGTATTTGAGGAAACTTCATCGGAGACTTGATTCGCGACTTCCTGCTTCCTAGGCGAATTGAATGTATTACCAGGATTTTATTTCGGATGTACAGATAACAAAAAAAACATACCTATGGGCTAGGTCTTATCTTGCAATAGCAAAATGATAGCAATGATAGAGCAAAATAAGTAAGATTGTCGCTTCAAAATTCCTGAACAATTTCTCGTGATATTTAAATAATTTGATAAAATGTGTAGGTACATACCATTTCTTAGTAGATACCAACGATGAGACTTATTGTTGTAAAAAATACCTAAGAAAATTATACGATATAATTTTTTCCAATAATATAATATGTAGACATAATTATCTTTATTTTGTACTCACTTCCAAAAAAGAGAGGTTGTAAATTTGTCGCATGTTTTTTTTTAAATATCTAATACTAATGTTATATAAAATACCACCACACATAGAACATTAAAATAATATCCTATTGAATGAGTATGCAGTCGGTACGTCGTGCAAGTTGCGCTGCGTCCATTTCATTAATTTAAACTACCTTTTGATGCTATATTGGCAGAGAAGCACTTTTCTACTACCGCTTCATTTACCGGGAAAAATATATACCGGAGGTATTTTTACTTCTAAGAATTTTTGTTGGTAGCCTTGTTGGAAACTCACACTAGTGTTATAAATGTGAAAGTAACTATGGCTGCATGTTTATACAAGTAAACTATAAATAAATATTATAAAATTATTAATAAATAAATAGAAATTGATACACATAAGAATATAGAATCTCATATATTTCTTGATAAATCGAGAACACTGACATGTATATAATATATAAATATAAAGAGTAATTTCCACACATTGTAGAAAAAAAACATATTTATTAGCTTTTTTTAGCAAATAATAAAAAAAATGTATTGTGTTTGTGCTTAGGTACATTTGTATATTGATTTTACAGAGTGTTTCCTGTCGACCCGAACCAGGTTTTAAGATATAAATTGACCACTTGGTAATAAAACACCGATATGTCAATTTGTAATCTCTCCAGCGACCTCTACGTAAAATACAATGAACCAATATATAATGAAAATAGTAAAATAATATAAAAGTAGGTGGTAGTGTCCGTGACACAGAGTCTCTTAAAGAAACAAGGTATCGCTGTATAACTATGTGATGGCACCACTGGCGGCTCCTGAATTTTTAGATGGGGATTCACTTTTTTAAATATGAGCGCATACAAATTTACAGTTTGGAAACGCCAAGAGTTATTATTATTATTTTTTTTTTTTTGAATGACAAATGATGGTAGCCTGAAGGGCTTTGCCATCTTTACCGAGCTAGGTGGCGTGCGCTTAAGGCGCACAACCGTAAGAGTTATTAAAATTCAGTTGACGTACATAATGAAACACATTAAAGACAACCATATCGCGTTCTAACTCAGACTAAGCGACATCTAGTGGCCGCATGCGCGAATTGATGTGAGCAGCGCTCCAGATAAGGCTAATTTTTCGTACGAAATATTCTGTTTCACGCGCCGGCCTATGTCGGTATGTCTCTTTCGCACTCATTGAATACAGTACTAGGACTCGTAACAAATTTCGTTTCATTGGAGCGCGATCGCTAGCGCTCCACTCGATACATAAGATTACAACTTACTTAAGACGAACGCGTAGACAATATTGTATAAACATAGTAGAATAGAAAGATAATTATAAATATAGATAAATATAGATTGCCTATGTAATCTTCGTGGGTGGGAGTGCACTGCACTAGCGCTCCTTAGGACGAACCGCCAGTGGATAGCACTATATTGTTCATTGTATGTCATGGTTATAATATGGAATTAATTGTGTCATAATCATGGTTGATCGTTTTACGATGCCAACCGTCCAAACCAATGAATAACCATGACAATCAAGATCAGCCAGGAAAATTACAGTAAATTATTGATGAAAAACCATTAACCGTTAACAGGCTCGAAATTCCTCGTAAATAATACAAGTTTAACCATGGAGCACTTAACTGTAAGCCGGTATACTGAAACCGGGTTTAACATAATTAATAAATTCACCACTGAAAAACACGTAGATGGCGTAGGTGACGGTAGTATTGAGTAGATTAACCAAAACAGGGCACTTTTGTAATAAAAAGGGTATGTTAAGCGAAAAGCTATGTAAATAGCCCACTATAGAGAACCCATCTACACAATTTGAGACTCGAGATCGCATTTTTATTTTTCAAGATTGTTTGAAAATTCCTCAAATATTCAAAAATTCTCCATACCACCGGGAAAAATAAACATGTGATTTTGGATCTCAAATTTTGTGGACAGGTTCTCTACAGTGGGCTATTTACATAGCTTTTCGCTTAACATACCCTTTTTGTTACACCCTGTATATTACTGCAGCTTACACAGATATACAAATAAGTACCTATAAGTAACTATACCATTACGAATCTGCACCCGTATGATGAATTTGGTGAGAGCGAGATGTCTCAATTTTAAACGTCAAATCCACTGAGCTAAGTAATAACTAGACAAGGCAAGTGTTTCTACTTGGTTTGTAAAAAGGGATTGCAAACCACTTCTATCAGCCCTAATTCACTCAGTCCTGGCTTGAGAACGAGTGTCTATCCTAATTCTTAAGTCTATTTTTTTACATGCAAAGTACATACACTTAGTTTATCTAGTTATTAATAGCTATGTGAATTTGACGTTTAAAAGTGAGACATCTCGCTCTCACCGAATTCATCATACGGGGGCTGAAATTAGAACAAAAGAAAAAGATAGTGAAGCGCCCTCAGAGAAGATGATGGGATATGCAGATGATATAACTGTGTGAAGAATTTGGAGGGAGTCAGTGTCTTTGTGGGACGTTGTCGTTAATAATAATATAAAATACTATTATAAATATGATAGATTAGCAAACTGAATTTTGAGACTGAGATGAAATTGAATGATAAAGTTTCTCTCAGGCGATAAGCTGTCAACTTGTCACTGATTATTAGCATCTCCTTTATGATCCCGCAGTTCAGGCTACTCCATTTGGGGAACACAGCCGTATTGTATGTAAGTATTTTCTTACTATGTTTGAGACTCAACAATGGAAACTTCGCACAATAGATTCCTCGATCATTAACTCCGTCGAATGTCCGAGAAGTGACCCATGCTGTATTAATTTGAATATTTGGAATAGTTCCATTTAACCATCTCCTTAAGAGGGAGTTTATCTTACCAATGATTTGGGGCTTCACCTAGTATAAGTTAGCAGCATCTCTTTCTACCCATGCCTAACCTGATGTTGTTACAGACTTTTTTAAATCCTGCCCCGCTATGGTACCTGAATGTGGCTGTGGCATCATTTTCATTCTCCTGTCGTGGTAACAGTAGCTGTTCTACTCTATCGTGGTAACAGTAGCTGTTCAACTCTGTCGTGGTAACAGTAGCTGTTCTACTCTGTCGTGGTAACAGTAGCTGTTCCCCGCGACTTCATTCGCGTGATCTACATAATGTTAACTATCTAATATCCTTCTCTGTACTTTCAACTATATGTTTGCAAAATTTCAAGAAGAACTTTGAGTAAATAAAGCGTGAAGAGTAACAATTTCGCATTTATAATTTTACTTGGTAAAGCAGGGTGTTTTTTCATTGCCACCCTTAAGGAAGGGTACGTACTCTATACATAAAATAAAGTTTATACAAAAAAAAAATTCTGTGAAACGATGTAAATAAAAAAAAAAACCTTTTAATTACTTGTTCGGGCGAAATTTATAATGTCGAGTGTTTATGCTAGTTTTATTATAGACAGATATTAATAATTTCTCTTGAAAAAATCTTGCTACGCGCGTCTATGTGCATTTATGCAGAACAACGCAGTCTATTTACTCAACTTTGGACCCTAATATCTTGGGAACCAGACACTGCCCAGGTATGCTTCCATGGAGAAAAATGATCGTGATGATGAGGAGAGTCCGTAGTTTTCGGGAACGTTGACGACCAAAATTCATCCTGTATGTACCTATGTATATATTGAATAAATGCAATTAAATTAAACTGTATCTCAAGTAATTTAGCTGGTATAGAATACCAGAAAGGGCTTTAACTTTTGTATAAAAAAACATATATCTATCAATCCATTGGAGAGGCTAGAAGCAGATTAGGCTTCCTCTTAACCGTTCAATACAACTAACCATTTCAATCAAGTGAACTTTAACGAATACTGAAGTTCTTGAATATTGAAATCTGAATAGTTTGAAACAATCGACAAGTACCTACTCAAGAAACTCCTTTTGCTCTGATTCACCCTTTATTAACTACATTATATATATAAAAAGATTTTCTAATTGCTACTCTTATGAAAGTAATATGACATTACGCTGACGCTACATAAGACCCAATTTTTTTCAAGAACGGTTCAACAGTTTTACTTCAAAGACTTCCTATATAAATATAAAAATATTTACATACTTTATATTGTTACATGATCCCTAGTCTTGTGTCGTACTAAGCAAAAGGGTATATAATTACATTAATAATTAAAAAACCTCCATTACTCGGAAACGGACATCAATATTCATCATTGTAATATCAATTTTAAACCTAGCGCGATTTCCAGGACATATGGTCCAAACAAACATGAATTTTCACAAATACCTATATGATAGGATAGGATCACCGGGTTTGAAATAAATATGTAAGTAATTCTACTTATAATTGCCTGGGTTAAAGACAACAACAGAAAACTACATATAACTTATTAAATTATTATCACTTGCTATGTAAATCATTATCGTTTAAAACTTCACAGTACAATCTCTTTGCTTGTAAATAACAGTTAGATCCGAATCAGAAATCCGCACACATATTCAAATCCAACAATATTCGGGTACACTGTCCAACCCGATTTCCCTTGGGATCCAATACTGTGTAAACAAACTGACCCCGGTCACAGACTACGTGAAATTCAGTATATCAACAACTTAGGCCTAGGCTTAGTAAGCTTAAAGACTTGGCAAAGTCTTCGTATAAGCGAGAGAGAGACGCCATATTGCAAAATAGAAGGTCTAAGGACAAATTAAATAAATTTAAAAAATAAGAATATAATACTTGTCTCAAAGAAGTTAGAAAAGTAGCTCTGCAAGAGAAGGTTGAGTTCAGTTAAAGTGCAGCATAAACCATTATAAACTTCAATAAATAATATCTGCAGAGACGTGGCAAGCAACGCCCACCTAACATATATGTCAAAGTAGATAATAGATAGTATATAGGTAGTTAAACCTAAATAGATACGTTTAAACTTAATTATTTATACTGACAATAACAATTTTTGTAAGTGCTGTGCTAGCATATAAGAGACATGTGCACCAGACATGGACCGACTAATATTTTTTGTAATGTCCAGATATATGCCATATATGCTTACCATATACAATAAATAAATAACTACTATCTGAGACTTCGGATTTTAGCGAAAAGAACGCTAGTAAATAATCCGTTTTTATATAGGTAAACATGAAGGAATAAAGTTTGATAGAAGAGAAAATAAATGAAGTTAGTTGAAAGTTTACCTACTGCATTGCTTATTTGAATCTCCAGCCTATTCCGAATGGGCCGATCCGGGTACAATTTAATTGATCGTATATTACTAACTTCCAAATTTCCAACTAGTTATACCGTACCTGGTTTATGGGGGTGGGTATTATAGTTATTAATGGCCTCGAGGTGCCGTTGAGTTTATTAGCCAGAAATTGTGACCTTTATTGAGATTCGACTTCGAAGAGAGGAGCTATTCTGTACCGAAAGCATCTATTTGATTATCACTGGTCTGCAAAGAAAAAAAAAATTGTCTCCTTGACATAACTATGAATTATTATTATTGATTGAATAGCACTAAATAGAAATATGGTATCAAAAATTTTCTATCACGTATATTTTTTTACAATGGAATTCTTAAATAAAATTTCTTTTTTAACATTATATTTTAATATTATTTATTATCATAATTTTGGGTACAGACCATGAAAAAACATTAAAACGTATATTACAACATGTTTATTACTTATTAATAGTATTTTACTTTGTGGTTTCCTTTTTTTTCATATTTTCAAGTGGAGTTTCGCGCCGAATAAACCAGCAAAAATCTGCAAGCATTCCTTCTGACAATTTTCCATTGTAGCGCCTCTCTATGTGCATAATATCTTGATGAAACCTCTTACCATGTTCATCTGACACTGCTCCAAGGTTAGGTGGTTGCGAATGGTATGGTCTTATGGCTTCCTGTAAGCCAACCACGTAAGGTTCTTGAGCAACTGCTGCAGCACATTTTTATATCCAATTTATATCCCTATCATTAACCGGAAACCCAAAATAACGCTGATAGGCACCTTTAACGAGACTAGACAAACCATTTCTCTGAGCTTTTATGGTAAATTCACTACAAATGTAGCAAAACACATCAGCTGGAGAATTTTTGCAAATCCTTGACATTATGTACCTGTAATATAATAAAAAATGCTATAAAATCAAAGTAAAATTCCTATCGTGTGACTTTATTTTGCACTGTAACTGAGATTATTATGTAATTTTCACTAAACGTATAAATATTGTTCGAAACTTACCAAAATATTCCGTGTAAATCCAAAACAAGCACTATACAACTTTTTAACGTACTGAGCGCCACAAAGTCACAGTGATAACTGCGCAGGCGCATGTATTCGTATAAAAATGACTCAGTCGGTATCGTTCTCTCTCTTTCTATCAATAAGAGTCGTTTTTTTGTGCATAACCACTACCTCAACTAAATGAAGTTGCTCTAACGCACGAACAACAGTAAAAAAATATAGAAATTTTAAGTTTTTTTTTTTTTTTTTACAAGAATATATACGTGATAGCAAAAAAATAAAAACAGATCTAGATTCAGAATATTGAATAATTCATATTGATCATATTTTTGTTTAAAGGAGTTTTTTGTTGCAGACCAGTGTTATTGAATGAAATCTTTAGTTCAGACTGAAATATAATGAAGATTTGTAGTATAAAATTCGTCTGAAATTTTCCTTGGAGAGAAATTGAAATTACTTCTATCAATCTAGTTATTTATAGAAAGCACATCATATCAGCCTTTTACAATACTGCTGGACTTAAGCCTTACCCAGGGGACGCCGCAAGGCATGAAGCATGCGCTTCTTCATGCCGCAAGGCTACTGACATAGGGGACGTTGATGTCCATCTCTCGGAAACCCTGTCTCTCAGAAATCGCCTTTTACTTCCTATATTCAGATTTTCTTTTCCAACATTTTCCTTTGTCAACTTCTTAACCTAAACCAGTACTTATAGAATCTACAAATTGGATTCAACAAATATAATCTTTGTCAGAAAGATCGGAAAACAAACAATAGTTATAAATGTTGAAAAAACGAGAAAAACCGGAAAGTATTACACGTTCCTTTTCCTGTATCAAATACAAGTTGTAGCCTGTCCAGTTAAATAAGCTAAATACGAGTAAAAGAGCTTTTGCAAGCTTATTCTTCAAAACAATTCCAATCTAAATCCGAATACTTGCTCGTTCCCCATAATTTTATTTACGTGAGGGAGATTTATACGTCCAAATAGGAGTATAAACTTGACTAATTTTATACAAAAACTAGATGAAACCGTTGAGTGATATAGTTTACAGTCAGCCTTAGAACAAAATATTTTTAGGACTTTAGCCTTTAAAAAGTTTACATAGTATCTCTGTAAAGTCCATGTGGATGGTGTCGAGTTTCCTGTTCAGGTACGAGTATTCCAATATATTCTCAACTCCAGATTACAATGGATTCTTAGAATAAGGCCGTTGTTTCAGCAAATGGACGTCAATTCTCATTAATCCCGTGCTCTCTCTCTCTCTCGCCATATATCAGAGGGAGCCGGCAATGAATTGAATAGAACAAGCCCTGTATCAACTCGGAAGCTCGCTAGAATTTGTTTCAGGAGAGAATTGTTTCAGGAATATAACCGGTGTTTACTAATAATAGGTAACTTTCAGTTTTACAGGCGGAAAATTTTGGACGTTCTTTATTGTTTGATACTTTTTGGCCGTTAATTGGATTCATATACTTTTAAAGAGCACTATTTGTAACCACTAATACTTGTAATTCTATTTTCTTCTGAAATAGCTCCAGCGATTTTAACGATTTTTCACTAACTGTTTACAGGATTGCAAGTTAGATAGGTCTATTTGCAGGATAAAGTAGATGCCGTCTCTATCTTGACCAAATTTTATACAGGATGTAATGTAAAGGGGTATATAATGCAAAAAGCTATGTAAATAGCCCAATAAAAGGAACCTATCCACGAAATTTCAGACTTGAATTCACATGTTTATTTTTCTAGATAATATGGAAAATTATTAAACAACTCAGGAATGTTCATACAATCTTCAAAAATAAAGATGTGATTTCGAGTCTCAAATTTTGTAAATAGGTTCTCTATACTGGGCTATTTATATAGCTTTTAGCTTAACATACCCTTTCTGTTACACCCTATAGAAAGACATCAAAATTCAACAGTTCCTAAATAAATAAATAATAATAAATATTCACACACTTCACAACACATTAACCTAGTCCCACACTAAGATCCCTAAGGTCTTGTGTCGTGGGTACTAAGCAACGGTATATAAATACATAGATAAGTATATAAACAACCATGACTCGGAAACAAACATAGATATTCATCATATCAATGTTTGCACCTACCGGGATTCGAACCCAGGACCTATGGCGTCGCAGGCAGGGCCACTACCAACTACACCAATCGGCCGTCTGGAAATAATTTAAATAAATCCTTTATGATCCTGCCTTTCTGGCTGCCTCATTACGGAAAAACAGCCGAGTGTATATGTATGTATTTATTAACTGTTATATACCAAAAATGTAATACAAGTACCTTTACAACAAACAGTAATATCAGGCTAATAACTAGGAGCTCGTTCACTATCCTAACTAATATTGTCAATATTAACAAAGTTGCTTCTTCGAAGTGGTTATTGTCTTGTTCCTTTGTCGCGATTTTCGAATGTCTCGAAGTAATTATTACAGTTCAATGGATATTTGTTACAAGGGTGTTAATAACTCGAGATTTTACCAAAAATCTTGTAGGTATCTGTAACATCTTAGAGATTTCATCCGCGAATTGTTTTTGTGTACACAGCCAGGCCTGGCTTTAAAACCACGTAGATATAAGGGCACTTTATAAAATAACCATAATATACTCTAGATTTGCAAACACCTTCAATATTAGCTTTCCAAATTAATTACAGTGTCTCCTTCATACATTCCACAAGTTTCATAAGAGAGAGCGAGAGAACTTTTCCCACGCTCAACATTTACGTCGGTATCAATAAATATATTATGAGCCTTAGTAGGCTTTTTGCGGCTTAACTAACGGGTAAGTACACAGCCTTAATTTAAACACCATCTCTGTAGACATCTTACATAAGTTTAATTAAAATAATAATATATGAAGCTCGTACAGGCTCCTACACAAGGAAGATATAAAGAGGACATGTTCAAGCGTTCAAGCAATGTTTAGAGAAAATACGTGTAGTGTCTCGGATTTTCGAGCGACCAGTGAGATGGCTATTATAAAAGTGGTGAAAAGCAAACACTAGCCAGTGCTTGGTATATAAATGTACTGCGAGCGATTAATTTGTTATATCGTGTGATGTCCTTTTTCGGTTTAATAGTAACACTAAGAGCTTCTTAGTTGATCAGTAATAGAGCTTACTATTAGTCAAAAAGGTCACACACTACCTATGCCTATCTTCGTTCTGATTAAATATTTTTTTTGGAAGCTCCACTATATGCCTGCTCTTTGGACTCCTACGTTGGATTGTACTTGAGAATGCTTGGGAGCAAGCGTTCGTGTTAAGATTTAATATTAATGTAAAATTTGTGCTTTTTGCACGAAAATGTTTAGACATTTAATTTTAAATGAGTGGTTCGAGTTAATGAGAATAAGTAATGGGTTGTTTAGAACGTTTACAAAAAAGGGAGGTTTGTTCTTGTAATTCTTGCGATCTGTTTTTAATTGGATCATTTTAATACATCGTGAAAATATTATTAATATGTCATCTCAAGTCATGGTGTAAACAAGAATTGTCTAATTTCACAATATTTTTACAGGATCCGATCACAACACATATCTTACATAACAATTTTCTTACACAAAATTAATTTATGAAATATCTTAGTGTAGGAACTACTTCAAATTCTGAACTCCATTTACAAAACTATTTTGGTAATGCTTATATGATCACAATATGAAAATGATGTACAAGTACATACTTAAGTGAATACTAAAATAATTATATTAACCACAGATGTAAAAGTTAATTTGATTGAGCATTATTAAAAACGATTGAAATAATTATTACGTAAAGTAATGTAATATAATAATATATAGAATAACAAATTACGAGGTACTCGTATTTTGGTGATAGCTTTATGAATGTTGTAATTATAATGTATATCAACGTCTGTTATGCGATGTCAAATTAAAAGCGCCTGTATTGACTCTAATGATATATTTGTTACGAGCCATTATCGCTTGTAACTAGGTTATCATAACACGTAGGGGGCTATTCTGTTTCTTGGGGACTTTGCTAAAGTAACATTATGAGAAGTGACAGAATTGACGAAATTCGAGAATTAGGACGAGATACAATGAGAGGTACCCCTCAAGCTTAAAGCCACAAGTCGTTTAGGATCTAGAAAATACAATATAAAGAAAAATATATAGATACAAGCTAAACATAACCCACCTTCTGGCGCAGTCGTGTAGTCATATTTTTCATACCTTTGTTCATTTACATCTTCTAATAGATATACCTATTAAATTCTTGTGTCGCGGTGTTTGTTACTAAACTCCTCCGAAACCACTTGACGGATTTTTATTAAATTTTTAATGTATATTCAGCAGGTCTGAGAATATGCCGTTAACTATTTTTTATACCCCTTCCAAGCAAAAAGCGACATCCGCTTTGCAGCGACGAGTGGAGCCGCGGGCAACAGCTGGTTTTATTGTAAAAACACTGTTTTACCTTACTTTCATATTGGAATATTCAGCGTCAAAGACACCTGAAAATCGCTAGAACACTGAATAGGTGACCTGTCAGTTCCTTCAATTAACTTCATTCGAGTCTGAACCTTATTTACAGGGACATAATAACGAGGACAAACATAATTATTGAGCGTTTAATTATTTTGCTTACGAAGTGTCATGAGAACGGCTTATATTCATTAAGGGTCGGTAAAACGGTATCGTTAATGTTTTTTTATCAATTTACCGCCTGTACAGGATGTCGGTGATAATGTATGTAGTGTTCGTCCTGGAAGAAGTAAATACTGACATACGCACGCCAATGAAATTTTTGAATACTGACCATCATCTTCTTCATGCCCTTATTTCATTATTTATGGGGTCGCACGGTGGGCTGAAAAACGGCTTTCATAGACATAGGAATCAAAAGTGGCAAATACCGAATTTCTAATCGAATATCGCTTCTACTAGTTATTATCATATACTCAAATGATACTCGCATCAATCTGCACAAAAACAAAGGACTTATAATTTTTTTACGAAAAATTTGTATGAAGCTAGAATAAAAATTTAATTATCTCTTAAACGGCAAGGAAAACCGTAATATCCTTACAGGTAGTTTTAGTACTAATTATTTATGATTTTTTGACGTACTACAAATAACGGTTATCACTGCCGATTTTTTTTTAAAAATCATCAAAATATTTTTATTTATTTTTACATACGAAACGGTTCCTTTTCGTGTTTAAGTTGAGAAACACAGAATTTTAACAACGCAAAATATAAAATTAGCATCCCCTGTCTACTTCCAAAAGGGTAGGCAAAAGTTTATTGTACTTCCGCACTTAGACATCTATTTTCAGTGGGATATTCATCATCATCAGCCCATAACAGTCCACTGCTGGACCTGAGCCTCTCCCGTGGGAGAATGTTGCCATAATCTCCACGCTTGGCAGGCAGGTTGGAGATCGATGTAAAAGACCATAGTATAATGAAAATGCTGCTGCCCATTTTCTGGTCTATTGAGGCTCAGGCTAAACGGCGACTAATACAAGCGTATTAGTCGCCTTTTACGCCCCTGTGTATGGAGGGTTGGTGCTATTCTATTCTGCCGGACACCACACGGCCTCAGTGGGATATTGATCAACCAAAATAAGTTTTCAATTTTAGATACATTAAAAATACCATAAAGAATTGTTAAGTAATTGTTTAGTTTCATTGTAACTAGGTAAGTGATTAAGTAATTCTAATAATTTAGGCTTCTGAAGAGACTAAATAGGTGATTAAATAATTAGCAATATCGCGCAACAATGCAATCTTTGGACTGCATCACTTTTTTCTGATTAGCTAATGTGGTAATTAGTTGTGCTAATGTGTTATATTGTCGACTATAAGTTTTCTTTAGTACTTCTTTGAAAAGTCTAATGGGGGTAGTTAACTAATTATCGATTTTTTGCTATAAAAGGACTAAACTTTTGCTTTTAATTTAAATTGTTCACATCCGTGTAACTGTTAACACTAAATAATATTTGCTCTGTGATTTTAAATCAAATAATGGAAAGTTTAATCACCAATTTAGACTTGTTTGTTCTTCTAAAAAGTGAGACTACTTCATTTAATCATGAAGTATTGTTTGGTGCACTTGTATCCCGCATAGGCGATTGCCTTTCTGTCGAAGATCAAGTAACTGTTAAAGAATTTTGTCGAAGGTTTACGCGAGCTGCTTTACAGAGGTGGCAGAAATCCAGCAGATTCCTTGATAATTTCAGAAGACTGTACGGAAATTGGCTGCAAGCAAATATTGATTGGCCAAGTTGTGTGCAAACTTTGGTTAATCGAGAAACTATTGATGATATACACACCATCTCTCAAGAACCGTCGACGTCATCGTCCGTTAGTGCAGTAACATCATCGTCTGTTGGGACAATGACAAAAAGGTCCCGAAAACCCTTTGAAGATCTAGGAAACAAACAGAAAAAGAGAAGATCTGATGACCATACAAGCGAAGATTCCAGTGAATTGGCCTATGCAGCTGCAGCACGTTTAAAAGAAGAAGGGCATGGAGATATCGCTTCAGTGATCGAATATATGATGAAAAATCCTGAAGCAGCGGCTACAATTAGTGAGACGCTTAAAAAACCAGTGAAAAAAGTGGTTTTTACAGCAGAGAAAGCGCTTGGATTGCTTCTTTCACTAAAACTATCAAAGTGGCAATATATTACATTGCGAGAGGCTGCCATTCGCGAAGGTGCTAATGATATATATCCATCTTACTACAAAGTGCAACAAACTAAGCTTAGTTGCTACCCTCCGAATCAATCAGTGTCAGTTACGGATTCATCGGCTCGAATTACACTTCAAGCTTTACTGGACATCACAGTGACGAGGATTCTTCAAAGTCTTTCTGACGATGTGCAAAATAAGCAGCTAAAGCTGATATCCAAGTGGGGATTTGATGGTGCCTCCAACCAAAGCCGGTACAAGCAGAAAATGGAGGGCGAGCAGGATGATTCCAGCATTTTTATGACCTCTTTGGTCCCACTAAAACTGACAGATGGAGATAATACTTTATGGACGAACCCAAAACCATGCTCAGCTTTGTATTGTCGTCCAGTCCAGTTTACTTTTGTAAAAGAGAGTGAAGCAGTTGTAATTGATCACAAAAGACAAATGGATGATGAAATTAAGGATCTTATCCCCACAGAGAGCAGTAATAATAACAGGGTGACTCATCATCTAATGATGACAATGATCGACGCTAAAGTCTGCACGTACCTTTCTGAAGCCAGATCAAACGCATCGTGCTACCTGTGCTTAGCAAAACCAACAGAAATGAACCGATTAGATGTTGTAACTTCGAAGACTGTGTGTTCTGACGTATATGAATTTGGTTTGTCATCCTTACACGCCCGTATAAATTGCATGGAATGTCTGTTACATATTGCGTACAGGCTTGACTTCAAACAGTGGGCAGCGAGAAGTAATGAGCACAAAGAAATGTTGCAGACAAGAAAAAAACACATTCAGGACAAATTTAAAGATGAGCTCAATCTGTTGATTGATATAGTAAAACAGGGCTCGGGAACCACCAATGATGGCAATACCGCACGAAAGTTTTTCGAGTTTCCAAATACAACTGCAGCTATTACCGGGTTGGATGAGGAGCTCATAAAAAGATTTGCTGTGATTTTGCAAGCAATAACATCTGGCGAGAAAATCGATGTGAACAAGTTCAAAGATTTTTCCCGCAAAACGGCAGAAAAGTACGTAGAATTATACGATTGGTACTACATGTCGGCAACCGTACATAAATTGTTAATACACGGGGCTGACATCATTGAGAAAAATGACATTGTGCCCATTGGGGCTCTCTCTGAAGAAGCCTCAGAGTCGCGAAATAAAGATTTTAGGAGGTTCCGGGAAAATCATTCGCGAAAAAGAAGCAGGCAAGATTCAAATCAAGATATTTTAAATATGCTTGTCATTTCCTCTGATCCCTTATTAAGTGCACAAAGGCCTAAGCTAGATAGTAAGAGAAAACTAAGCTTTTTTGGTGAAACTCTCGACTTAATCCAGTTTCAGGAAACTGAGTTCGAGTTTTTAGATGTAACTAACTTGGATTCTGACTCAGAATTGGAATCCGACAACGAGAATGATGAAAATTCGTAATATAAGAAAAATATACTTCTTTTCTTTCTTTCTTTCTAATGTAAAAAAAAATACGAATTTTCATCACTCTCATTTTTCAATTTTTTTTATTAATTATGTAAGATTACTGTACTATTTGGTTCAATTATAATTTAATTGAATATTTTGTATAATTAAGAACATTTTTGTAACTTAAAATAAACAGCATTTTTTTATATTTTTCTTGTTTTATACCTATAAATTCATATCATTTGAGTTAACCACATTCATAATATCGATTTTCTTAAGTTAGACAATAAAGGGAACCGTTTCATATGTAAAAATAAATAAAAATATTTTGATGATTTTTTAAAAAAAATCGGCAGTGATAACCGTTATTTGTAGTACGTCAAAAAATCATAAATAATTAGTACTAACACTACCTGTAAGGATATTACGGTTTTCCTTGCCGTTTAAGAGATAATTAAATTTTTATTCTAGCTTCATACAAATTTTTCGTAAAAAAATTATAAGTCCTTTGTTTTTGTGCAGATTGATGCGAGTATCATTTGAGTATATGATAATAACTAGTAGAAGCGATATTCGATTAGAAATTCGGTATTTGCCACTTTTGATTCCTATGTCTATGAAAGCCGTTTTTCAGCCCACCGTGGGTCGGTGCGATATTGCTTCTTTCGAAACTCATATTGTGGATTTGACATTAGATTTACGGCTGGCTGCCCGCCTGACGACAATTCTCGTTGGGTATTTTTGAATAAATTCTCGTTGGGTATTTTTGAACCGGGAGGTGGGCAGCAGCGCCTCCCGTGTTGACAACATAGTCCAAAATACAAACTGCGGTCACCAACCCGCCTGCCCAGCGTGGTGACTATGGGCAAATACCGCCCATGACAGTCTTGTGGCGTGCCCTGGGGGAGGCCCACGTCCAGCAGTGGACTGCAATAGGCTGATGACGATGATGATGATGATTTTTGGACAGTGATAATTTGCGCCAAAATGACACAGCGGGTAGGGTCACTACGCGGGTTGTCTTGTCATAGAATATCACTCTTAGTAAAACAAAACCTCATGCCTACTGTCATGAATGGCAATGGTTGTTAAAAACCTTGCATTTTGCCTTCTTGCAAATTGCACGTCCCTCATCATTTCCTTAAATCTGACTTCCATTTAAACTTTACCGAAGCTTTGAATACTGAATTATAATGTACCTACACTACTAACATTTCACAGACATTTTGAGTCAGATTTCATAAAAACCGCAATGTTTTCTTTAGATTAGCTAAACCAAAATGGGCTTAAGTCGTTAGCCACTTTGAGATTAATTTTATTAATCCAATGTAATTTTTTTTATACTATTTTTAATAGTAGGTAGCTGATTATGTTTACGTAGGCACAGAATAATAATATATTGATACTATGTGGCATTATTTTATATTTTATTGGTACCAATGCTGTACCGGGACAATTTTTACTCATCTCATAGAAAATCTCTTGCAGTATTTGAATCAATTATAATGTCGTCTACCAGGTTTTTTTGGAAGAAATCTCTAACGAGAGGATGTGCTGACTTTTATCCTTCCATTATTTTTTTATATTTAACTTTTTCTTGTGTACAATAAACTTTGAAAATTAACATTTGCAACTCCCTTGCCATTTTGTCCTATCTAGCTCCAGCCATTGCAGGTATTTTGTTCTACTTGATGTTTAGTTTGCTATAGCGTGACTAAATAGATTAGGGCAATTCCTCCTTATGTTCCGGCAGTCTCGACTAATTTAAAACTTGAATCTCAAAGTCGAGACAGTTTGACGGGAGTCTAGCGTGCTTTGTGAGCAATGCTACGTTCGCTATTTTACATGGAAGTTGGTGTATAGTGGATTCTTAAGAAATTCGCTTTGAATGCTATTTTACTAGGCTTATTAAACTAGACTAGCCAATTTGGGGTGAATAGATTTTTCCAGGAATTTCAACTATTATTTATTTCACTTCGAAAATTAGGTAACTAGAGGCTTAATCGAAGTGTATAAGTTTCACAATGAAAAATACATATTATATATTTGTTGCGTAATTTGCGATCTTTTTTATGGATGATAAGCTATCGGTGAGGATTATCGGCAGCCAATTATATATTCAGTATTTTGTTCTCGATATTAGATATACACATGTAGTTACACAGGACAATGTCGCTTTGGCTCACTTAGTTCTGAGATATACCTACATATTAAAAATTAAACAAAATATAGACCGATCTCACATGCCGACACCGTTGTTCAAAGGTACGTTCTTCATTCACATTTCAGTGCTTCGCCTAGGCTTACCACTGTAGAAATAATTTAAATTAATTATTGTAAAAAAAAAAAACTGGGTTTTGTTTTAAAATAATCTAAAAATCTAGACTAAAACTATAACATACCACCGCAGTACCTATTGTAAAAGGGTTGAGAACAGTCATACTGAATTCATGCCAATTCTATTTTCGTAACTCAGCCAATTACACGGCTAAGGACTTCCACTCCAGACCCTCGAACACCCTAGACTAGGCCAGTCCTGCACTATTGCTCCTCTTTACCAAGTACCTACAACTCACCGCAATGTCGCTACTGTCTATAAAATGATGTCTTTACGATATGGATAACATATTAGTACCAGTGACTGACGGATGTACATGATATATTTGTGTCTGGACTCTGGAAACAAGACACTAATTCTTGGCAGCGGTTGTGGTCTTTTTGGTATTGTCAGCGCGTTTGGAGATCATATATGTAGGTTTTTTTTGGGATCTGTAGCTAAATATATATAGGTATTACCTATACAGTATAATATATAATAATATATAATACTATATTACCTATATTAATCATGTTCTCCTAAATTATTTAAGTTCTTTATAATACAAAAGTGTAGCGCAGTGTAGCGTCTACCATACCAGAGGTGCTAAGGGAGATTGAGAGGTTCTATGGACAGTTATATACCTCGGTCGCTAAACCTGTTAGATTAGGCAAAGACCCAAGAGCCAAGCTCACCCGACACTATACTGAAGACATCCCGGATATCAGCCTGTACGAGATTAGGACTGCCCTTAAACAACTCAAAAACAACAAAGCGCCGGGCGACGATGGAATTACAACAGAGCTTCTAAGAGCGGGTGGAACTCCGGTACTGAAGGTCCTCCAAAGGCTCTTCAATTCCGTCCTGCTCGAAGGGGTAACGCCGGAAGCATGGAACAGAAGTGTGGTGGTGCTGTTCTTTAAAAAAGGCGATAAAGCCTTGCTGAAGAACTATAGACCCATCTCGCTTCTGAGCCATGTCTACAAGTTGTTTTCAAGGGTAATCACGAATCGTCTTGCTCGCAGGTTTGATGACTTCCAGCCTCCCGAACAAGCCGGTTTCCGAAAAGGGTTTAGTACCATAGATCATATCCACACGCTACGGCAGATTATACAAAAAACGGAAGAGTATAATCGGCCACTATGCCTAGCGTTCGTGGACTATGAGAAGGCCTTTGATTCGATCGAGACATGGGCAGTGTTGCGGTCTCTCCAGCGGTGCCATATTGACCATCGATATATCGAAGTGCTGAAGTGTTTATACAGCAATGCCACCATGTCAGTACGAGTACAGGAGCGGAGCACTGAGCCGATTTCCTTGCAGAGGGGAGTGAGACAAGGAGATGTTATTTCTCCGAAGCTCTTCACCAATGCAGTGGAAGACGCCTTTAAGCTTCTCGAATGGAAAGGACTCGGCATCAATATCAATGGCGAATACATCACTCACCTTCGGTTCGCAGACGACATCGTGGTCATGGCAGAATCGCTGAAGGATCTAAGCACAATGCTCGATGGCCTCAATCGAGTCTCCCAACAGGTGGGCCTGAAGATGAACATGGACAAGACGAAGATCATGTCGAACGTCCATGTGCCGCCCACTCCTGTACTGGTTGGGAGCTCGATGCTTGAAGTTGTTGACGAGTATGTATACCTGGGACAGACGGTCAAACTAGGTAAGTCCAACTTTGAGAAGGAGGTAACTCGGCGAATCCAACTCGGCTGGGCAGCGTTCGGGAAACTACGAAGCTTATTTGTGTCCAAGATACCCCAGTCCTTAAAGACGAAGGTGTTCAACCAGTGCGTGCTGCCGGTGATGACCTACGGTGCCGAGACGTGGTCTCTAACTATGTGCCTCATAAAAAAGCTCAGGATCGCACAGCGAGCGATGGAGAGATCTATGCTTGGGATCTCTCTGCGTGATCGAATCAGAAATGAGGAGATCCGCAGACGTACAAAGATCACCGACATAGCTGAACGGTCCAGCAAGCTGAAATGGCAATGGGCAGGGCACATAGCTCGAAGAACTGATGGCCGATGGAGTCGGAAAGTTCTAGAGTGGATACCACGTATCGGCAAGCGCAGCGTGGGAAGGCCACCCGCGAGGTGGACGGATGACCTGGTCAAGGTTGCGGGCGTCGGTTGGATGCAGGCTGCTTCCGACCGGTCGGAATGGAGGTTGTTGGGGGAGGCCTATGTCCAACAGTGGACTTCTCAGGGCTGTAAATGATGATGATGATGATGATAATACAAAAGGTAGCCCTTACCTGACCTACCTATCTTTAGGTAGGATAGTATTAATTGAAGATTTTTTTGATACCGATCGAACAAACATACACAGACTGAATACCAAATTTCGTAATAATTTTGCTTGGAATATATTTTTTAATTTACCGTATATTTTTTTGTACTTCTTATACTTCTTGTATATAACTATAGTTTCAGAAAATATCTCACACCTAATTTTGTATGTAGGTACTTAAGCAATAACGCAAAATAACAATTTCGTTATCAAATCCAAATAGGCAGTTTAGCATCGTAGTACCCGCCAATTACCGCGCAGTAACCACATTCGACTGCGTAATATTATGACAGTATCACATGTTGTTTGTGACGAATGCAGTAATGAACGCGCCCCGGACTGCCTCAGGCGGAATGGGAAATAGCTAATTACAGAGTACCGTACCACTGACGCTGAGAACTGTGCGTGTCTGTAAGGTATAGGAGAAAGCGTTTATTTATAGGAAAAACATTTATTTGATGCAGGTATATTGAATACACACGATTAATGGGCTAGCCAGAACTGCAGAATCAAAAAGAGATCATAGCCATGTTTAGCATAGAGGGTTCTTGTCCTGACAAAATGCCCATCGATTCACTGTAAAATTTATGTCATATATACCATAATACCTATAGTTACTTAATTCTACTGGCGAAACTTCTGGGCGTAGGAAGCCGATTAAATTGTTATAATATTCCTTGAAGTATGTTCCTTGGCAAGTGTAGGAGAATATTTTCTGAAAGTACCATTGGTATGGGAATAAATTCTGTGTCCTGTAGATTACATGGAATTCTTGTAAGTCATTTGCAGTCAGCCACAAGGGCTTTACTAAAAAAACCTGATACTATTATTATGTTTTACATCGCCTCAGCTTAATCTCTAGGCCATACCAGTAAAACCTCGGGCCGGCACCACCATTACACATGAAATTAAAATGTGGGTCTAGCTAGTTTTGAGTTTATTTTAAATGCTTGGCCTGAGATATGCCTCAAATAATTCTCATAAAGCTTTTTAAAAAATCCTCTGTTAACGTTTTTGAAGCAAAAACCGAATTTTATTGTACAATTATAAGCCAAATGCTTTCTTCAAAACGTGTCAACAAACCCCAAAATACAATAGCGCTAATGAAATAATATTTTTACATAAAAAGAAAATAAGCTTATAATAATGACTAAATGTTTTAAATTTTAGTTCCACAAATGTTAATGATAGGTACCTACTTACAAAAATTCAATATAAATCATTTTTGAATGCACATCATCTCATAGCTGCGAGCCTAAAATTACGAAGCCTGGTCTATTGAAAACCCAATTTTGGTCTCAAATATCAATATATCAGATATCAAGTAAACGTCTCGTTGAAGTCGTTGAATCATTTTCCAGTTTTGCAATTATCTTATCTACTATGTAGTATGAAGTGATTCCAGCAGAGCAGCAGAACTAGAACGCGACCAGTATGTTACTATGTGCACGGTGGACATAACTAAGACCACACGGCCTTTGAGATCCAACGCGATGTAAATGTCACTCTATATGATAATGAGGATTCGCTATGCGATTATGGTAGAGATATTTTTTGCTTGAAGTATGTTGTAGCAACTCTTAGTGAGTAACTTTAGACATTTTAAATATCTTATCCTGTTCTGATGGGGGATTATTAACTGGAATAGAACGCCTGCATCTCCTTCCGTGCATATTGTAAGAGTCGATAACGAATTAAGAGGCGTTCTCCATCACATGTTATACATCAGGCCCTGCTTAGCTTAGCGTGACTGTAGGATTTCCGTCACCGTGTTTATATACGTATGTAAAACAGCTTAATTGAAGGCTAACAAAATTTGACTTATTCTTATTCTTTATTCTACACAAAGACATTACAAAAATATAGAGAAATTTACAAAATAAATGCAAATACATGACTTCTTTCAAAAGCCTTTCAATACCATGTTTTATTTTAAAGAGCCCTATAGATATTTTAACTATTCAAATATAATGGAGCAATCAATATTTAGTTGAGAATAAAACTAAAAGTATCCGACACTTAAGCTCCCGAGCGCAGAGCGAAGTATGAACAAAATCCATTAGACGCTTCTGGAGGCGCCTTCCGTTACGGAAATTACATTAAAAAGCAACACTTCCGAGTCAATAAACTATGGATACGGAAAATTCGGGAAAAATCGCTGGGGAATGGTTGAAGGATGCCGGTCTGAGACTGTGGGTCGATTTGGAATGTTGTGAACTCATCATTGTTGTGACTAAGGAAATGTTGAAGGAAAATTTTCACTTTAACATCAGAACTTATTTTAACTATATATATCGGAAAACACCTGGTCAGGGTGTTTAGACAATGTAACATTGTTTCGCACTGATGCGTTCGTTGTCGTAACATACCTAGGGAAAATAAAGCCTATTGAAGCAAACGTTTCCATGTCGAACCTTTATCAATTCGATCCAAAATAATGTTGTTTTGTCTAAACCTGTCTGGAGTAAATTAAATAATTAGTTGCTGATTACTTAATCGATAAAATCTGAATTATATATTCAACCGATACTACTAAGAAAAACCAATGCAGCTCAATCTAGGGCTATTATATAACTAACAATAGGGTGTAAGGACTCAGCTTTTCAATGGTTTTAAACTGTCACAATAAAAGGGAGCGACCACCATTTCATTTCATTCTTATTATTGTGGGGACGGGGCGCACCTAATTTGATCTTACAATTTTCTTCCCGCCCAACGCTAGAGGCTCAGTGTCAACGTTTCATTCGGATTACAGATTCCTAACTTAAGCTTTCAGCTACAGCCACTCTTATTCCTTACTTCTACAGTTTAAAATCGGTTTCTGGAGCTACAGAAATAAAGTTGTCGTGAGTAAGAATGCAATGCAGCGGTCATTCTGTTAGTAGTAACTTGAACATCTTCCAAGACACTGTATTGTCATTATTATAGTAGAATGGGTATTGTTATTGCAAAGAACTTTACAGTTTTAATATCTAGCAGGACACGGCTTATAATATTTTTAGAAGTAATGGTGCTGAATTTTCCCAACTCGGGATTTGTCATGTATCCTCTTATTGTGTATTTGTGACCGCTCATAGCTTCGTCCGCGAAATCATTAGAATTCTGGTTTTTACCGTTTCCATGGGAATTTCAGAAAACTGGTAGAGAATGCCAATGAAAGCCATTGAAGCTGGCTCTTGTTTAAAAATTTGTGGTGCAATAGAGAATTTTACCTATCAGCATAGGAAACAGTTTTACTATGGAACCAAGTTTGAAATTACCCATAGAGAAAACACCTTACCTACATTTTCTCATTTCTGAGTTGGTACCATAACGTACGATATTTCAAGAACAGTTTCAAACAATTTACGTTGAGCTAAAACTGTGACCCGCTGGGGACAAAGAAGCACACATGGTTGTCCAATTACACGGTCTGTAGCCAAAAGAACTTGCCAGATGAAATCAGTTACAAAGTTCCAGGAACTAATTCTCTAGTAGCGATAGGTTTTCAGTTTGAGAAAGTAACTATAAAGATAGAGTCCACGTGATGTCTGGGATGCGATCTTGACTTATAATTATGAGTTAATAGAATGTACTAGGTAATCCCTAATACTAAAAATCATTTCAATGTTTATATGTACAACGAGGATAAGGCCTACTTGAAGTAAACGCTATATCTAGATTTAGAATTTCTACAAGTCGGTATTAAGCCTAATTTTAGTAAATTCTACACATTTTACTAGAGCAAAATTATGTCTAATAAGACTTTTTATTTACTATGTTAAAACCACAATAACTATAACTTAAACACAATAACTAAACAAAGAATTGTCCAATTTCATGGTCTGAACACAATAAAAAGAAGTGGTTCTAATGAAATCAGTTGCAGCAAGTTCCTGAAAACAGGGTTTTGTTCTATCATTAATGGTGCAGCTTTTTGCATCCTCCAGTTGAACCAATTTGCATGCAAATCGAATTTAGATTTTGTGTCGTTTCCGGTTTAGAGACGGAAACATAACGGTTTTTGAATTTCAAATTTTGAATTTGAACCTCAGAGGAAAAGTATATTTTAACTGGATGAGAGATGTTTAAGAAAGGAAGTTTAATTTTAGAAATCAAATTGAGTGTCACTTCCACACTATAGCTAAGTATAAAATGGCAAAACCAAAACCAATACATTTAAAGTGTTTCATTATAGTACATGGCCCGCCCTCGCTTCGCTTCGGTACATATCAGTACATAGCTACAACTTCATATGTACAGCAGTTTTCGTAAAAATTTGGAACTACGGTGGTCCCCTTCCCATGGGAATTTCGGGAAATCCGTTCTTAGTGCTCCCTCGCAGTCCCTAATGAACATACAGGTCCAATTTCAAATTCATATGTATCGAGTTGTCGTAAAAAAAATTAATACCCGTTTGTCCCCTTCCCGTGGCGATATTCTTATAGCCTATGTTCATCCAGGTCCAACAAGGATTCTAACGGTGAAATAATTTTTGAAATCGGTCCAGTAGTTTCGGAGCCTATTCATTACAACCAAACAAACAAAGTTTTCCTCTTTATAATATTATATATAGTGTAGATTATATGTAAGAATAGGACGTTATTATCTAAGTACTGTGTGGGCGGGTGATAGTGACAAATTGTTAGACTGGTGACCAGCGTGGGCTATAAAAATTGTGTACGAAAAAAAACTGATCTGCTCCCATAGGGATATATTATATATCTACTGTGCAGGAAAACAACAACAAATATTTTTGCCAGACACGGCATAAGGAGTTATTTATAAAATTAAATCTCCCATAGGTATTACGAGCAGTAGTTGCAACTGTGCATTGCCCATACCATAATAGTATAATATGTGCTGATGCGGGGCTTCACTAGAATATAATAGAATAGAATAAGCTGTATCTCCTTCCGTGACCGTCGTAAGAGTCGACTTAAGAACAAGGGCTTCCTCGAGCTATACGTAGATGCGGGATCTTCTTGATGATCCGGTTCTGGCTACCCCATTTCAGTAACAAAGCCGTGTATTTATATACGGGGTGTAACAGAAAGGGTATGTTAAGCGAAAAGCTATGTAAATAGCCCACTATAGAGATCCTATTTCCAAAATTTCAGACTCAAATTCACATTTTTATTTTTCCAGATACCTAGTATGAAGAATTCCGAAACAACTCAGGAATGTCCATACAATCTTAAAAAATAAAAATGTGATTTCGAGTCTCAAATTTTGGAAATAGGATCTCTATAGTGGGTTATTTACATAGATTTTCGCTTAACATACCCTGTCTGTTACACCCTGTATATGTATAATATAGCAAATGACTTATTTTATTCTCATTACAATAAACTAAATCCCCATGTATTTGTTTGGTATCATCATTCCGCAAATTAACCTCTACAAAGCTCTAGCTATTGTCTTTAAATTAGTTGCAACGATGAGGTTCTAGACAGTTCCCCAATCAAATATTCCACAAAGGCCCGATTTGCAGTCCGACAAGCATATTTTGAGATGATACGGTGGCGCCACTGGCAACATTTCGCCACAAACTCCCGAGACTCATCCCTTGTGGAATAAGTGCATGTTAGTCGTCTAGTTCTTTTTTTATCCACCGCTAAGTTATAGTTGTAGAGCTGTACACGTTGAAGCTTTGTCACAAGCAGAGTGGAAAATCTGCTTATTCCGTAATTTTCTGGAAATAAAGAATGTATTATTGTTTGAGTATTTTGTCTGCTTTGTGATAAATTTACGAAATAAATAGGAAGAAACTGAATAAACTTTTATACATTAAGAGAAACTGGTTTTAATTTCCTTTCCTTCAAAATATAAATTCTATATCTACGATACATTGGTCTCTTCAAAGCTGAGAGTGAATAGGCACTACCACCTTAGGCCGCATCTTGCTTAACATCAGGCATGATGGCGGTCAAATGTTTGCCTATCTAATTGTAAAAAAAAGTATAGAGAGAAAACTAATCTCAAAATTAATTAGGATACTTTATAAACTACCGATGATTCTCTATGACGAGACAAATAAAATAAAACCTGACAAGTGTGAATCCGACTCACTCGCCGAGGGTTCCAAACTATCATTTCATTATCTAAGTAATTTGCTACATAAGGTTTTATCATTGTATAAGGAACTTTTAGGGGTGGTTTAAATTACACTAGAGGAATATTTACGTATCAAAGCATTACTGTAATTGAATCAAAGAACCGACTTACTCTCTAATATAACTTGTAGGTGAAAACTCTTACATTTAATTATCTTGAGACACATATTAATAGTAATCCGTCAAATTATTGTTATAGCTTGCACCGCGACGCAGCCTTCAATAGCCGCGATTCGATTAGTTCCTCCAGACTACAAATAAACTTGCATTATTCACTTTGGCCGGGAATTGCAAGGAATCTCCTCTTAATCCCGGCTAAATTGCTTAACGTCTGCTTGAGGCTTTCCCGCTTATCTCCTGGAGCAAGTCTTTAGCGCCCCGATCTGTTTGTCTTTGTTCATTTGGAACTACAATGGAAATTCAGAACTAGTTCCAAATTTCTAATCTTTGAATAAATATTAGGAGTTGGTTAATTGCCTCTGTTTCCTGTAATTAACTGAGCACTGCAGATTATTTTTCATACTCTAGAAACATTTAAGAATGAAGACATCTAATAGATGGTTATTTATTTTCTATTATTTTATTATATACCTCATAATATTCAGCTGCGTGCAGACTGTCACTTTAATGTAATAGTCTTGTCACAATTTTTTTACATCTGACCCCGCTATGCTTAACGTAGTTGTAGGATCTCATTCGCGATCATGCAGTTCGGAGTGTATATATTTTGGTCGTCAACGTTCCTGAAAACTACGGAATTTCCTCATCATCACAATAATTTTTCTTTATGGAAGCATACCTGGGAAGTGTCTGGATTCCAAAATATTAGGGTCCAAAGTTGAGTAAATAGACTGCGTTTTTCTGCATAAATGCACATTGACGCATATATATATATATATATATATATATATATATATATATATATATATATAATATTAAAAAACTATATATGAAAAAACTAGCATAAAAACTGGACACTATAATTTTCGCCCGATGTTTTTTTTTTTAATATTTACATCTTTTCCCAGCATTTTTTTTTTTGGCATAAACTTACTTTATTTGATGTGTAGAGTGCGTACCATTCGTTAAGGGTGGCAACGAAAAAACACTCTGTATATGTATATCTACTGATCAGTCTTACTGGTGAAGATTACCAAAATTACAGCTATCTCTTCACCTATTACATGTCAACGTTAATTCTTCTTGTATGAAAATATGTAATATGTGACGCCTAGCCTGCACCTAAATGTCTTAAAGATATATCATATTTATCTTAACAAAAACGCACACCACTATCTCATCCGTAATACCCAACAACGGTATCACAACCAGAAAAATATATCGGACATTTTTCCAACAAAATTAGGTAGGTTCGTCGGTGACACTGGCAACATTATTCGGCATGACAAGGGTCACCTCGTTAAATCTATCCTAACAACCCCAGGTACAATAGGGGTCACTGGCCGCGCACATAACAAGATATCTTGAATGTTAGGAAAATCTCTGAGATTTAGATATGGAAGCATTTGGACATGTCGCGGATTTGTGAATAACTACACATCACAATGGCGTCATTTGCCGGACTGTAGCTAGAAATGTTTAGCTTTGAAGACCTTTTTCCGTTGATAATAAATATTAGGAAAATTAATGTACTTTGATATTTTAATTGCATAAACTTAATCCATAATATATCTAACATCATAATAGACCGTAATTGCAGCTATAATTGATGTTCACTGCTGTTAAAAGACCTTGGCCTGCATCCAGCAGAAACCCGCAATCATGACCAGGTCGTCCATCTATCTATCTATACAAGCTCCAAAACCCCACCGATGAGGATCCCTCTTCCTTCTTTGTTCTTCACTTTGCCATTTTCTTCTGTCCTGGGCGAAACTCATTTTATGTTGCCCAGCAGTTGTCCTGAATGTGATCTAAAGCAGGCGGGTGTATTTATTATATTTTATGTATAAGAACAGAATTTAATATAAATGTTGATCTAAATTTCGCATTAAAATTCTACAGTCTGTTACAGATACAACAGAATCGTCATTTTATTCAGTTCTATACATATGGGTAACGTGAGACATTTTGTATTTATCATTCGTCGTCGTCAGCCTATTGCAGTCCATTGCTGGACGTAGGCCTCCCCCAGACTACGCCACATGCCTCGATCTCTCGTTTTTGCCATTTAATTACTACCAGCCGGAGGGCGTCCAACGCTACGCTTGCCAAGGCGTATTTATCATTATATCTAACCAAATCTTTGTATAATTTTTAGATATTCTTAAGAGGTAATTAAAATTAATGCAAACTTACCTCTTTTTAGATGGTTCACCCAATCACACTTCAAGTTCAGTTGGCTGAATCTGCCAAGTAGGTCAGTATTCTATTGCCAATTTAAAGTGTAGCTCCGTCGACACGAGAAGCTGAGGTAAGACACAAAATCTTTATAGACTAAAAGCTGCTCTCAGAATTATTAATTAAATTAGTTTTACATACATACATATACAGACGGCAATGTTCCCGAAATGGGGTAGCCAGAACTGAAGGATCATAAAGAAGAGTCCACATAAGACTTATCTAGGTAGGCATTCTCCTCTGACAAGATTAATGGATACCTACAACAAATTATCGAAATCAGTAAACATTGATATAACTGGCGATCGTGCAAATGTATATAAGCATAAAGTTTTTCAATCGATTAATACAGTTTAATCCATGCTTATGTTTTAACACGCTTCATTGCTTAAATAATGGTTAAATAGTTTTACTTAATTTATTGCAAACGTTGTGCTAGCCTGTAATTGTGATACATAATATTATCGTGTGCTCCTGTCCAACTTGTATCTTAACGGAACTGTTATGTATTATGTTGGATTTCTAATTTAATATTAAAAGATTCTACCACGTTTAGCATAGCGAGGACAGATGTTAATGATCAATGACAAGTTGCTGGCTTATTAACTGAGAGAATAACCAAGTTGCTTAGTCGGCTCATACGACATGCACGGAAGGAGATGCAGCTGATGTATTCTAGTGAAGCCCTGCATCAGCACAGTTCTATAAATATTCAACTTATTTGGGAAATCTGTTACTATCTTGAAAAATAAACATGTGGATAGGTTATTTACAGTGGGTTATATTCAATGCTTCTCGCGCTACATATCCCTTATGTTACACCGGTGTGGGTTGCTATTTTACGACGCGAACGAATCGCGACCAACTTGCTTGTTTACCAATAATCGACGACGACGACGGTACACCGTTATACCGTGAATAATTTATTCTTGTTGATAATATTTCAAACAATTTTGCCAAGTGATGTTAGTGCAAGTATTACTGACCTATAGCACAGATTACATTAGTCTTAATAATAGTAAGCATTTCAGCTTTGTATTTGCAATGCTACATTGTTTAGAATGTACTATTTAAACATGCAAAATGCGAGCATAAAGGAAGGCATTACGTAGCAATATAGTAAACATTAGGGTATTATCTCAGCTTAGCTACAATAACTTTGTGCTGTGTTAGTTTTCGCTTAACACCACAGAATAAGTAATACCAAGCACTAACACCAGAGGGTTTACAAGAAACTGCAAGCGTATGATTGATTTTATCGACAAAGCGAGATGTTGATCTGCAGTGCGTATATTGCGTCTTTCTCCCACAATGAAAACAATCCTGCTTCCTGCGCCTTCTAAAAGGCATAGTAAGTACTTGTTTATTATAAGGGTTGAAGTTGACCAACCATAGCAACCGTAAGTGATAAATATATAAGGAAGGAAGTTACATGTTCTTTTTTATGTACTAAGAGATGCTTTCAACTCAGCTTAACTATCAGGAAACTATTTATTTATAAAAAATTGGTACACCAACATGTATTGAAAGGTAAAATAATGATTTATGCACGGTAACGTATACTGTTCCTACCTACATTCGAGTGCGGCTCTAGTCCCTGAAGCCAAATTTAGCGCATCTACAACGACTTTACTCCTCTCGTATAACAAGGGGTCACGAAATAGGTCAAGTTACCTTGACTGTGCTAACACGGTAACCGTGTGACGAGGCCCTTAGGCTAGGACGTAACGCCTTTAAGTCTTAGCTACGAAATAGGATGGAGTAGATTAATTTAAGGTATATCTAACGGCGCTGTATTTATCTTTACTAATATTATAAATGCAAGATTAACTCTGTCTGTGCCAAAACTATACAAAATTACTATTATATAGGTATACTATACAAGGTGTAACAAAAGGCGAAAACCTATGTAAATAGCCCACTAAAAGGAATCTATCCACAAAATTTGAGACTCGAAATCACATATTTATTTTTCCAGATAGTATGGACAATTTCTAAACAACTCAGGAATGTTCATATAATCTTGAAAAATAAACATGTGATTTCGAATCTCAAATTTTGGGAGTAGGTTCTCTATAGTGGGCTATTTACATAGCTTAACTATGAAACTATTGCCAATTTAAATGAAGATTTATGTTTTTATATAAAATTATAACAGAGGTCTTAAATTAACATATACCATAGGTACACCATAGGTACTACGGGTACAGGTGGGAATTTGCATTCATATTTTGCGACACTATATAGTGGTATAAATAGTCATCTGTGACGCTAATATGCGATATAGACCGCACATTGTACGTGTAATAGAATATTCAGCACACTTATAACACTTAGCTAACCCTCTTACAACACTTGCCGCTACAAAGTGTAATTGGAAACTGCATTGACGCTGTTTGCGGGATATTTAGTTACAAAGGCGAGTGCTCATTAACGGCGGGACTCTGCGGCAACTCGTGCTGTGTGTAAAAGGTAACATTAAATAGGTGATGAATTCCGGTTTCTGAGTTTTTGGCATCTTGGTTGTAAACAGGATATTGTAGACCTAGTTGCAAAACGATATAATTCTGAGATTCTGTGCTAGTGTAGTGTCTTCATTGGATTACGCGAGCTGTCGTCCTTCGGAGCATGTCGGATAGAGTCGACTAAGCATTTTATTTTAAGCATGTTCTCTCAGATCATGAGCTAGCAACTTGTAACTGATCTTTATTATTATTTATTATTATATCTGGCCTCGTTATGATAAACTTGGCTGTAGGTCTTTATGTGTAGGACTTGTTGTCAATACACAGAGTGAAGCATTTATAGTAAGCTCGGTAACGATTTTCCATGGAGTAGGGATGTGTATTTACGCGTTATCCACCAACACATACAAACGATAGTATGCTTGGCGCCTACCAGAAAATACGCATACATGCGCAACGCGCCGCCATTACGGTGCTTCACTCTGTGCATTGACAACATTACGTCCGTTGTTCTTTATACGTTCACGGCTCTAGGATTCTGCTATTCTAGCTATCCATGATGGGAACACAAGTGTTCAAGTATACATATGTAGATATGTATTATTATTATTATGCTTTATTGTACATACTAAAGTTTTCACAAGTAAAGTTTATGTCAAAGAAAATGTACAAAGGCGTGCTTATCTCTTAGTAATTTATTTATTTTATTTACATATCTATACAGTCTTACATATCTAATTATACAACTAATACAAAGCTGCTGACCATTTAAATGTTTTCGCATACTTAATAACTTAAGAGCTTGTCTGTTAGAACATTATTCTTAGTAATTTGGAAATTCTATATTTAACATGTATATTAGGTAGGTATGCTATTCTGGTTCTAGGAGAAATGTTTTTTCCAAACTGGCTGCCATTCATGCTGCTAAGTATAAAAAAGCGAATAGAAATAAAAATAAAGGTTCTATTCTCAATGTGTAATAAAAACTTTTAAGCGTAGACTAAACGAGCATGCACATTGCACGCATTAAAGAATACAGGGTGTGAGTGACAGCCAGGCAAATACCTAAATGCAGAACAAGAACCATTGGGTTGAGTTATACGACAGTGTTATTACTCGCAGGAAATGTATTTTTGATTTCATTATCAAGTAATCTTTGCTCTCCGCGCCAATTGTATCGGGCGATCCTGTGACTCATTAAATGGGTTTATTGGTTATTGTGCGACACATTGCTGTTTTTTGGATCACTTGTGACTCTCGATTAGGGGTGATCAGTTATTTGAACTTTTTTGAAGGCAACTTTTTTAAAATTTTAATTTTTCGACATTATCTAAATTAAGCCGTAATTAAATGAACTAAACTATTTTTTCCTAAAAATAAAAAAAAAATGTCGGAAAATTTTGGAATTTTCCTGCGAAAATTTTCTGTGTTTTCCGCCTTAGAATCATGGTCTGAAGTCATGGTATCAATATTTGACTGGCTGTCACAAACACCCTGTATACGTAAGTTTAATCCAGCTAACTTGTAGGGTAGCTTATGGTATCTATATTATATTTTAAAACCCACTAATATAATGAACGTGAAAGTTTTGAGATGAAGCTTTTTGGCTTTGACGCAAAATTCACTGGGACCTTATCTAAAGGAACATTATTTCATGATCAAATCAATATAGAAATTCGTCACCGATCTGTTTGCTCCTTCATTTTTGCGCGTTCGTCAAGCAAGTTACGTGATGAAGTCCCGCTTTTGGTGGGAGCACTGTGAACGCTGATGCAAACCGATATTACATTATATATAGATATTATTACAGAGTGTCAGCTTTAAAATTTTATTAGGGTTTTTTAATATTTTGGCTTTGCACTTTTGTGTCTGGATACTTATCCAAAACCAACAGAGAAATTAAGTCATTACCTATTCCTTATTTAATTTCAATAGAACTTTATTATCGACACAACATATCGGGACTGGCAGTTATCAATACAAAAACATAAAATTATTAATAAAGAAATGGAAAAAATTCCTCACCCGGGTGGGAATGGAACCCACGACCTCTGCATTCCGTGCCAGCGCTCTTACCACTGAGCCACCGCGTCAATTTCTCGGATGACGAATTATACCATCTATTTTTGAAATTACATTATTGGAAACATTATTTTTTCATCCCGATAGCTATACATAAGCCAAACAAAAACATAACACATGATGAAAGTGTCATTAAAATTTTATTATTCCTCTTGTTAAAACACCACGCATTTTCCAGCAATCAACTTCCGGGAACAGGAATCCATCACGTAAAGGATATCATTAGTAGTGTATAGGATTATTTTCATTAAATGCATACTTCTAGCACTGCCTGGGGCGTTGGTACGTGTGTTGAATTAGTATAGAGACACACTGGGACACGGAACTGCTAGCAAACTTTCGGTTGATGCATTCATCAATGTACTTTAGGCCGTTCGTATCTGAACATTTTTATGAGATAGTAGCAAAATGTTAAATCAGTAATAGTTTTAGCTAATACCAATGTGTTTCCGACATGAGTCGGAATCATCGTGATCTTCCTTATAACCGTAGCCATATTTACTTGATTAGATACACTTATGATACTCGTACGTACAATGTCCAAGCAATTTGTTTCTAAGAAAGAAATTTACAGTCATAGTCAGTATACTCGATAAAATCTCTTCTAGATGTATATTATATGTATATTTTGTTGTGCACAATAAAGAATTACGAAAAAAGATAAAAAATATCTCTTAATTTTCCGTTAAAATATCTGGCAGATACATGCCGTGGTGTGTCTGTTTATTGAGGAGCAGAATGTATTAGGCAGGTAGTTCGCTGATCTTGCTTTAATGACTAGTATCTTGCCTGTGACTGGTTGAGTAATTGAGAATGTACAGTTTTGTACAGTTGGGTTTAACATTTTGTATTTAGTTATTGACTTGCCTGCAGCATCGTCCGCTACGGTACGTAGATACGGGTAGGCATATAAATTATTGAAATGAAAGGAAATTACCAATTTCTATCTATCTTACTACTACTGTATAAGAACATTAATAATTAACGTATCTACTTATAAAATATTTGTTATAATACGTCTTTTGTGAGTAATTAAATGTTACAAAATAATGTACCTACTTATAAAAAAAACAAAAAACAAACATATCGACTAAACCTACATAATTTAATTTCTAAGTGTATAAACTTTACATGAAACAAGACCTTAATAGAGTTTTGCGTTTTTAGAGATCCTCAGAGATGGAAAACTAGCATTTTAAAAAAAAAAAAAATCTACATGTTGGATCTACGCAAATCATTGTACGCAGGAGCTTAAAGACAAATAAATTCATTGATGCAATTGTGACATTAAAGTAGTTAAGTTATTTTATCTAGTGAGCTCGGGATACGTTATCGACACTTGAAGAGAGAAATCGGGCAGAGGAAATTACTTACTCACGTGTCACAGACGCTTTTGTTTGTCAGTCGATGAGATGACTCTGCAGTTACACTGTTTCGATGTAAATACAAAAAGTACCGTAGACATTGGCTTATAGCAAGGAACGCTAATAGAATGCTACAAGAATAAAATTTCAACAAATTCTAGTTGCCAGATAAATAATACAATTACATTGGTCTCGTAGGACCCATTAGCGAATTCAGCTTGCTCTTGAACAAAATATTTTCGTACAAATAATTACGGAGGGAAAACTGGTACCAACGAAGTTTAGCAACTTTGTTCACGGCAGGCTGGTCTGATGCGGAGCATGCAATTTACGAAAACTATGGGCTTTTTTTGGTATACAAAAGTTTTATTATCTTTTTTTTGGTTGCAGTGTAGAGTTTGAGTACATGGTAAAATGGGCGTATTGGTAGGTATAATATTTGCCTAGTGTTTTTATAAAGTTGGAATATTGTTTGTGATTTTTACAGATTTTGTAAGTGTAGTCTTTTATAGTTAACGTGTGTCCCTCCTAGGTAATAGTCGATCAACTTACAAAATATACATATACTTTCATAATATATAGGGTGTGGGTGACAATAAGGCAAATACTGAAATGCTGAACACGTACCTTATTTGATTATCAGTAATCTTAGCTCTCTGCGCCAATTGTATCGAGCGATCCTGTAACTAATTAAATGGGCTTTATGGTTATTGCGTGACACAATGCCGCAATGGATCACTTGTAACTTTCCATTAGGGTTGATCAATTATTTGAACCTTTTTTGAGGGTAACGTTTTTTTCAAAATCATCTTTTGGTTAAATTTTAATTTTAAGTCATTATCTAAGGTCTAAGGAGACCGCGCCTCGGCAAGCGTAGCGTTGGACGCCCTCCGGCCAGATGGACCGATGACTTAAAGAGGACGGCTGGTAGTGACTGGATTGCAAAAACGGGAGGTCGAGCCATGTGGCGCACACTGGGAGAAGCCTACGTCCAGCAGTGGACTGCAAACGATGACGATGACCTAAGATCTAATTAAACGAACAAAGAATTTTTTTCTGAAAATATGTCGGAAAATTTTGGAATTTTCCTGCAAAAATTTTCAGTGTTTTCCGTCTCAGAATCATGGTCCGAAGTCGTGGTATCAATATGTGTCTGGCTGTCACAAACACCCTGTAGACAGGGCTGTGTTCACGAAATGGGGTAGGCAAAACTGCAGGATCTAAAAGCCAAGTTTATCATAGCGGGGATAGATGTCCCTTAGTGACTGGTTGCCAGCTTTTTGTCTGAGATTATGCCCCAATCCCTTAGTTGATTCCTACTACATGCCCAGGAGATGCAGCTGATGTATTCTGGTGAACACCCACATCAGTACAGCACTCTAAAATACTATATCTCTATATATAAACAAAACTGTAAATATTCGCTGTTTGTGCAGGCTAATTTCGGAAACGACTTACCCGATTTCGATGCAAATTTCGGGAATATATTGTGATGGGCATCATTTTACATTTAGTTTTTTTTAATGTTTGCTTGTTTGTTTGTATGAAATAGGCTCCGAAACTATTGCAGTCTATGCGGACGGAGTTGCGGGTATCCACTAGTATTTAATAAATATTCTATTCCATAAATAAATTTCGTAATTTATAATTTTCAGGGCTACAGAATCAAAACTTTTCTTCATTGAAGTAATTTGTCCACTACCTATAGTTAGTTGCCAACAAAATGGGAAACCACTGTAGGAGGGTTGCAAACGTTTCGAACAAGGGAAAGCCGCACCCCCAAACCACATGCCACAGGCAGATAAGATTGCATCTGATATATTGAGCAGAGTGTCTTACTATCTTAACTCAATGTATAATATGGGAATGAAAACTGTATGAATTTCATAAAGGGATTGAACTCAAAACAAGTGTTACTGTCACTAGGCGCATTTGACTATGAACTGTAATGATGGGTGCGCCAAAGTTCACCTAAAATTTCTACTCCGATAATTTTCTTCCTAATATTTTTCATCCTAACAATCGCAATTCCTAACTGCTTCTCTTTCTAATGTTCATAATTCCGAATCATTCAATTTCATAATGTCAGTAGCAATAAACATCTATTATACTATTATTTGTTTTCCTATATTTTCTCAATATAACCGTCTTTTACACTATTATTTAAAGTCATATTTTTTATTTTGATTTGTTTATATTAATAATAAGCAACATTACAATTTAATACTAATTTAGAGTAACTTTTACAAATTGGGTATTTTTTACATAACATGAATTAAATTCACATAGGTTAGCGATGAGCGAAGCGGGTTAGGTTGGTGTATAAATACAACGCACGAGCCGAGCGAGCGAAGCGAGCGCGACGTATGAGCGGCCGGCGAGTGCCAGAAGCGACTTTAGGGCGTTTCTCACATTACGAGTAATATATCTAAATACATCACTTTCGACACAGAAAAAACGCAATCATGCAATTTCAAATCTAACATATTACTTTTATACACATAAAAGCATATGAGAAAAATAATAAATGTTTAGGGATAAAAAATTTATGAAAAACAACATAATGACAGAACCTACCCGTTTACACCGCCGCTGTAGCCTGAGTAGCTTCTTAGACGCGGCTAGATTGCCGCCCTCCCGCAGTCCGCAACGCGCACGCATTCGAGTAACATACGAAAATTGTACAAATACTGAGTAGTTAATCATATTTTAGTAACCAAATGAAAATAATGATCATCCTATTGCATATGTTTAATAGAAAAAGTGTTATTATTGTTATAAGTGAAGATTTTTTTATTGTTTAGGGAATATAAAAAAATTATGAACGGGTCTGTCAACCCACCAATGCCATGTGTAGGCTCCCCAAGTTTAAACAAATTAACAGTACTGATATTATGAATTAAAATTTTCGGAAAAATATGTTATGAACATCGTCAAAATATATGACTGAAAACTTTAGGAGTAAAATTTTTAGGAAGAGTGATCATTCGGATTACAAATCGGTAGGAATATCAATTTCGGGTGAAAAAAATTCGGTGAGCCAATATGGACCCCTGTACTGATACATTGCTGCACATTTGCTTAGTTCTGTTATTAAATAGAAATAAGCATAGACATAGGAAATAAAAGATTTATGGTTGAAATTATGCCTCTACTTAGCTTACGTTGCCGTAGCATAGTATGCCACTGCACTTGCAATGGATTTAGTAATAAAAAAATGTAACGGCTCCTGCTTGCATCCACTCTATGATTTACAAAACCCTTCGTCCCCCTACTGTCTCGTCTTAAATGTCGGACACGTGGTCAGAGCTGCAGACGATCTGTGGTCACTGCACTACACACCCTCTTCTAAATTGTGTAGGTAGGTACATAAAATGTCAAACGAAGACTCTTGAATAGGGACGGGATTTGTTCATGAAAGTAAATGATAAAATAAATTGCAAAGCTGTTGTTACGCTACTCAAAAGTGTTATCGATGTCAGCTGAACAAATATCCGCCATTTTGTTTTTCAAATTTATATTTATCGCTAACACACGTACATATGTTTGAACTTAGAAAACGTTCTCATTTTTAGAATAATTCTTTTATGGTTTATAAAAATAAACTCTATTTGAAACTAATAATCAAGCAGTTATTACAAAGTTTAATTATTAAAACCTCAGCAGTAAACAATATAATATTGATAGGTGTTTATTAAAGCTCACTATAAACAGCAACAGTAGTAAACATTAGAGACAAAATTTCCCAAGCGAACCTACATCGTTTCAGAGTTTACACTAATTGATCGTATTCCAGGGTTCCCTAGGGCTATGTCGCAAACTATGATTATATGCTTACTGTCATAAAGGAAGTATAAAGTGGAGACGGCCTAACAAACTTTTATTAACACGCTGATAAGGCTTTTAATTTAGTCTCACTTAAAACTTTTTTAACGACACCTGCTTTATATGAAATAACATACTTATCATATAAAATTTCTTGATAAAAGATGTCTAAAATACCTCTTTAAAATGTGAACAGAAACCATATATGTCTGTAATTTATCTATATTAAAATTGACGTAACTAACGCACTATAGCTTATTTAAAAATACAGCCGTTTAAGCTGTAAAAAAAAATCAAGAAGTTTATCATTAATACATTTATTCCAATTTTTTCATTCAAGCTTTTCATTTAAAGCACCTAATTCTATAGGTACCAGTGCACTTTTCTATTCATTTTGCATCTTCATCAGACGAAGGCCCGAAATACCACAGCGCATGCAATAGCGTATGTGCTAAACTAGTCGATTACCTGCATGCGTCTAATAGCACAGCTATTGACGCTAAGAGCTTATCGCATTTCCTTTTTGTGCTTTCTTTACGCTTACTGCTTACCCTTTACACTACATGCTCGTAACTTCAATTAAGTTTAATATTAAACATTCTAATTTTCCAAGTTGCGGGACCCGAATGGCTCTGAGTTTGGTAATTTGAAAGTATTAGTGCACACGGCTATGTTAATTTGGAGATCTGTTTTGTGTTTTGTGGCTATGGATTTATATTTAGGCAATATGACGTCTTGTACGGATGCGGGGCTTTACTAGAATATGTCAGCTGCATCTCCTTCCATGCGTGTCGAAGTAGTCGACTAAGGAACTCAGGCATGTACATCTGTCCCCTATTTGCTAAACGCGGATGAAGGATCTCCTTTATAATTCAGAATTCTGGTTATCCCATTTCGGGAACACAGCCGTGTGTATATGTTGTCTATGTACATGTATTGCATAGCCGTGTACGGCTTGTTCCCAAAAGTCCACGACTCTGTTGTTTCCAAAAAATATAAGGTCATACTTTAATTCCCAGCAGGTCCACGATATTGAAAAATAATAAACATTTTCTTTCCCAACTTTTCAAACATGAGCATGTTTGGTACAATCAGCAGAAAAAGCTGGATTAATTTATTATAAAATAAAAGACAGATAATAGTTTAGATGAACAAGCAGTATTTATTGTGTCAGATTGTCTCTTTGCACTAAAATAGGCTTATAATTAGGCATTAAAATGACAGTTTCGGAATATCAGAAAAGTACACATATAACGTGTATACTTACAATTATAAAAACGTCGGGTAAGCGGACAACGTGAAAAATTTTATTATGTCATTATTTTCGAATATTTTTTTCATTTTCGAGTTACCATCGTTCAAAATTTTTTCGGTAAAAAAGCTTTTGCAGTAGGTACCTTCTCGTGTCACGGTGTGAATGACACCACGTTTTGCCGCACGATACATGTCACGAAACGTCATGACCAATGTACATTTTGACAGAACATGTGCTATGCCATGTTATATGATATCGTATGACCGCAACATGCAACTGCCTGGGAGACCATATACTAGGTGTATTTTGTTTGAATCAATGGATGAAGGTATTATAAGGCTTATGGTGTTATTCCATACATAGACTATCCTCTATTTACACTGTATGCGTTGATGAACTAATTGCAATGCAGTTCTTTCAAAGAAAGCTGGTTTAAAGGGATTATTTTTTTATCTGAAAGCAATTCAGTTTATTTAAGCAAGAGTTCTCATGTGAGAAATGTTGAAATTTTTATGACTCTATTTATATTAAATATTAATTTTAAATTTATTTCATATGGTTTTTAGAGCATTTTGTGTAAAAAAAAACTTCAAAAAACTACTTATTGTATGAGGTCTAACTAAAAAAATCGGTGTATGATTTATCTTAATACGACACTTTTTTGCACGCCATGCGGATAGAGTTATGGGCATCCACTAGTAAAAATAAATAAGGGTACTCAATTTTTTAATTCATGAAATGATAGATGATAGAAATTGACCCGGTGGCTCAACTAATGATTCCCATGGAATTTTTTCCATTTTCTTTATTAATAATTTTATAATGATAGATATAGTCGTAAATTTAAATCAAGCAAGAAATATTTGTAATAATTTTTTAGTCAGCAGCTTCTAGGAGATAATACAACAGAAGTAGAACAGATTTACAGTAACTAAGTTTCAAGATTAAGACGGTAAATAGTCGAGCATTCCAAGGGAACTGGAATTTTGGGGGATAGATTAAGTTCAACTGGAACTTGCCTCTATCCTTTGTTGTAAATCCGTTTAATTTGAAGTAGTTTTACAAGAGATTACCTGTTGTAACTAAATACTGGTGCTTAGAGAGTAAATATATTATCTTAAACTTTAGTAAGAACCTGTTTAATAAATTATGTAGGTATACACAATCTATACCTGCGCTATGCTGCTTAGTTCATACAAACTCATGCAAATTTAAGTTAAGATCAAACTCCTAAGTAACATAGAGCGGAAAAATTTTAGAAGTTGATTAATTTTATTACATACATACATATAATCACGCCTTTATCCCTTACGTGGTAGGCAGAGCATCAAGGGCCGATAGAACCACATGGTGCCACTTCTGACCAATTTTAAGGGTATAGTTGAGATGAACAATTTCGGTTAGTAGTGACAGGTGGTCAGCCCATCGCCTACAAAATACCAAGACCCTCTTGTTCCTCTACTGACTTGTACAGTATGCCCGGGAAGAGAAGCAGCTGTAGTATTATCGTTTTCTTTAGTCCCAGAGCAGCATAGAAGAATTTTATTAACACTAGAAAATACCAAAATTTAATTATATCTACTTCAAGGATTTTATTTTACCTCATATATTCCTAAATGCAACCTCTCACGGCTGTCTGCCCAAGTACGTTTTAATGAAATAACTTTTCTTAATCTAGGTTGCTAGAAAATAAAGAGGGAATAAGTCAGGGCGTTAGGTATCCAGAATTTCTCGCTAAGGTAAGTGTTAAAGACTGTTTCAAGGATGAGGACCCGCGGATTTTGTATGAAACTTAGTACAATATAAGAAGCAATGTTAGTACTACAAAGACATTAGCGCTTTCACCAGAGGACTTCAATACGGAAGCTAGAAGGGTGCTACGAATATGAAATGACGCCGGAATGTGAAAACTTAAGGAGTGATACTCGAAGTCTGGTTGAGTTTGTTACAGATTTATGTATGAATTTAGTTTCTCTATATATTCATACGGCTGTTGCTCACGAAGGAGATCCCACAGCGACGTTTAGCGTAATAGAGCCAGGTGGAAAAAATCATTGACAAGTACCTCTTTGTCTAGGAGTACGCTCCTGAGTTCCTTAGCAGAATCTTACAACATGCACAGGAGATGCAGCTGATGTATTGTAGTGAAGCCCCACATCAGCACGGGGCATTTAGTTTCTCCACGGTTGCTAAATAATACGGGTTGGTAGGTATATTAGCCGATAGTTACTTCATGCATGAAATCTTCAAAACTAGTTCAAAGGGCAGTGGAATTTAGTTTTTATTCGCGGCACAGTGATTTCTAATTCTTTTTAACGTCTTTCACTAGAGTGCCTCCTTTGAGTCGCTTTTATGAGACTTTGCAATCACTATTTATCTTGCGGCGAGTCCGTACATGCAGCTATTTGTAGTAAGTATGTGTGTTAGCATATGTTAGGATTCATTCACATTGTAGCCTAGAAGGAAATATAGTTAAGGGTCGTTTTCCCGGATAAAATTGATGCTGTCTCTATCTTGAGCAAGTTTTAGAGAAGGAGAGTATGCACTTTATCCTTTAAATAAACTATATGTCCATTGAAAAATCGGCCCTAACTGAAAAAAAATGGGATACCAAAACCCATATTCTCAACCTCATTTCATTCTTAAATTTAGGTACAATGGCAAAAGTGTGTAAATACTTACCCACTTTCTCCATTAGTCTATGATATCCTATGTTGTAAGGAGTAATGGCAACCTGGAACGCACAGCCTCCGTTGCGTACCGAGCTAAGCGCGTATGCGTGAGCATATGCATAGACGTATGCGTTACCCGGTGTACCGCGCGCGTGACTACGACGTGGTTACGTGCGGTTTTACGTTACGCATCCGGTGTAGGCTTAGTCTACCGTCGCCAAAATGTTAAATGCATATCGTATCTTTGAACGAATTAATGATATTTGACCACAGAGATGTATTTGACGATAAAATATAGGTTATATTACTGCACCAAAAATCTCATCGACCAATGTGATGATGATCTCCGACCGTATTACGGCCAAGGCGACCAATCTCTACGGAGATTGGCCAGGTACGCAGGAGATATGCACTATATGCACAAGTGTATGCGCAAACACAGATGCACTCTCTATTCCGTTACTCTCATAGTCCGATGGGACGGAAAGCCGACACGACCGGAGAGAGATCAGGCGCAGGACCAACGGTTTTTCTGAGGTACGAGCTAAGTGACAATTTTACAGTATTAAAATCTGTACATGAAATAAATTCATTGGTACAGGCCCGTGACTGGGATCGAACTTACGCCTCCCGCTTGGAAAGTGCACGTCTTAACTACTGGGCTATCACCGCTTGACCAATGTACGAGCGATCTTAAATAACAATGTTTGTTGGGGCTAAAAACGTTAAAGCGCCATTTTTTTGAAAATGAGTTAAATGGACTAATAGACGACGTCTATTTCTCTGAGTCGATTGATCTATTAAATTAATTTTCGAAAAAAGTGGCGTTTTATCATTTTGTCTTTCCACTGTCGAACATACACATAGTCATAGGTATCCGCACCTCTTTCTTATTACCTTTTAATTGCCATTAAAATAATAATCATCATCTCTAAAATAACAACTTCAGCTAGCACAACTAATAGTCATAATAGACTAAATATAAAGATAATATAGGTATACCTACGTTGAAGATAAACAACCCCTATGTGCACGTAACTTTACCTCCGTATACAGTAGCTAGGTACTCGCATTCTAGTAAAAGCAAGAGCCTTTGTAGGAAGGATCTTCTACGTCCAGCAAATTCACAAGCTCTCTCATTATTGCATACCAGAAACGAATTTTGCTCGGTTTGGGTAAGCTTGGACAAACTAATATAGCTTCGTGTTGAAATTCGTCATCGTGTATTTTCGACTAATAGAGATTATACTTGAACACTTAATTTTAAAAATGATCGCATTTTTTTCTGTACTAGTATGGTATCGATACGAGTATGTTAAAAGTTTATTTACGACAGCTTTATGACGGCACCATCATCCTAGGAAACCAAAGCTTTGTCACCGTATTTTGGAAATGATAAAAATGTTAAATTACATTTTGTGTAGAATCAAGAATTAAAAAATAACAATTTAAAAAAATATTACTAATTTTAGTCGATCTTCATGTACGAGTAGGTAAACGAAAGTGGAACGAGCTATGACTAAAATACGCTAGATTAAGTAAATACTCTATAGGTTAGTAATCAGGAATATATACTAAGTAATTTCTAAAGTGAATACCTACAATTCTTACGAGTGAGTTATGGTAAAAGGTGGTAGGGAGTGAAGTTTGTAATGGTTGGCCTGTTAGCCTAGTTTTATTTAAGAGCGAACGCGGCTTTATAGCAGAGTTTTTAAGATTCTCCACCTCGAAAAGAAAAACTTAAATCTACAATTTTGTTACCAAGTAATGTTAGCCAGTCTTTTTACTGCGGTTTTTTTTCAGTTAACAGGTTAAGATATCAAAATAAAAAGCCTAGTTTTTTTTCAGCAGTTAAAAGTCCAATATTCACATGATCTAGTCAAGTGCCAGTAATACTGCATAGGTATAAACAATACTTTTTTTATAAGTTACTCATACGTTAATGTAAACGTTGCCGCCTTAAGTAGGCCTAGGGCGGCGGACCATTATCGCAGAGGCGAAGGAAGTAGGAAAGACCGGGAGCGAATACAAACGCAAAGCTCAATCCCGAGCGGGATAGCGGAGAACTGTGGATGCCCTCTGCTTCATCTAGGGGACGCAGGAACATAATTCAGTCACTTATACGTAGTCAAAAAGTTCTCCTAGGTATCTTTATGAGTGCGACCATGAACTCAATAACTAAATTAGACATACAATCCCAGATATGTGTTTCAAAAAACCTTGTTCCAAAAATCGCATCAAGCCCCCACAATAACATTGAAGCAGCGAACATAACGCAAATATTTTGTTACATAAAATTCCATACAAGAATACACTACGAATCCGCGGCCTGCACCAACGAATGCATTTTTGTCGTTCCCTTGAATACAAATATCCTCCTTTGGAAGAATAGGCACGCTGGGGAGCATATATTACCGAAACGTCTAATATCTTAAAATGCGTCGCCGTTTTTATGGACGGGCGAGACAAAAATTTGGACATAAAAGTTTCATGAATGCGTAAATATATATCGTAAAAATAAAGGGCCTAGGTAAGCTGAATATTTTTCAGGGAATGTGCTTAATATTAATAGTAAATAGATGAATTATTAATAGTAAATTGTTTTGCAAAAATAATAATTACGTAAGTACAACGAAAGTAGGTGATAACAACACGAAAATATATAATTATAAAAATGGGATAATTTCTGGCCGTGCAGGATTATAAAGAAGATTCATAGCATCCATAACACGTTTAGCAAGCAATGTAAATGATGATCCCGCGCTCCTTAGCCGATTATTAAGACATGATAAAAAAACACGAGAAAGGAATCTAAAATAAGCGTAAAATAAGCCTTCACTAGGCAAAATGAATGACTTATCTTTACAAGTTCCCTCATTTTCCCCCATCGTTGAGTTACCACGAATAGTCCAATAGATATACCTATAGAAAGTGTGTTCCAACCAAACGCAAGGCGAGATCGACTTGAGATATGACATAAATTAATGTTGCCACCACAGGTATACTGATTTAGGAATTATCAAAATAAAGAGTAGACTTTTCCACATCATTTAGACAAAAAAATACAATATTCTGTTAAAAATTGTCTCAATTTGATTATTCAACAAAGCTTGCCTTCTCCGTGGTTTTATTTCATTCAATAAAGGAAAGGACGATGCCCATTTTAAAGTAAACTAACAATATGTATAGTTTTATAATTCGGTGAGAGAGCTTCAATCAATCCAAAGACTAGATCAATACAATCTGCATGTTTAAAATAGGGTTCCCTCATTACGTAAAAACATCAAAAATTTACGTGAAATGTGATGTTATTATTTTCTTATGTTTTTGAGCATAGTTTTGGCAGGATCTCAGTGCCATCATGGTAAGTCCTTTAGTTGACATACACACGTAGTTGAGTTACCACGACCCATAAAATATCGGCCTTCGGACTAAAACTTCTATAGGTTATAATTCTATTCGCAGTCCATTGCATATCATCACGTTTTATTAAAGTGATATTTTTTTGTCTGACTGTCCTTAGAATTTCAAAAGGGGAAACAAAAAATCCTGTAAATAGAAATAGATTGTCCGACCTCCGTCCATTTGTAAAATTGTTTTTAGCCTGTCTTATTTTATGTCTTTTGATATCTTCAATATATAGAGGACTTTGACAGAGGATAACAATACAACTCAGAACATGAATGAACAGAAATATTGATTGGTGAATAAGATTTTTTCTAATGTGGTTTTAAGTACAATGAAATTAGAATATAATTTTGATCATGCATATTATATCTCTATTAGTAAGTCCGCGTGGTGCCGGCAGAGTAGAATTCGTACCACCCCATGTCTGCCCGTGGGTATCGTACGAGGCTATTAAGGGTTTCCGGTGGTGGGCAGCAGCGTATTCCGTGTTGACAACATAGTCCAAAATACAAACTGCGGTCACCAACCCGCCTGCTCAGCGTGGTGACTATGGGCAAATACCCCCCATTGGCAGTCTTGTGGCGTGCCCTGGGGGAGGCCTACGTCCAGCAGTGGACTGCAATAGGCTGATGATGATGATGATTAGTAAGTCAATAGTAAGTTATATCCACTCAGGGTAGATTTTTTAATAGATAATGAAAAAAATAATGCTGTCTTTCTCTATACTTGATAAAGATAGAGGCATCATCAACTTTATCTATTCAAATAGACCAATTCTGACCATTGAAAAAACCGGTGTTTGAAGAAAAACGGTTAACAACAATACTAATAAGTAAATTAAGCTCAAATATTAAGATCTTTACAGGGACTAGAGTCCTTCGACCTGCCTGGTCACTGGTACAATATCGAAAACACTCTAGCGTGGGGTCTATAAAATAAAATGAAAAAGCTAAAATCCTTTTGTAAACTTAGGTCCAATTCATAAAATGTACTCAGTCCATTTTGTTAATCTAATCGGCATAATCACAGGCACTACGGGACTAATGACTTTTAACCCTTTCAATCAACCCCTTAGAAAAAACTTCGACCCTTGTTAACAGACTTCACTGATTAATTACTAGGTTCCTTTGTTAAGGTGGGTTCCCACGGTGCGTGATATTACGGACGGACGCGCACCAGCCCGCACCACGATCGTGGGATACGGAGCGTCCGTGGTAATACAGACGCGTCCGTGGTGCGCGTCCGTCCGTAGCCATCGGTGCATCCGCGTCCGTCCGCGAAATCACGCACCGTGGGAACCCACCTTTAGACAGATGAAGTGTGTAAGATAAACAGGCTGTGTTCGTTCTAAAAAGGTGCGTAGGTAGGTAGGTACCTTTTATTTAGAATTTTAGAAATTATTATCATCATTTAACGAAATTTATTTTAGCAACATAGCAAAACTTTAATTGACAAAAGTTTTCATCCGACTGGGATAAATATCACAATATTTTTCATCACAATTTGATAAGCTCCAAATCATAAAACAATGCAAACATAGGTAACTAAAACCTACGTATAGAAATCGAGGTAAACAACCCACTTGCAAACCAACTTAAGGCAAATACACCCCTAATCCGTACTTATTGGGGTTAAACCAATGGAGTCATCAATTTGAATGAAATCTATTTCAGGGGTGCCCTTAGCTAATCTTTACCCATAAAGTAAGGAGAAAGTGGAGATGGCTTAAAGTGCACATACCAAAGTCGCCGACGCTGCCCGACGGCGTTTATAAAAAGAATCATTGTCATCATCATTCGAGCTGTAGAGATCAAGAGGCAGTTACTCGTACCAAACAATTCCTTACGATGAGTCGCTGACATACCAACAAGGTATTACGGCTTGCAATTAGTGAAGGCGCTATTTAGCCCATCGACAAAAGCAATGAACAAAAAGTAATACAGTTTTATTATTAGTATTAGTACTACTTTTCTCGTAGTCGCACGGGAGACGGTCGAAAGAATAGACTATGGTAGAACTAACAACAGGTACATACTGCGCTACGTAGCCGACTATGGTCGTATCTACATTGAATATCGAATCTCCTCCCTATTCCCTCTTCATGTCTTTACCCTAGCTAATCAAAACGCAGGGAAGCTGGTTTTTGTGGAGTTCGAAATCGACTTCTTTATTGAAGTGCTTTTTCATTTTATCAAGTAGTTTATGAAATCCCATCAAAGAGTAATGGAGATTAAGGGGCCGATTTGATTTCCTTATTATCTCATTTGCGCACTTTATCTTTGCTTTAAAACATCTTTATATCAGGTTTACATTAATATCTAATGCATGAACAGTATTTTGAAATTCAAAACAATAATATTGAAATACGTATTATAGTCAACAATACCAAGTATTCTACGAAATACAAATACTAAAATAGTTTTAAATACGTCGTAGTTAACTTCAAACAGTAGTTTCAGCTAATATAAACTAACTTTAAGAATTGAAAACCAGTTTTCACAAAAGCCGGAAATCCGCCCAACTTAGATCTACTTACACTTCAAAACTTTCTGGAATTCAGGACAGAATTAAATCTTAATGAGTTCAACAACTGTTTAAGACTCATCACCTTGCGTTTCTCAGAGGTGTTCTAGAACCTTCTAATATCTATGTGTAGTTGTTTAAGTGTCTTCTCACTTCTGATTTCCCTTGGGCTTCCTACCTTCGTTAATAATTCACTTGGTCCTCTGTCCAGACCTTGGTTACAACTTACAATTTACAGGATGGACATAGTCAGTTACACTCGGAATGTTTATTATTTTGCTCTGTTTATCATGGTGTATTCAAAACAATTCATAATATTACTGTTATAGTATTACTTCGAAATTGTCAAATAATAATCGAAGTTAATCTAATTTGTATTGAATTCCAAATTGTATTTAGAAATTCGAGCCACCAAGGTCTGGTCAAGAGTGCCCAAAATGGACGAGTGTGTATGAACATTAGTATATATATACAAACACATGGCCAGAACTGCAGGCTCATAAAGGAGAACCCACTGCCACGTTTAGCATAGCAAAACACAGATGTAAATGATCACTGAAAAGTTCCTAGCTCATAGTCTGAGGAAATGGAATTCCTTAACAAACAATAAGTTAAAATAAAAAATAAAGTGGTCCTTCTTTGCACTACGAGTACCTATTCTATGGCAGACATCCGTACGAACAAGGTGTAGGAATAATTAATTTAAAAGTGCCAGAGGTAACTTTTACGACCTATTACAGATTGTTTCCATTTCGATAGGTTTGCGCCGTAGTACAAACTTTTACAGCTGATCCTTAAATGTTACGTGTAGTTCTGATTGGTACAGTTTACCAATTGCAAAGTGTAATTGTGTTCTGAAATATTCGGCGTTGTTACATTTGAGAGCTGTAAAAAATTGCAACCATTGATAAGTTAGTTCAATTTTGTTTGGTAGAAACTATTGGTAAAGCTGTTACGGAAATTATGTTGTAATTTTTCTCGCTTTTTGCCACCAAATGAACAAATTGTATTTTCCTTTTTTTTTTCATATGTTTATAATTCGTCCGTGTAAACATTAGATTTTCCATTAATCTCTATCCCAAAAGAATCTCTGATTTTTTTTCTGGACGCTACACAAAGAATTCATCCTCCATGTTTCAGATCTCTAAGATCAGTGGTTTAGACTGTACCTCCATCAGTCATTCAGGTTTTACGAAAAGCATTGTGTATGAATAGATTGTGTTGTCATTTATTTAACATCAAAACAAAAATTTTATAAATTTATCATTGCCTTCACTGTGTTTTACAAAAAAAATCTTTTTTCCGTTTCTATAAAGTTACCGGTTTTAAATGTGATTGCAGGCCCTATTGAGTTTGCCTCAAAAAACTTGGTTTATGGAGTCCAATATTTTAGGATACCTCGCAATAACCAAATGTAATATGACAGTAAAATAAATTTAAATTCCGACCCTTTTTCAAAATGTATTCCTTGTTTCAATAATCTGAATATTTATTGCCGAGCCAGTGCCAATATGTCTAAAGTAGTCGGGCCATAGAGAATATATAAATGTAGATTCCGTACAATATTTGTAGATTATTATAAATGTTGATATACATACATACATATACACAAGGCTATATTCCAGAAATAAGAAATGAGGCAGCCTTATATCATTGAAACAACTTGGATTGGCGTCAGGCAGGCAGCTGGTGGTAAAACAAACGCCAAATCCTTGAAAATGTAAGTTTGGAAAGAAACTATATGCGCCCATCCCATAAGTAATGGAATAAAGGCAGGAAGATGATGATAGTCTACCATGGTATATCTCTATGGAACCCGAATGGAGACTCAGGTGCAATGCTGGTGCACGTCAAATGCGTAGCAATATGAACAAATAGGTTTGTTCCTAAAATATAGCACGTAAAATTTGATATCCCATCTGCAGTAATAATAATTAATAAATAATATAGTAGAAATATCTACGCAACACAATTGCACTAGTGGTGTTCAAAAAAGCTATATTCTCGGAACGCGTGAAAGTGATATGCTACATGCAAATAGCGCGCTATTTTTTTCCGTGACGTTATAACGTTACGAGTTGCGCGCAAATCACAAGTCACGAATGAATGACTGAACGAATACGCTATATTCTTATTCCGCCAATGACAAGTCGTGAAAACGCTATATTCTAGTTGACGCGATTTCATATAGCTGTTGGTAACCAATGACAAGTCACGAATACGCTATTTTCTATTTGACGCGATTTCATATAGCTGTTGGTAGTCCGTCGCCGGCCGTCACACGCTACGCATGTGCGTATCGAAGGCGCGATGAGTCATGCGTACGCGCCATGTGAAGCGCGCATATCGTTATAGCGTTTAGCTCGGAACGAGTCAATTAAATAATTGGTTATTGCGCTATGGACAAATAGCATGTTATTTTTAAAAGCTATACGTTATATTAGCTACCACTAAATTGCACGCACATGTACCTAATTTATACATAAAAGGAAATTATACTCACCTCACAACTACAAAAACAACCACAACTACAAAATTATCTGCCCCTGGAAATGAAACAAATATAATTTATAAAATTATTAATAATTTAATATATTTAAAATAATTTAAAAAAAAATCTACTTTTCAGGGTGGCCAGGGCGCAGTATTGGTGAAGGAGTATCATCAGGTGCAATGGGTAGCACATCATCATGGTCCACTATGTAGTAAAATGTGATTCAGGTGTGACCAGTTTCACAATTAAGACGTGTGCACAGTACGGATGCCACAATCGGACTGAGCCCGTGCCAACCGAGCGCCCGGCTTTTGAGCCTCGTACGACCGCGCACCATCGCCTGATTCACAGAGTGATGACATCGTCTTAGTTCCGACCTGTTTACACTTGGGCTTCTAATAAGTGAAAGAGTATGATTTGAATTAAATTGGAGGCTTGCGCCGACACGGCCATTCTGCTTATAGGTCGCCTCTGACCTAATAATATAAACACAGCTCAGTTTTCTCGTTGCACAAAACAAAATAGGTGTAAGGAGGCCCCTGTCCTCAATCTGTTAATATTATATGAAATAAAATAAATAAATAAATATTCATGCGAGAGCAAGGAGGCCCCTGCCCTCGACTTGCTCACACACACACACACGAACACAGTAAGGAGACTCCTGTCCTCAACTTACTCACACACACACACGAACACATTAAATTCAGTAAGGAGGCCTGGAGTTTGGTCAATTAGTAAATCATCTTGCGTCGACATGGAATCCTGATCAACGCATTCACTTGGCTTGGGTGCCAATCGAAGTTGGTCATGAACTGCCTTTTTGGGTCTTCCTCTACCTACAATTTTTTTTAAAATCTGATATCGATCATTGAGGCAGTACTTTCCAGATCTCGTATGCATCTCCTTTTGAAGACCGCTCAACTGTGGCCTTCCCTTGTCAAAACCCCTCCTTGTCTTGCTTTCCTCTCGACTCCATTTTCGTTTGCATGTAGTCATCTTAACTATTTACGATTTACTATTCCTTCCGCCTCATCAATTAGAGACACCAACTCCGGCAGTACTACGCATTGTTTTCCAGTAAGAGCTTTGATAGGGCTCACATTTGCAGCTTTACTCCTCGTACAATTTATTGCAAGTTGAAGAGCCTCCAGTCATTTGCCTCTTTGATTTCAGTTCTTTACCACATTCATCAAACGCTCGACCTGTCCATTTGTGCGGCCAACTCCAGGTGCCATGAAGGTAAATGTTATGGTGTTTACAAAACTCTTCAAATTCTGCTTTAAAAGCTGGATCCCAATCACCTACTATCTGGGAGCTCTAAACAGTGCAACAACATTCTCAAGTGCATGAAGCACCGAATGTGCTGTTTTATTAGTGGCATAAGTTAAGGTTAAAAACCTCGCATAAGCGTCAATAACCACTATAACGTATTCCTGTTCGCCGTTTCTCCTAATAAGATGATCTGTCATATCTATGTGAATAGTGTCGAATGGAATAGGTTTTTTTTATCTATTGGAAACATTTGTACCTATCCAGCGCCGGAGGGTCCTTTACTGATTTTGCATATGACGCAATTATCCATGAATCTTCTGATGGTTAAGGACATCTCAGGGAACCACAACTCTCACGCATCCTGTATAGTATCCTTTCCCATTCAAAATGTTTCAACGCAGTATGATAAGCACCAATAATGCTCCATTGATACGATTCAGGCATCACCCTTTCAATTTTCTATATCCAGGCTTGTCGTCACCATGCTTGCAATCAAGAACATGATCGTGAAGCCGATACTCAACCAAGGACAACATTTTCAATCCCTTTAATGACTTTGGACAGATCCTCATCACGTCGTTGTTCCACTTTCAACCACGTGTCTATAGATGAGTGAGACTAATGCAGGCCACCGGATTTCGTGAAAGTCCTACCATAGAGGCATTGTCCGAAGTGTTTAATGGATCTACCTATAGCAAGTGTCTCAAGCTTATACGAGTGATAATGGCTTTCCTGTTCAGTAGTTCTCACACTCATACATTCAGTGACACCTTGCTAATTGTTATCCACCTGAATGAGCACAGCGCCCAGCCCAGCCCTGCAGGCATCGGTATGAAGCTCGATCGGCCATTCCTCATTAAAAATCGTAAGAACAGGTGCTGATTAGACATGGGTAACTCCAGACACAATTATATCCTCGGATATATATCCAGAAGTGGATATGAATCAACTCCTTGACTTTAAAGAAAGTTACCATATCCTATATCCGACCCACTCCGACCTACCGAATAATGCCGAAGATAAGAATAAGTGAGCGAGACGGAATGCGAACGCGCCGGAACGCGCAGTACTATCGCAGTAGACGCATGAGCGTGAACGACATTACACGAGTATATACGAATACTCACGAGCAACAGGCATGCCGTTTAGTTCGTTGCAATGTTTGTTTTGAAATATTTGTTTTCGTAATTATAATTTTCAAAATTTCTATTCATTCCGTTTTTTATTTGATCTTAAGTATTTTGTTTTTAATGTAAATAAAAGCTGTTTGGATTTGGATTTTTTTTTAGGACAATGGTTTTAGTGTACCTATTTAGTGATTTTTAAATACGCCTATCAAATATTCTAATTCTTATTTGGATAGATCATCCCAATCATATCTCGGTTCGCTTAATCTCTTCATTCCCGGATATGTACGCGGAGTTGGATCTGTTAAAAGGACACCTACAACAACCTAACCAAACCAATCCCAGTCATATCTCGCTTTACTTAATCTCTTCGTTTCCGGATATGCACGCGAAGTTGGATATGTTAAAAGGATATATATCCTTAGTCGGAGTGATATGCTACATGTTCAATCCTTTCCCGGATATGATTAGCCCATGCCTAGTGCTGATGTTGCGCGATGAATTATATCCAACCTGACGCTTTCGCACTCTGGAGTCCATTCAAATTTGGTGTCCTTTTTAGTCAAATTGCAAAGTGGAATCATGCGCTCTGAAAATGATGGTATGAAACGCCGAAAGTAACCGGCCAATCCATAAAATTGTTGCACCCGTTTTTCTGTGGTGGGTATGGGAGATTTTTCAGGTGCTTCCACTTTTTCCATGCTTGGGCGGACAGTATTTGCCAAGGTATTCAATTGACGTTGTAAAAATGAACACTTATTTGAATTAATAGTAAATCCTGATCTAGATAAGGCGCCAGAACCTTTTCTAGAGTTTGTAATCCTTGAGGTACAGTTCTGCATTTAATTAAAACATCATCCATGCAGATAATAATGTCATCAAGCAGGCGTCGTAATGATGACATTATAGCCCGTTGAAACACTGCAGGAGCATTCACTAGTCCAAACGGCATTCTCAAATATTCGTAAAGACCGTCGGGCGTGATAAAAGTGGTCTTGCTTATCGACGCCTCGTTAACAGGGATCTGACAAAACCCTTGAGCCATGTTAAGGCAAATAAAATAAGCCGCATCAGATAGTCTGTCAATTTAGTCTGATATAATTGGAAGTGGAAACTTCATAAGAATAGTATTTTTATTAAGCTCTCCATTCCTCTTTTTGACAAGAATAACGGGACCTGCAAACCCTGAGGTACTCTCACGAATGATTCCATTGGCGATTAGGTCATCGATTATTATCTTCATCTTTTATCTTTCCACAGAGGCCATCTTGAGTTGTTCCTCACTATTGTACATCTGCGTGCTGGCCATTGTTGCGTTTCTCGTTACAGTAGCACATTTTTCGGTGACAAGTACATTCAATCCAGTTCCTTTGACATTTTTAGCTCCAATCTAAAGGTCACAAGGAGTTTCATGGTCCTCAACGATGTGAAATACAATCTCAACGAAAATATCAATATTGCATGTTATGTCCACTTGTTGACAGGATAAAATTGGTACACCTTGGCTGCCGATGCCCTTGAGGATTAGGAAACAGTTGTTCCTCCCACCTGGTAGTGAAGAGCGTCTTATAAGAGAACGGGCTGCCCCACTATCACAAAGTGCTATAAATTCACGGTTGTCAATATTAATTGTTATTGGTAGTCAATATCTCTTCATTTTCACTTAGTAAGTTTACTTTATCTTTTCCTTTTCCTCGAAACATGTGGACTCAATGTGGCCAGTTCTGCTACAACAACTGCACTTGATTTTAGGACGCTCGAATTGTTTTGTTGAAGCAGCTTCATTGGCAGGGCTTGTGTTACTGGTAAACAATGGCTTTGGATCGTAAAGTTTTTCACTAGATTTGCGGCAATTTTCCTGAATATGTCCGGGTTTGCCTCGCTTAAAACAGATTAAACAATCCTCTCGGTTGATTCCATATCTTGCGCGCTTGGCAGGCGGTTCACCCTGTTTCGGATCCCGTGGTCCGATTGCCGCTGCGACAGAAAGCAATTCAGGGACGGCTACACATTTGCTAGATATTAATTTTAAGCGAAGAAATTCACTGTCTATACATCCAATAACCGCCTCCACTGCGTCCCTTTCCATATCTTACAACTCCCTTCCACATGTGCCAGGCTTTAGCAATGGATTCAGATGAACTCGATGAATCAAACTTGAAATTGCGTAATTTAAGAATACCGTTTGAATATCTTGCTTTTGGCTCAAAAGTCCGGATCAGAGCCGCACGCACATCCTCCCATACTGGTGACCTTACAAGCCTTGCGTCTCCAAGGGCTTTGACTCGCCCTTGCAATAAACTAGCAATCCTTGTGCATATTTCGTAATCACCCAAGTTCCAGCAATTCCTGGCTCCATCAACGTATTCGCACCACTCTCGAACTGGCACATCTCCATCTGGGTTAAACGAGGCGATATACACGTCGCCCAACTATGTCCTTTAAGGTGCAAGCATAATTTGGTTACTGAGAAGTCCTGCGAGAAGTTCACGGTCAGATTTCAAGCTTTCCCGTTGCCGGCTCAACACGGTTTCTAAATTTTTTTTTTTTGAGCGCACATAGCGTTTGAGAAGAACAAGGCTGAGTCTCTCCACCACGCGCAGCGGTAAAGGATTTATCTTATTCGATCCCGCTTATGATTTCGGAGTGGCCAGGGCGCAGTATTGGTGAAGGAGTATCATCAGGTGCACATCATTATGGTCCACTATGTAGTAAAATGTGATTCAGGTGTGACCATTTTCACAATTAAGACGTGTGCACAGTATGGATGCCACAATCGGACTAGCGGGGTCGTCCTGAGCATACGAATGCATGCTCCGGGATGCGGGCCTTGGGGCAACCCCCGTGCCCGGGCATATGCTCGGCGCGCGATAGCGCGCCGGTAACTCATTTGTGGCCCTTAGAGGGGCCACATGGGTCAGGTTTCTGGCCCATTTTAAAGAAGATAGATGGAATGGATAGATTTGCTGGTCCGGAGGCCGTGGAGTGGGCCAGTCCTCTCCCGGTGGTTACCCGGCTTTTATACCTGCATCCGAGCCTCGCACGACCGCGCACCGTCACCTGATTCACAGAGTGACGACATCGTCTTAGTTCCGACCTGTTTACACTTGGGCTTCTAATAAGTGAAAGAGTGATTTCAATTAAATTGGAGGCTTGCGCCGACATACTATATTAATCAAAACTTTCTTTGAATTTTTTTTTATAGATCAATGTCTAACATAAATGATCAAGTTCTCGAAAATAGCAACACAAAAGTGTTGGATAAAATTGGCAAAGTCCAAAAAATTCTAAATCCTATTACCGAATGGCTCATTGACTTTTGCAGAAATTTACTGAGGGGTCAATAAACGTTACATAAAACCCCCATTAGAGGTCATTTACCCGGCCTTTACAAAAAACAAGCAATAAATTGCGCGGCCGCAACAATGTGTCTTCCTTAATTCATTGCATGGAGCCATATTAGTGCGCCACCCTTATGGGACGTTTGTATTGATGTGCTGAGGGATACCTAAAATGACTTATGTATAATAATACATACAAAGATGTAGCAGAACCAGCCATCGGACGCAAGAATAGAACACAGGATAGTACAAATGTACAAATCAAAGAATGCGATACTGAAGTTTCTCCTCTTGGACCCACCGGGCTAATAGTTATTGTTTGGCTCATGTACATGTTCTAATCATTGTAATAAACATTGATATCGCGTTCAAGATTGTGTTCTGTCTTATGTCTGATAAGAGGCTCTGGTACATACATATGTGCATGAACGTATAAAGTTATACGTTCATGCATATATGTAAACACACGGCTGTTATACCGAAATGGGGCAGCTGGACACGCAGGATCAAGTGAGATCCCATAGCCACGTTAAGTTAATGATCAGTGTCAAAATGCTTGCTCATCGCCTAAGAGAATGCCCAATTTCATTAGTCGACTCTTACACATTACGTGTGATGATATAAAATGTAAAATAATCGCCGGTTTCTCAAAGTTAAATCGAAAACCAGTCAAGACTTTGTTTATGTTCAATAATAAAGATATATATAGCCCATATTAAGTTATTTTCGTTGACCTAATTTCGTAATTAATTCCATTCTGATGACGTTTTCATTGAAATTAGCCAAAAAGCTGAAATTTTAAGTGATAAATGATAAATTAACAATTCAAAAGCAATAAATTTCAATTAGCTGGTTTATTGTTTCAAGATTTGTGACAGTTATTTATTAATATGACTTTCGTAATTAAAATGGCCTCTTGTTTATACAAATAAGTGTTTATCTATATCTGTACAAATAAATAAAATTGGAGTATTAAAATAACCGTTTTCTATGGATGTAGAAACATCCATGTCTCGGAAAGAAACATCGATATTCGTCTTATCAATGGTTGCACCTACTGGGATTTGAATCCAGGACCTATGTATGATGCGGCAGGCAGGATCACTACTCAACTTCTCCAATCGGTCGTTCAGATACTATTTTGTAATTACCGTCATTACAACTTACTTCCGACCAAAGAGCGATATAACGATATGAAGTTCTACGTAAAAGCGAATAACGGAAGTGTGACAAGCGATCGTAGCCGGAGCCTTCGAAGACACTAAATTATATGCAACGGACAGCATAAAAATACATAATATGCTGAGCTAACATTACGGTTGTATACACTAAAACTTTCCCAAACTTGTATCAAAGTTGGACTTTTTTCATGACAGTACCACTGTTTCCCGTAAAACAGTTCGATGGACCGTTATTTACGGTGGAACAAACAAACAAACAGAACTAAACAAACATAGCGACAAAACAAACGGAGGAACTTCGCATCATTGTACGTGAGGACAAGTTTCTTACTGGATTACTGAAAGTCTGTTCTTTACGATGCCGTTCATTGTATGTAAGATTCCTCTAATTATTATATTGGAAAACCTTTGTCTTATCTTGAAATACTATTGCTTTAGTACTTAATACTACTTGTTTTTTTTTTAACTGATCCGGGCAATATACCTATAACTCTTTACTGACATATCCATCCTGATAGATACAACGATCTTTATGCCCCATCGTTCACATTGGAATTCAATAATATCTGGATACTAGGTTTGAAATAGTATAGGTAGATACAAATAGCCAAGCTCAGACGGAACATATATTCTATGGCTCAGATATAATTTCAACTGAAGAAAAAAAAGTGGAAATATTAGATATCTATTAGATTTATTTTAAAGCGGCCACCGTCTTACATAACATGACGAACTTACTAGCCTTTGAATGGATTCTGTGTGAGAATCTAAAAAGAAAAAGAACTGTTATCGAAAACTAACTCGTACATGGTAAGATCCAGATCTGTTTTAATGGATCTATTTTATATTGGCTATTAGAACTCCACTTTTTCATTTTCTTATTTGACTAGTTTTACTCAAGATTCCAATCCGAGATGCCAGAATTGGAGTAACTTGGCTCGTGTACCGAAGGGGTTACTTACTGCAGAAGGGTGGAGTTGTACACGCTGGGGCGGTTACTTATACTGAAAAACAGTTTCAATTTGCATGTACAGGCTCTCGTGTTTATTTTGCAAGTCTAATTCGAAAGTGGTTTGTTTTATTTACTCATTTATGTGTAATGGAATTTATTTTTCAACTTAGGTAAAAAATTTATAAGGTAGGTATACGTTTTAAAAACATAGGTTATTTACTATTACATGCGAATTAACTCATAACCAGCTAGTTCAATAGTGATAATAATATGGTAAAGTAAACAATCAAAGTCAATATATTCTCAACATACAATATTGTCATGAAAATTTAAATAAATAAAGAGGCGTGAAAGTGTGATAATATATTTAAAGGTATACGTTCGTATATATTAAAACAAAAAAAAACCACTTAATTACGCAGTTTCTAAACAAAATTTTATTGGTAATTTAAGTTAAAAAACCCGTGCCAAACAAACGAAGTTAAAAAACAAATATAAACGTATTCATTACGAGGAACAAACAATTTGCTCGTGGAACAAAAGGAAGTGAGTGAAAATATATTTTCGCAAAAGTATCGTTTTCCACGGTAACTACGTTTTGGCCGGAAAATAAAATTATAGAGTGCCTCTTCGCGGTGGGAAAGCGTAACACGCCGACTTCGAGAGTAGCATACTAAGCGAAAGATGCCTCAGGTATCGATTTCCTTTGAATTTTCACCGCAAATATGTCTGTTTTGACATAACGAATGTGATCATCTTTATTCTTATTCAATTGCTTTAGACGCTTCTGTTAACTTAGGAGAATATCGTTTTCGCTAGGTGTTGTTGGTACAGCTTTTGTTTTGAGGCCCATCTATATATTTTTTATTTTAATCTCATTTATCTAGGTTGTACATTGGTGGAAAGTACTTCATTTGAATTTTCCGTGATAAAATAAATATATAATACGTATAATACTACAGCTGCTTCTCTTCCCGGGCATACTGTACAAATCAGTAGAGGGATAAGAGGGGTCTTGGTGTTTTGTAGGCGATGGGCTGACCACCTGTCACTACTAACCGAACTTGTACATCTCAACTATACCCTTAAAATTGGTCAGAAGTGGCACCATGTGGTTCTATCGGCCCTTGGTGCTCTGCCTACCCCGTAAGGGATAAAGGCGTGATTATATGTATGTATGTAAATCAATATATCCTCGTAGCCAATACATCTACACTTGACAAGTTATAGAGTTTGTTTATGTAATCTTCTGTTACAGTATTAAAGTAAAATGGTGTAACATGATGCCAACACTTTTTTAACGATCAGTTTTTCAGGTACATTATACTTTCGCATAAACAAGTTGATAGATAGTACTTTTCTGTGTTTATGACACAAAATGTATCATGTCCAATAAACATGCTCCTGATCAGAAATAGATATTCATATTTCATTTACAGCACGAACAAGATCCTAACGTATCTAAGTATTATCCCGAAAACGCTCCCAGTGGAAATGTCCGTCGAATGGAAACTAAAAAAGGATAGTCAAGCGCCAGTAAGATATATTTGTTAGGTTCTGTATGTAATATCGGAAAATAAACATTGTTTTTCTATACTATGATAGACCATACTATATATACTATGCTGTATTCCTAAAATGAAGTAACCAGAGGAGATCTAGGTCAATGTGTTGTGAAGTGTGTGAATATTTATTTATTTATTTATTTATTTATTTATCTATAAATATGACAGCGTAGAAAATTGTGTACTTAGCACTTAGGTCATCTAATATTAGTCTAAGGTTTAATCAGGACGGGGAGCAATTCTCGAAGTCTCGAGTTGGAACAAAGCCGAAACGGAACCGTTGTAGACGCTCAGAACAAAGCAATATTACTTTACGGTGACGTAATTAGACACATTTCAGCACGAGACAAATATTTGTTTTTATTCTATCATACTCGTGACTGATGCGTGCTAAAATATACCTTGTCTCTTAAGCGGTAAGTATATATTGTTTCGTACCGGTTTTCGTTAACGGTTCGTTAGTGGTTGTGTTTCGGCTCAAAAATTTTCAAGAATTGCTAAGGACAGATTAACTAGCAAAGCCATTTCTCATACACATCTACCAAGTATATAATAATGGATGTCTGTTTCTCTAATACAATGAGAAAGAAATTAAACCTTCTAGATATGTCATAGGGAATCCTAGAAATAAAAAAGAGAGTAAAGTAAAGTCCCATGTCCACGATACGTGATGCACCTTTCGGAATACAAACGACAAATAACAAAATTGCGGGCAAAGGGGTCAGTGCGTATACACCCTTTCAAAGGGCGACATGGAGAGCATTTTAGCTGCGGTGAATTCCGTCAAATACAGTAATTTTGTAAAAGAAAAGGGTACAAATGTAGGTATTAATGATAAGACAAAGCGTTAGTCGAACGGTTTTTATCAGGTTTTTTTTATTGGGAATATCATTTTATTACTTTACCGTTTTTGAAAAAAGTAAAAAAAAATACAAAAGTATTTTTTTTTCTGAAAAAGGGATAAGGAGAATTTAAATAATGTGGTAAATTTATGTAACTTGACAAGGGAAACCTGTTGAAGTTTCATATTTTGCTAAGCCTCATTAAATCTGTTGTAGGTACCTGGTATGTGCTAAACGAATCTTTATTAAATTCTTGATGGACCTAAATAGTCCATTACTCGCTTGATATAAGGCAATGTATTTTTTGCTTACTTTAAATGCATGATATTTCTACGTAAAATAAATTTGGCAACAAGACATCCTTTGAAATTAATGTAAAAGTCACTTAATAGAATCCATTACCAATAACTACCTATCCTACTATCAAGACTTTTAAAAAATCTGTATTATTGTACGTTTCTTTAATGTGATTTAAAGTGCACAAGACAAGTGAAGCAAAATGCGCAAGTCCGTCCTGAATTCCTTATCCTGACTAAACATCGTAAGTTAAGTCCACTCTAGTAGAAGCCTAGTGGCGCTAAATAAATACTTGGACTTTTAGCGGCCGATTTGTTTTTGTTCAAATAAGAGGGAACTAATTTAGCAATGCAGCTGAAAACCTCAAACGACGCAAATACGCAAACCTCAGTGGTGACTACCTATTTGAGCCGTTTGGGGTTGAAACCATGGGGCCATGGGGTCCAGGAGCCCACAACCTTTTTAAGGATATTTCAAAAAGGTTGGTCGAGGCATCTCATGACCAGAGGGCTGGCTCATTTTTTGGTCAGCGAGTAAGCCTCGCTATCCAGCGGGGCAACGCTGCCAGCCTTTTGGGCACATTGCCAGCGGTGGAGGACTTGCAAGGAGTGTTCTATTTGTAAATTTTATTTTATTTTGTAGCTCTAGTTTTTTTTTTTTTTTTTACGTAGGTTTAGTTATTATTGTAAATAATTATAGATAAATAAATGATTATTCTAGACATTAGTAGAAAAAAAAAATTAAGGATTGTGATAATTATTCTCCAAAACGTCTTTGTAGATAGTCATTTAAATTGATATGTTATGATGGGAGTTATAGTTTTTTCAACGTTTAGTAGCCCAAAAAGAATTGTGGTTTAGGCTGATAAATAATAAATGCATGCTGCAGTGTAGTCTCTTACAGTTGTGTGGGTCTCTAGACACATTTGGAGTGTCCTTCCATGTTTCTTGGAAGGAAACACGTCCTAACTTGTCCCAGTCGTCTGCTATGGGACTCAATGAAACCGCAATTTCATTGGTTAAATGCAGAATGAATGAACGGTTTAGGTCCGAATTGAAAGGTTTTATAGATTTATTATTGAAATGCTGAGTGAGTTTGCTAATTTTAGTTGACCAGAAATGAACTTGCACTGTATTTAAATTTACAAAACTTATCTATATGTTTTTATTCCTTTTTTCGATATTTAAGCTATACAGGACGACCCTAACGAAGGGTACGTACTCTATACATCAAATAAAGTAAGTTTATGCCAAAAAAAATGCTGGGTAACGATGTCATTTTTTTTATTTTTTTTATTACTTGATTGGGCGTAATTTATAGTGTTTATGCTAGTTTTTTCATAGACAGATATTATTTACTAGTGGACGCCCGCGACTCTTTCCGCGTGGACTGCAGAAAAAAATTTAGCCTAAATGTTAAGTGGGACCTGTCACAATATATTCCTGATAACTGCATCGAAATCGGTTTAGCCGTTTCTGAGATTAGCGTGCACAAACATCGATCCGTTACAATTTTATTATACAGGATGTTTTTTCGTTGCCACCCTTAACGAAGGGTATGTACTCTATATATTAAATAAAGTAAGTTTATGCAAAAAAAAATGATAGGAAAACAATTATATTTTTATTATTATTTTTTTTATTTCTTGATCGGGCATAATTTATAGTGTCCAGTGTTTATGGTAGCTTTTTCATAGACAGATATTAAATATTTCTCTTAAAAAAATCTTGCTACGCGCGTCTGTGTGCATTTATGCAGAAAAACGCAGTCTATTTAGTCAACTTTGGACCCTAATATCTTGGGAACCAGACACTTCCCAGGTATGCTTCCATGGAGAAAAATGATCGTGATGATGAGGAGATTCCGTAGTTTTCGGGAACGTTGACGACCAAAAATTACCCTGTATGTACAGGGTGTTTTTTTGTAGCCACCCTTAACGAAGGGTACGTACTCTATACATCAAATAAAGTAAGTTTATGCCAAAAAAAATGCCGGGAAACAATGTAATTTTTTTTGTTTTTTTTTTTTTTTTATAAATATCTTGATTGGGCAAATATTATAGTATCCAGTGTTTATACTAGTTTTATTATAGACAGATATTAATTATTTCTCGTGAAAAATCTTGCTACGCGCTTCTATGTGCATTTATGCAGAAAAACGCAGTCTACATATTTACTCAACTTTGGACCCTAATATATTGAGAAGCAGAAACTTCCGAGAAATGCTTTCATAAATAAAAATGATTGTGATGATGAGGAGATTTCATAGTTTTCGGGAACGTTGACTACCAAAAAACATCCTGTATAGATGATGTTTATTAAAAAATACAACACAAAAAATTAATTCAATACAATATTCCAAGCCTAAAATTATTTCGCTGTTATATTGGGAAACACTTTTCTTAGGGTGTGTAGTCAACCGAAAAAGGGTATAAAATTCAATATTAAAATTTCGGACGTGCTTTGGCTTATGCAATAGCTGAAACAGGGCCGAAACGTGTCGGCGGACATCATGGGACACATGTCCAACGTGTTAAGTGTCCGGACATGTCATGACTCTCGTAGGACAAAATCGTACTGTTAGTTTAGTGGATGCCATAGGACGTAATTCGATTGATGCGTATATGGAAATTGAATTGGTTAGCGCAAAATTATATTTATTGTTTCAATATGCTTATTACTGTAGCAGTAGCCATAAATATCACAGCTCTGCGACTAACGACATTGTGCGGGGTAACCATGAAAGTTAAAGCAAGATTGGTTTCCTTGAAAGTCTTTGTTGTGTATCTTGTCCAATGGCAGTAGAGTCTCTCTTCCGCGATGGAAACCCTATTGCTTTATATATACCTTAGAGTTCATGTTTCTGCGAACTACTCTATCTATAATTTAATAACAATATATAAAATGGAATTTGATATTTGAATTTATGTTCTGAAAATCTGCAGTTTATATTTACAAAAAGGGAATTTAATCATACTTACTGGAATATTCGGTTAGAAAAATCATTTGTTGTTCAGTGATTATTTTAGACCTTTGCCGTGTTATTACAAAATACGTATTTGCGTCTTCTGGGCTTTCTAGAGGTGCCGCTGACGCTTATTTGTGTCATGGCGCTTGGCGTGGGCGTAATGTCGGCACCCTTAGAAAATCTGCCGGCAGCGAATGTGGCATCATTGCCTGAATTTGACAGATATTCCAAATATTTTGCGAATATATTCTATAACATAACACCGCTAGTGTCTTCTAGGTAACCTAGACTAGCTAAAAAAAGTAGGATGTATAATTATTATTATCGATGAAAAGATATAAATAAAATAAAATAAAATAGCCATTTATTTCAAACAAAATTACAAGTAAAATACATATTAGGATTGCAATCAAATTATTATAAATTAATATTAAAATTGTAATGTATAGGTATATAAGTCAGTTATAAATATATATATATATATATATATATATATATATATATATATATATATATATATATATATATATATATATATATATATATATATATATATATTTTTTTTTTTTAATTATATCTGTCCATCTTATTTTTATGCCTTCCTCGTTATAGTATGTCTCTTAGTTTGATGTGCCTTTCGGCGTAGGCCTCCTCCAACTCTCTCCATTGAGCTCTATCAGCAGCAACCCTTGTCCAATAAGGCCCCAAAGTTAAGCGCTTAACTTTGGATGAAAAGATATACCTAAATATTAAAAAAAACTAAGTCTTTATCTACTTGAAAAATAATGAGCAATGTATTGCACAAAAAGAACGATAAATAAAATACCTATTTTACCTTACTTACCTAGAATTCTTGAAAGAAAAAAATAGCGGTCACAAACCAAATATTCATTAATCAAGAAAGGGTTGGCCACTCAGGTATTCAAATAATATAAGTCTATATTTTCGTAAGTCCTCTCAAGTAAAATATAATTTGTCTTAGTATCCTTTTTATACCGCAAAAAAATGTGTAGGTACTTACCTACATTTATTTGAGATACTTTTGGACGATTTCTTGTTCTCATGACTCTTACTTGACCCAAACTTGACTTCAAACGAAGATGTTATCATAATAATACTGGGTATTGTGAAAGATTTTACTGAAGTAAGAATATTTTTGGGCAGTGTTCTTTGTTGGTAACGGTCAAATTAAAGATTAATGAATATTTTATTTGAAAATCGAAGATGAAATTCTTATAATCTTTTGTTTGTTCGTGGACTTTTTGTTATAACCAACTTCGCCATACTTAGTTGACTGACAAGTATCTACTCTCTCTCCATCATGAAATTTTCAATATATTCAATTATTCCCATTGAGATTACCTAAATCTCACATCTTAGGTCTGCGTAATGGTACGGTACGTAATTTTTATGTACACCGTATTTTTAGTACATCTCTAAAATCGTGCATGACTTTATATTGCCTGTAAAAAGCAACAGCCTCGCAATTCGGAGTCGGGCTCCCGTAATATTTGAAGGTAATATGTTTTGTGATATTTACAGGTTGATTCCATTTAATTCTTCAGAGCTATTTTGTCGCCAGGATTTTTAATTATGATCATTACATACATTTTTACATGGCTGTATTTCCAAACTGGGGTAGCCAGAGCGATCACGAAGGGGATCCTTCATTCACCTTTAGCATAGCGGGGGTCAGATGTAAATGCATTCTTTTATTTATACATTCTTTATGGTTGTATTATTTGCCCGTGGCTGTATTGTAATAACTAGCATGTACTTGTTACATGTACCTGTTATACCTATGGCTGATAGTACTTACCGTCTAAACGACTGCTGAATACAGAGTAAATAATCTTATTAAATTGCTGGTTGGTGCCGGCAGATTAGAGTTTGTACCAACAAATGCCTGCCCGTGGGTATCGTACGAGGCGATTAAGGGTTTCCGGGAGGTAGGCAGCAGTGCCTCCCGTGCTGACAACATAGTCCAAAAATCAGACTGCGGTCACCAACCCGCCTGCCCAGCGTGGTGACCATGGGCAAAAACCCGCCTACCCGCAGTAGCCTTGTGGCGTGCCCTGGGGGAGGCCTGCCTCCGACAGTGAACTGAAATAAGCTGACGAAGAATCTTATTAAATATCTATGTTTTTTTTTTGTTTTGTAGGCGATGGGTTGACCACCTGTCACTACTAACCGAACTTGTACATCTCAACTATACCCTCAAAATTGGTCAGAAGTGGCACCATGTGGTTCTATCGGCCCTTGGCACTCTGTAAGGGATAAAAGGTGTGATTATTTTTATATATGTATATTTTAAAAATCTTAACACCCTGTACAAACACATGTAAATACGAGTATTTCTGTAATTATTCCGTAAATATTTAGCCGGCGTGCGGCCTCAGAGCCTCTCATAAACTCCGCTAAGTTATGGCAACCCAGACTCGTAACAGAGAATCGTCTAAACACTGAAGCGATATTTTTTAACTTTTGTGTGGCAACGTGTTTTGCAGCCAAAGGAGTTTTAGAAAATTCAGGCTTGATATTACCTAACTACGTTTATTTATTTATTAATTTACAATAAATCATTACGTTAGGTGTAAGAACACCACTTAAACATTGTGGTTTGTATGTGGTGATTGATTTTGTTGATTTAAATCGCCTTAAAAATTCATGTTAAGAAATTGATTCTGATGAAAGTCTAATACAGGCACACATTCAGAACTCCTAAAGTTGTCCCATTATCCAGGTAATAGAATCCAGCTCCATTTAATTCCAACTAGAATTCCCGTGGTAATTTCAAGAAATTCTTTCTTAGGACTTCCCTGAAAGACACACTTCAGGTTTCTAAGATAAGGAATTTGGACTGTGCGTTGATATTAGGTACTGGGTTTTACATAGAGCACTACAGGGACAAAGGCCGGTGCTGAACAATCTAATTTTTGGCCGAAAGCCGCCTAATTCCGGAAATTCCGGGCACAGGCCGCAAATCGTAAACTTCGCTAAGTTACTGCAACAGACTTGACCGTACGTCCTGTGCGTATGTACTATGCCGTGTAGTTCGGTGGTCAACTCATGAACTATACCTAAATACCTACATATATACCTACGGTCGTGTTTCCAAAATGGGTTAGGCAGAACTGTAGGATCACTTTGACACTACAGCCACATATAAAATGAACTATTTAGGTATAGATACCTACTGTAATTTGAACACAGAGAAAATGATATCGCAGACCCGCACGACGATGCCTGAATCATTTTCTTATTTTAGATATGAAAAATTTCTTTTAAATTTTAAAGAGCGGTGTATGTACCTAGTATTCCATTCCTTTTGATTACCTACCTATATATAATTACCTAGGTATCATAAAATAACGTAGACATCTTCTCCATGTAAGAGTACTCAAAGTCGTGTGCTCACCCATACATTCAAGCATAAGTGCTATCTATAAAGTCCATGACAATGTAATCAAGTAAATTTTAATGGCGAACATTTTATATACAAGTGTAATATCAGACTGTTGCACTCTGTACTCGTTTAGACCACTATTTAGTAAGTTGGTCGTGTTTGCCGAGAATATAAGCGCCCTAACGTGCCTTAGGACAATAGGGTATGAATTAGAACACCTAGGCTGCCTGCAACAAATCGTATCTATACACCTAATGCTATGAACACAGAAGAGTTACATAGTATATTATACTAGATTAAATCATAAAAATGATAAGTTTAATTTTATAATTTCAAATTTCACCCCTTATACCGCAGATCCATGTTCTGGAATCCGATATTTCAGATTTGTATAAATGTATTGAATGGTATTTTCAGTGGCGGATTTACAAATTTTCAAGGTATAGGCTGAATAGTTTTTGCCGCCCTTGCCTTAACAATTGTCATATCATACATTATTTTTACAATGCAACAATTTCGTTGAAATTGCACGTAAAATAATTATAGGGCATATTTTTTTACAATTACGCTCTTTTCATTAAGAAGTGTGGGCAAAGGGCGCAGAGGCGCGAGGCCGATCACTGCTTGAGGGGCGGCGAACTAGCTGTTTTACTCTAGAATATGGAAGTTTGCTACTCTCGGAATGTGCAATGACAAGTGAGAGAGAAAAGTCATCGACAAAATTTGTTGCAGACTTCTATCTGTAAGACATCAGAAAACCGTCATAGAAAAATATTTTTGATTTCTATGAGGTAAAAAAAAATAATAATAATCGTTCCCCAAATTTGCCGCCCCCAAAATCTGCCGCCCTAGGCTCGAGCCTACTCAGCCTGCTGGTAAATCCGTCACTGGGTATTTTAGGCCCTAAAAATAGTTTTCTTTATTCTTAGCTATATCGAATTTAATGAACAGATTTTTTAAAAGCTTGAAAGAAATAGAGAATGAAATATTTATATGTGGAAATAAGGGTTGATTTTTAATTTAGATAGGTATTGGTTATTGTATAGCTTCTTGAATTCCAATAATTTCAATGTCTCAGAATTAGAAACGAAACGAACATTTCAATCCCTCTTCGAAACTTTTTATAAAATCTGGCCCATTTCTAGCCAGTTCGTTGAACCCCATATAGCTTCTCCTTTGCTACTTAATATTCTCCCTAGTCTCATCTCTTTCGGTCTCTGAGACCATATTAAAACAAAATTATGCAACATAAACAAGTCAATAAGAGTGATACCGCCTAGCTACTTCGATTTTGCGTAAATATACGGAAAATTTGAGGACAATACTTGTTTATTAGGTTTGGTACATCAGCTATATTCTACTGTGAACTACTGAGTCTTCCTTGCTTTTCACTTACTCAATGTTCATAAATCTGATATGAAGTTATAATTTAACAGGTTAGGCACGACTTTTGTATATCTGGGGCATATGCACGTGAAGAAGTTGAATGAAAGTAGACTGACGAAAAAATGAAGGAACAACGGAAGTGTGAAAAAGAGTTGTATGGGGAAGACCTCGCCGGACTTCTTCTGATAATCGAAGAAATTCTAAATTGATGTGCCTGCTTGAAAATTTTAAAAGTATTATACTTTTGGTCTAAAGTTGTAATATGTTGGGTTTTAAATCAATATAAATCTCAGTATTTCTTTCCGTTTTAATCGAAATGATAATTAGGATTTTCTAGGTACCTAAGATAACAATAAGTAAAAACCTTATTTTCACTCTCAGTGGGCGTAAATTGAAGTAAGTCACTATAATAATAATAATAAAAATATAAAGGCCCTACCTTAGGGTAGTCTCAACTCAATATATTTCTACGTGAAGCGATATGGATAAGATAAGATAAATCTTTATTTGCAGTAAATTAAGATGACACATATAAAAAATTGTCCTTATGTCTAGCCAATTAAACTTAGCATGCAAATTATAAAGTAAACTAAACTACATTAAATTAAATGTATCATTACAATGTCAAATAATAATGGAAGGAGGAACCTTTAGAAAAGTTACTAGGGAGTGAAGCTTAGAATAATAGTCATATTACATACGATGTGTGTTGAATGAATATAAGTAGATAAATGAAAGAAAAATACATACATTCCTTTTAAAGTAAACTGAATATAAGAGAATGAAAATAATAAAAGAACAAAGGAAATTTTTAATTTAAAGTTTTTTTTTTTTCACAAGCCACGTTTATCATAACGAGGATAGATGTCATGATCAGTCAAGTTGCTAGCTTATCGTCTATAAAAGTATCAAGGTAAACCGTATCTAATAACAGATTTATTTGTAACAAACTCTAGCTGATGCTATCATTTAAGATGAAGTCGAAATGAGTCTGCAACCACTTAGCTTAATGGAAGAAAACACTCAGGTTTCGAAGGGCCAAGTTCGAAGGAGGTCATAAAATGAAAACATTATACTGACTTACAGCGGCTAAGGCATGAATGTTACTTACTCCTTTTCGACCTGAAATAGGTGAATTAACAAAATATTAAATTACTAAAAGTTTTGTTTTTATAATAGATGAGATATAATGAATAATATTTTTTACTGAAAACACGTTTAGGTACAGTGTTAGCAATAGGTTAAAAAAAGTTTAATATAAAACCATTAAGTAGATACCTACTCATGCAAAAACAAAAAAAAATATTACGGCTTTAATTGAGCTAAATTTTTAAAGACAATCCAGTGTGTAAAGGGAATGAGTTTTGGTTTTGTCGCCGTGCCTTTGTTTTCTGGACTCGTACGTTTTATGTTAGCAGTTGGAATCGAAAATAAATCTAATTGAGTAAGCAGGCAAAATGGAGTTATCGCTTCTCCTCTTAGGCCGCGTCCCCATTAGGCAAACAGTGAGCAGCCGACTGTTCGCTGACTGACTCTGAGTGGCGTATCGGTTGCTAATTCAATATCAACTGAGCGGCGAACTAGAGCGTATTAGCCGCAAAGCGCTTGTCAATGATTGTTAGGGAAGGTAAACTAGTGTACATTAGCGAACGGAGCGCCGGCGGCATAGTGAACAAACTGCGCCGCTGACTGCGCGCATCACTCGCTGCTAATCAGAATGAGTCGGCAAGGGAAACGTTGCAAACTGCGTACATTTCAGCCGCTCACTGTTCGCCTAATAGGGACGCGGCCTTATGGTTTCCTCCTTGGCTTGCTTAACCCTCTCTCTTATTATGATGCTAAACACTAAAAGAGTAGGTACCAATAATGTATACGTAAATTTTCCGTTTTTACAAAGTTCCGCTATAAAATTTAAGTGCGGCTAATGATAAAAGCCGCAATATATTTCTCGACTATCTTTAGCTATTTACGTCCTTGTATACATGAAAAATATGTAAAGTTTCTAGTGTACTAAGTGTGAATTTTACAAGTGCACATTTTGGTAAAATGAAGAAATAATAAAAGAACAGATTTACACATGATTTTTACGAACTTTAAGAAAATTATTATTTATTTTTTAATATTTAATGTGAAATCGTAAACTAGGGATGTACAGGGTGTTTTTTATTGCAACCGTATACCAGAGGTACGTAGGTATCCTATATATATGTAAAGGCGCTGTTATATAAAGACGCTGGAAAACATAGATATATTTATCTGATGAAAAATTGGATGAAAATGACATCAGTACACCATATTATGAAAATTGAATAGCAAACATGTCAAATGCAAATTTAGATGCTCTCTCTAAACATGATGCTCCACAGGGAAATTCGATACTAATACTGTAGGTGTACCCATAAAATTTAATTTGGAAACACCAATGTAACTCAAACCGAAGATATTAATTACAATAACGTTATCTATAGGTAAATAAAAAGAAAATGGGCTAAAATCGTAAAACTACACTATCGCAGTATCTAGAATCAGAATCGTAAATTCAACAAAACCCATTAAAATTTCATTGGGTTTGAGTCATTACTTAGCTGATAGCACATTTACACCATCTTTGGTTTTATACATTTTACACAATACATCAATCTCTTAAGGAAACTATAGCCGGGGACCTTTTTTAACGTTTTTAATTTAATTTTACATACAATTTTCACCTAATACATATTTCAAATGCCATGTAGCGTCTGAAGAACAGAATTTAAGAGTAGTAGCGATTTCAAGCCAAAATACATCATTCGGTTTAAATTAGAAACCACACTGATTTCTAAACAACCTATGATATAAATGTTGTATAGGGATTGATAGTTTATATGATTTTTTAACTAGCTGTTGAGGAGTCTCCCAGGCGTAGCGGAAATAAAAATACTATATTTCTAATAGGTAAAAAATGTAATAATTACTAAGTAATAATCGGATAGTAAGTAAAGTAAAACCAAGAGAAAAATCAATAATTTTAACAATGAATGACAGATGCGTCACTATTTAAATTGACGAACAAAGTTGCGATGAGTTCCGTGCTCGCAAGAGGTTTTAATCTTCAACATACCCCCGGGGTTGAAAGCCAGCCTTTCAAACAATCTCGTTGATAACGGGTAGCGGACAAATCTTGCTAAACGCTCTTCGAACAACTCCCGTCACCGCTTGATATCTGCCACACGGGACACGCCATCAGCACCAGTATAAACAGTGACGATTCGGCCCAGTCTCCACTTCAAAGGAGGAAGATTGTCCTCCTTCAGAACAACGAGCGTATTACGTGAAGGGAGTCATGATCGCCATTTCACTCTGTGCTGGAGTTCTGCGACATATTCTTTACTCCACCGAGCCCAGAAATGCTGACGAAGCTGCTCAATCCGGTTAAATCGAGAGCTATGCTGGTAACTATGATCCTGCAAATCTTGCACCGGTAGCGAAGTTAAAGGGCGTCCAACGAGAAAATGTCTGGGGTGATAGGCGAAAAATCGTCTGAGTGTGGCGACAAAGGTGTGAGTGGGCGAGAATTCAACAACGCTTCAATCTTGATGAGGGTAGTATTAAGCTCATCATACGTAAGGTTACAATTTCCCAACACTCTTGTTAAATGGTACTTTGTGGACTTTACACCGGCCTCCCAAATACCACCGAAGTGTGGCGAATATGCAGGGATAAAATTAAACCGCGTTTGTTCATTTGCTAATGTTTCAGCCCATGAATTGCAATAACATACATAGTACCTACACACTGACGATAACAAGATTTTGCCAAATTCTTACCACCTATTGGCCAGTACGATTCTTTGATGATTGCTAACAATAGCTGAGGAGGTGCGTGCAGTAGTCTCTTATTTACGTACTGAAATAAAAGTTTTGTAAAACTATGAGTGGACTGTATGATAATTGAATAACGATTTCGTACATAAAATCAGAATTAAATAGACGACCACTGATACGCATACATTTATAATTATCTAATAAAACATGAAATGTTAATAACTAGCTTTTTGGCAAGTTTTAATTATTTAATAACATAACTGTAACATAGTTGAACTTTCTTACAAATAACTATTAATGATTGCTTTAATTCGTCATTACTGAGATACGACGTAGTCACTTGTCTACGACATCTATTTACAAAACGTAAGACGTAAGCAATGGCTCACGTAAGCCGTAAGAAATTTAAAACGATCGAAATTTATCAAGGTGTCATTGTTTGCACCTAAAATGACTTAAATGCTTTCCTTCTATTTTAAAGAAAGCCGTACACAAACATGATCATTGGCTAAACGCATAGTAGATATTATAAACAAAATGTTCCTCCCATTGCCTTTCCTCGATTGAGTAATAAGACGACTTAATATTAATATTATCAAATGTCAGAACTCTGCTAACTGGGATTGAATGTCGTCTCTAGAACATTTCGTATTAAGATGTATACCTGGGTATACTAAGCCGAAGTGACATTTAATGGTAGGCGACGGTACATGGCCGCTATATATTCGACCTGAAACTAACCAACCAAAGCGAGTTTCACAGAGTACCGGCTGCTCACTACCTAGCTTAATAACTTGTGATCCCACTAACACATCCCAAAATAAGTCAGCACCTAAAATTAAATCTATTGCTGCAGGTTGATAGAAGTAAGGATCGGCTAAGCAAATGTCATACGGAATATTTACATTAGATATATCTATTTTACAAGACGGAGCATCATCCGTAATAAACGGTATAACAAAACAATTAATACTCGTCGAAAAAGTGTCATTTAAAGACTTAATAGGTAATTGGCACATTTTACCAACTTGAGTCGACGAGTTGTTAATACCCTGTACAAGTTTATTTACATTAGTAATAGGTAAATTCAGTTTTTTACACAAACTCTCCGTCATTAAGCATGATGTACTTCCGGTGTCGAGAACTCCGCGTACTACGTGTTCGCGATTATTTGTATCGTAGACTTTAACTAAGACAGTCGAAAGTAAAACATCTTGTGCTGGCTGAAGATCTGACTCTACACGTGCTGATAAAGTCGGTATTGTAACTGGTGAAGACTCACTTTTGCTAGAATGCGAAGCTACATTAGACTTAAACGCTGGTTGATTAACCACGGGGATCGAATTATCACTCTCGTCATAGCGACAGGTCGCGCTGTCACTACTCGTCCTATGTCTAAAATCTTTCATATGAACGAGAGTGTGATGCTTACGTTTGCAAGACTTGCACCCAGTTTTTTTACAACGATTCGCGTAATGTCCGCTGCATAGACAATTATAGCACACCTTAAGACTCGGCAATAATTCTAATCGAGCAATAGTACTTAGCGAGAGAAACTGCGAACAACTATTTAAGTGATGATCTCCGCTGCACTTAGGACATGTTACAACCGCGCTTACATTATGTTTCGTGTCTTGTACTACCATGGCCTTCAAATTAGCAGTATATTTACTACCAGTGTTTACCCGACCAGCAGTGTTATCTGCAGACAATTCCAAAGTTTCTAATAAATCGGCACGGTTTCGCATAAATGTCAAAAACACATCTAAAGTTATCGGCTTATCTTTACCTCTTTGCACTCTTCCCATTCACGAAATGACTTTGCGTCTAATTTATGGGAAACGATATAAATAAGAAGCGTATCCCAGTAAGTGACGGGTTCACCAAGAGATCCTAGAGCTCGCAAGTTCTTATTTAATTCATCGATCATACGTTTCAATGCGACTGAAGATTCCCTAGTAATAGAGTCAATGCTAAAGATTGCTGAGACATGATTTTGCAATAACAACCGTTTATTATCATATCGCTTACATAGAAGGCTCCATGCAATCTCATAGTTTTGAGAAGAGAACTCAATCGACTGAATGACAACTGCTGCTGAACTCTCTAACGACGATCTCAAGTAATGAAACTTGTTTACGTTATCAATGTCATTGTTAGAATGAATGAGACTAAGGAACGTGTCATGAAACTCTAGCCAATTATCATATGCACCACTAAATTTTGGCAATTGGATAACAGGAAGTTTAATCAGCTGATTGTTATTAGCCCTAGACTCGCGTGCGCTTATGTAGTCATCTTGCTTTTTATTAAAACAATCTAAAATCTCCTTTGCCTTAGACATGGTAGCATAGAACTGACACTCGAACTCATCACGTTCAAGCAAAGACGAATCAATGGATTCAGTTAAACATTCTAATTGTAACTGTATCTCATCGTAACTATTATAGATGCTATCCATCTTATTAATTCGTAATTGCAACTCATTGGCTTCAACAGTAGTAAGTGAATCAATTTGAATTTTACTCACATAATTCGCGAAGAGAGTCAGTCGACCCTTATAGCTACCTCGCTTCCTAATTAGCTCCTTTTCAACCGACATTTTGAGAGCCCAGTGATATGTCCAACTGAAAATTATACAACACAAATTGAAATACCTATTATACGTAAAATATATAAATGGTTAGTTAACTATATCTTAAACCTCTTGTTTAATTAGACACCTCAAGTTTAGTTGTCGAATTATAATGATTAACAAAGTTCACAATTTGTAGAATAAAATAGTTAATTAAGAAGGCTCACTACCTATAATACTAAATATTTAGTATCGAATTAACTAATACAAATTATAATTAATGTGAATTTGCAATCTGACATAACTTAGGCACAAGAATAGGTTGACTTAATAAATTGTCGTTAAGATATTAAAATAATACTAACCGATTATTAATATTATACCTAATAATTACTACTACCTGAGAGTGATGGGTAAATAAGAATAAATGAAGGCAAAACCCTGTCTTCAGTTCCAACAATCCAACTCAAGTACGATGCTCACACCTCTTGTACTGGTAACTTGCGGAATAATCTTCTTATAATTTATCCACCAATAATCTCCAAGTATGACGAATAAAATAATCCGGCTCGAAGGACCATGTTGAGGAGTCTCCCAGGCGTAGCGGAAATAAAAATACTATATTTCTAATAGGTAAAAAATGTAATAATTACTAAGTAATAATCGAATAGTAAGTAAAGTAAAACCAAGAGAAAAATCAATAATTTTAACAATGAATGACAGATGCGTCACTATTTAAATTGACGAACAAAGTTGCGATGAGTTCCGTGCTCGCAAGAGGTTTTAATCTTCAACACTAGCCATTAATTAATTTATAGTACTTCCTTACAATGTTATATTTTTTTTGTATAAATCGTGTGAGCAGAGACGCGGGGCATAACCACTAGCTAGACTATAAACCATTTAAACCTTACGACATCTATACACCGGATGATCATAAATTTTCTTTGCATATTTGGCTGATAGGTACTTCTCTGATTCGCAACAGAATGACTAATATTTTTATTACCCAAGCTATCCATTTTGCGGTGACTATAAATAACTTTAACAACAATCCCTCACTAGAAACCAATTTATTACTTTTCTTACAACCAGTTGACAAAAATAAGGAAAACGTTAAATTAATACTACATAAATGGTAAAAAAGGTCTAAAGAGATACTATCTATCTTTACTAAGAATAAAGTAAAACTGTTAAAATATGTAATTAATTTTTACTTTATTTTCCTACTCATGTCAAAATGGCTATACCGATCTTGATGATAGTTGTTATACAAATAACTGTATGTCAAGGTCATATACTCCTAAATAATTTTAAAAATCAGTTCCCCAATTTTCACATATACCAAATACATTTTTCCCAAAGTTTTCAGGTTTCAGGTTTTCGGTAATGAGCGTGTACGTGCAGTCGGCGATTGCGGTGACGTTAGTGGTTGCCGCTCGATACCGGTAAATCGTCGGTTTGGGTTTCGTAGGTAACCGAAATGGCGTGTGTTTTATGGCTGCGATGCATTGCTGGTAGGTAGGGAAAATATGCTTTAATCGATCTGTGGTTTTGGAGATTTGATTTCTCGATTTAATATGCTATAAACTAAGTAGTCATTTTGTGTTGTAGTTTGAGTCAGCCTATGAACATTGAACAATCCATACATACTTCTACATCATGAATTTACTACCTACACTAATCAATCGTTACTAAGAAATTGTTTTGTATTTATAAATGGTAGATAAGTAATCTTATACTAAAAGCACAACCACTATTTATTATAATTTTACCCCATATACATAAATCTTAACAGGTTACCTACTAACATTTTTTTTACATATAAGATATAGAAAGCACATTTCGCAAAACTTCAAAATTATAGTAATTAGATTGAATACACTTACAAGCACTTGAAAATATATTTAGTTAGGTAGATATGAAATAAGTAAATACCGTATATTTATAAACAAAGAGATCCCTCTATCGGTAAATTGGAATCTGTCATCCTTTGGATTGATCTTTTATCCGCCGCAATTTCGCCACCATCTTTGATTGGAAATCGGATATCCGGCCAAGTTATCGTTTTCATCCTCTTTCAGGGTGACTGAATACGCATTTATTGGTTTTCAGGTGGGTTTTCATGTTATTTGCAACGAGTTTTGGTATTAAATTGATTGAAATAATGCATTGTATTTAGTTTTAGGGCAAATAACACCAAATGCCTAATTCTAGTATTATCGTATGGTTTTCTTTTTTTGTCATAAACTAAAATAGTTACCCACTCTCTTTTTGGGCATTTAGTTTTGTAGATACTGGGCAAAAATAAAACCGTATCAATTGCTTGGTGCAAGTTCCTAATTTTTTAAAACTAGCTACTAACCATAAAAACCCACGTTTTTCAGTATCAAAATATTTAAATTTGCTACAAACTTGTTCAATATTAAACCGGAAAATCCGAGCGAAAGTAAGCATCGTTATTAAAACACTTTTCATGTTGAAACTTAAGTAGGTCGTCGCGAAGATCCCCCATAGAAAACATGTATTGTGTTTTTCACTTAACAAGAAAATGCTGACTTATATCGGCTTAGAAAACTTTCCCATTTCTTAGAAACAACATTTCTGATTATTTCTTGTACAGAGGGTTGGTAGAACTATTAAAATAATAAAAGCCTCGATATAAATGTAATAAATTACGTAATTGCTAAAAGTACCTAAATCTTGTGAGAATATTTGAACGCTTGGATATTTGCAACAAAAAACACTGAACAGATTTTAATTATACTTAACAACTAAGAGGGCGGCTGGTAGTGACTAGATGGCAAAAACAGAAGATCGAGCCTTGTGGCGTGGGGGAGGCCTAAGCCCAGCAGTGGACTGCAATAGGCTAATGATGATGATATATAAGAAGGTAATACTCGTATAGCTTACATATCAGAATGTTTAGAATTACATTCGGTTCGTTTTTAATGGACGCGAACAAATTCGCGAAGTTCTGCTAGTTTCCTATAACAGCTTCCTAGACAGCCGCATCTACATTGCAAAATCCTATTACTTGAGTAACAGCGCCAGTAAAATAGTTCTTTATTCTGCGACCACATCACAGTAACACCATGTAATGAATTGCGTGGTGGCAGCATTTAATTTATTTAATTGCTGCACCAACTTTCCGACTGCGATTTCATTGTTTGAGTGAGAAACGGAATAGTTTCTGTCTGTTTGAGTTTTCTATGTGGAGTTTAATGTAGTTACGAGTTTGTAGAATTTTATGGGAACGTTATGTTGTTTTTTTAATTTATAGTCAAGCGTTTGACCACTGTCTTATAATGATGAAAAGTGAAGTCAAAGATCTTCTTTACACAATGTTAAAAAAACATGCTATTGACCGGAGATGGTTGTTCAAATGCCACTTAGATATTATATACAGGATGTAGGTGACAGCCAGGCAAATACTGAAATGCTGAACAAGTACCATTCTGTTAAGTTATACGACAGTGTTATTACTCGCAGGAAATGTATTTTTGATATGATTTTCAGTGATCTTTGCTCTCCGCGCTAATTGTATAGGGCGATTCTGTGACTAATTAAATGGGCGTATTAGTTATTGTGACCCATTTCTGTTTTTTAGATCAATTGTGACTCTCCATTAGGGCTGATCAGTTTTTAAAAATTTTTTAGGGCAATTTATTTTTAAATCATCTTTTGGTTAAAATTTTATTTTTATGTCATTATTTAGGGCCTAATTAAACGAATAAAACAATTTTTTTCCTGATAATATGAAAAAAATATAGGAATTTTCCTGCGAAAATTTTCAATGTTTTCCGCTTCAGAATCATAGTCTGAAGTCATGGTATCAATATTTGCCTGGCTATCACAAACATCCTGTATATACATATAATTTATATAACACATAATGTGTCGCTGTAAACGTAAAAAAATATATTTACCTTTCCCAGTAAAAAGTCGACTTAAGATATTTTATTACATCTACTGAGTTCTGATAGCTAGATATGGCTATTCAAGTTAGCAATAAGGAGTGTATTATAGAACAGTGTTTTTCAACATTTAAGTACCTACCTACCTATTTTTTTTCATTGGTTCGTAAAAATACTTTTGGCGCACAACTATTATATTAAAAGCAATATTACGCAATAAATCAAATATTTTTGCTATTACACTTTCAAAGGGGTAATTGTTTCCTCCCCAACGATTGTTTTCCAAAATCACGCGCTTGCTACAGCATACACCGCCTGACGGCTGTCGTTTTTCGCATTTAGGCTAGTGACACTGCATTAGATCCTATTTTCTCATTATGGAATTTTCAGGGATTATGAAGGAGATCATAGAAGTCATGTTTAGCATAGCCGGGTAGCTCCATATCAACACAGGCACTAAATAATGCCTGGTTATATCGAAGAGAAGAGTAAGCTTTTATACTGCTTTATTAAGTTTTTCATAATATACAGAAAGTAACAAAAAGGGTATGTTAAGCGGAAAGCTACGTAACTAGCCCACTGTAGAGAACCTATCCACAAAATTTGAGACCCGAAATCACATGCTTATTTTTCCCGATAGTATGGAGAATTTTTAAATATCTCAGGAATTTTCATACAATCTTGAAAAATAAACATGTGATTTCGAGTCTTAAATTTTGGAAATAGCTTCTCTACAGTGGGCTATTTAAGTAGCTTTTCGCTTAACATACCATTTTTGTTACACCTGTATATTACATAACTAACAGATCAAATAACAAGATTTATAGTGTGAACTAGTGGACGCCCGCGACTACGTCCGCGTGGACTGCAGAAAAAACAAAATGTCGAAATTATCCGAGATAAAAGAATTTTCCCGGGATAAAAGCATTTTCCCGGGATTAAAGAATTTTCCCGTGATAAAAAGTAGCCTATATGTTAAGTGGAACCTCTCACAATATATTCCTGAATACTGCATCGAAATCGATCCAGCCGTTTCTGAGATTAGCGTGCACAAACATCGATCCGATTATTATATGTATAGATTGGACACCATTTTGTGGAAAGCGTGGCGAGGAAACTTTGAAATCAAATTATAAATTCCCTATTTTGTACCTATAATTCTAGATAATTTTGTCAGTCTCATTACATAGTTAAGATTAATCGTGAAAAATAGTGTTCATTAACTGCGTTAAAAAACTTCCAAAATCATAATAAAATAGCGGTATCAAACTCAAAAATCATTAACAAAGTATCATAGAGTCCAGCGTCAACCTGTCACAACGTGCTAGGGGACGTCAGTTTGCATGACACTGATTGGTTATTGTGAAATAATGGCCAGACTATAAAATGTGCACATAAACAAAATTATTAACACTTTCGACCAAATTCCATACTAGCAAATCGGCTAGCATCCCTTCATGTTTGAGAAGGCAACTAGCGCCGCAGTTGTGACTGCATTTAAACTATCACAAGGGTGTTGGTCCCCCCAAAATCCTGGTAATCATTTAGCTATTTTATTTTTTCCAATAAATTGGGCAGCGCTTTTGGCACATGAAACGGTGTCTCGTTAAAAATAATGAGATCCGTTTCGAGGTAAATAATAGTGTTATGGAAGTGTGCCGTTAATAAAATTAAATGAAATTGTGGTTTGATCTGCTTACACAAATTATTAACTGAACTTATTTGCACAGAATTCGATTATTGAATTATTAATTTGATCCATTGTTACAATTAACTATTTTGTGATTTGCAAATATTGTGACAATAAACAAATAAATGTACGTAAATGTGATAATTAATTTAGCCGTGTGTACCTACTTATGTACTACCCTGACAGTTTAAGTAGAGCTACAACTAGGTACCTACTAGGGACAAGGCCCCAAAATTTTATCATTGTATATGGATACTCTATTTATCTTATAAAATAATCCTACTCGTATTTTTATGAATATTATTTTTGAAGCGGTCGAGTTTTATTGATATTGACACAATGGAATAACTTTTTTTTAGATGTCTGAGATGAAGAACAAATACTTATAAAATTTATTATTATTGACATGGTCCATGTTCAAATATTGTTAAATATCTTAAAACTTATAGAATTGAAAGAAAATAATATTTTATTGCTGACTTGTAAGTAGGTACAATAAATATTTGAGCGTCTACTCTTTGAACTTATTTTTTAAAAATTAATTTGATATACGAACAAGGTCAAAACGTTAAAAATGTTTTATATTGTAATTATATTTAGATATTGTATGTTGAAATATTATTTATTATATTACATACTTACATTATTTATTATTGATTGAGTTACGCCATCTAGTATTGAGTAGCAGAACAACAGTTATTTCTACCTGCCATAAACAGATGGCGATAGTAGTGCGTGATGCGCATGCGCTTAAACTTGACACTTTATTACTGATTCCATATTAATACATAATTATATTATATTATTATATTTACACACTTCACAACACATTGACATAGAGATCCCTAAGGTCTTGTGTCGTGGGTACTAGGCAACGTCATAAATACATATTGTTACGTACTGGGTACGGGTGATTTGGAGCTGCCGATTAAAAGGTAGGCGTAGGTGTTAGAACTCTTTATTGGGTGGAGGAGGTTACAAAATTCCAGCACTAATCACTGTAACTCTAAACACAGCACTAAACTATCACTTCCTTCACTATACACTATCGCTGGTATCGTTTTCCTTCGCTTGTTTAGCTTCCAATCTTATTCAAAGACTGAACTAAGACTGACTGCGTTGGCCATACCCGCCGCTTATATACACCATGCGGTGCGCTCCTGCATATTCAGGAATATTCGTTGGGAGAAAGGTAGGTGGGGACAATCGGACACATTCTCGAGAAGTCCGTCTACCTTCCTAGTCCTAGCTATCTAGTCTAGAACGTTCCCGACCACAGATACGCAAATACACCGAGATTATTCTAAGAACCTGGAAAAAGTAATCGAATTTGCGATCTATTTTTACCAGTAGCGACATCTAGTTTACTATCGCGAAACTATACAGCCTGATTGTAACACTGCCCCCTTCCTAGGGATGTTCGTCCCGAACATCATCGCTGCCGCCATAAAGCACATCCGAACATTACGTCTCTTCCTCACTGCATCCTGCGACCGTCGTCGGGCAACTACCCTGCTCGGCACAAACCATATCTTCCATAAATCAGGTGCCTTCTCTTTACGCCGCACAGGATGATGCAGCCACACAAACGATCCCGCTGTTATTCTTCTGCGTCTAACCTTCCAGTTGCTAATAGTCTTCACATATGCACTCAACATCAAACCAACACTGCCACTTGTTGAGCTAACACCATCCAAGCGCATATCACTTTCCTGTTCCTTATCCATAGGCATCACTCTCAAAACCAGTCTCCTGTTCCATATCCTTCTTCCATTAGCCATAACCAATTCTTCATCACTCTTCTGCTCAGGTTCTTCCACCTGTTCCACATCACTAGCAGGTGTCTCTGACTCATTGCCACAATCTTTATTCCAACTCGACGCGACCACATCACTCTCATCGCAGCTAACACCCATGTGGTCAACATCACTGCAGCCATCACTGATGGAGCCAAATCCTCCAGATCCTTCATCCACCACGGTCTGCTTCACCTCCTCGACCACATCACGCACTACTCCCGAGTGCGGCTCCTGGCGTACGATCTCCACGTCCGACTCCGTCACGTCCATCCGAATATCCTCACATGCGCTGTCGACCTTGACTATTGAGGTAAGTCTTCCTTCGGATCCATTATCCATTTTAACCCGTTTCACCCCCTCAGCCGCCCCGTGCACTTCCTCCGAGTGCGGCTCCTGGTGAACGTCCTTCACTACCGACTTTGCCTCAACGTCTGTGCAGATGTTAGCACACGGGTCGTCCAGCTTAGAGACCACTTTCTCGATATTCCCAACATTCGACTTAATCCCAAAGGTCTTGCAGTAGTTCGCATAAGTATTGTCCAGCTCGTTGAAATGTTTATCGATTACGCTAAGCCCCTCCACCATTTCCATCTTCATTTGCATTAGTTGACTAAAACATTCTCGAAGCATAGCATTCACCGAAGGTGATGTCGCCGCTGCTACTGCTGCACGAGCAGATTCCACGGTCTCCGGCTCACCGACAATGCTACTTCTTCGCTCCATGCCTTCCTTGTTGACAATCGACATTCTACTCCAAATCCCACTTCTGACACCAATTGTTACGTACTGGGTACGGGTGATTCGGAGCTGCCGATTAAAAGGTAGGCGTAGGTGTTAGAACTCTTTATTGGGTGGAGCAGGTTACAGGATTACAGCACTAATCACTGTAACTCTAAACACAGCACTAAACTATCACTTCCTTCACTATACACTATCGCTGGTATCGTTTTCCTTCGCTTGTTTAGCTTCCAATCTTATTCAAAGACTGAACTAAGACTGACTGCGTTGGCCATACCCGCCGCTTATATACACCATGCGGTGCGCTCCTGCATATTCAGGAATATTCGTTGGGAGAAAGGTAGGTGGGGACAATCGGACACATTCTCGAGAAGTCCGTCTACCTTCCTAGTCCTAGCTATCTAGTCTAGAACGTTCCCGACCACAGATACGCAAATACACCGAGATTATTCTAAGAACCTGGAAAAAGTAATCGAATTTGCGATCTATTTTTACCAGTAGCGACATCTAGTTTACTATCGCGAAACTATACAGCCTGATTGTAACAATATAAAAAACTTATGCCCAATTTTCTAGGGTACCTACTCGTACTTCTCAGTTAAGGACCGATTTTTCTAATGGCCAGATAGCCAATCTGAAGGATAAAGTTGATGCTGTCTTTCTCTCAAACTTGATCAAGATAGAGATGACATTAGCTTTATTCTTCAGATAGGCTTCGAAAAATATATGGCGTCGAACTTTCGGACTGCAAATGTATTAAAATTTAAAGTTTGAAATAGGAGCATTGGTGTATGCTAAAGTTTTATAATAAATTATTAAGGTCATCAATAGAGTTTTTAAATAATCTGAAGTTCCCCATTCTCATAATGAGTAGATATTAATTAAAAAACTAACCAAAATATTTCAGGAACCTGATTGTAGTTTTACTATACAGGTGATTTTTGGTCGTCAACGTTCCCGAAAACTACGGAATCTCCTCATCATCACGATCATTTTTCTCCATGGAAGCATACCTGGGAAGTGTCTGGTTTCCAAGATATTAGGGTCCAAAGTTGAGTGAATAGACTGCGTTTTTCTGCATAAATGCACATAGACGCGCGTAGCAGGATTTTTTCACGAAAAATAATAAATATCTGTCTATAAAAAAACTAACATAAACACTAGACACTATAAATTTCGCACGATCAAGGAATAAAAAAAAAATCAAAAAAAAAAAAATTCCCAGCATTTTTTTTGGTATAAACTTACTTTATTTGATGTATAGAGTACGTACCCTTCGTTAAGGGTGGTCACAAAAAAACACCCTGTATAAGCCTACACTTAAAAAAATGCGTAAAATTCCGAAACTGCAACAAAAAGCTGGCCATTAACTGACATTATAAACGGGAGCTTCACATTTTACCCGTTTCCATAATCCGCTCCAATTCACGCATCCGTGGCGCAATGTGTTCGAAATTAACATTTAATTTATAATAATTCGAAACTCCATTTTTAAAGTCATTCTTTTTTCTCTGTTCCGGGCATGTAATTGGATACGAGACGGCCTGAGCTCCGTGAAATCACTAATCCGACTAATTCTGACAGCCATATGTCACTGCGTAACAACCTCGGCATAGTATAGGAATGCAGTAGGCTAACCAATTTACTAATTAAAGCAATTAACTACTTTTTGTAAAACCTACTTCATTGATCTTAAAGTGTATAGATAGATATCAAAAGAATCGGATATTGTTTGATACTGTTATGTTTTGGGTATCGTAGAGAATATTAGATAATTAGTAATATTTTGGGAGCCCAATGTGCTAAAATGCTAAAAAATGTCATGAACCTTAACAGTTGTTAAAAATTTTAAAAATTTTATAATTACAAACTGAAATTATATTTTATATAAGTGGAATAAAAGCAATCTTAATAGATAATTAAATCATGTTTGTACTAATAGCCAATTTGAAATACAATTAAAATATAAGTAAAGCTCTTCAACCAATATAAAAACCTAAGCTACTGATCCTTTTTACACTGTACCACCAATTCCACAGACAAGTTAAATATGACGTATTTGTATTTTTACAAGCAAACCTTCGCAGAAGACAAAGGTTCCAGAGCCGATCCAGATCGCTATCGCTAGCATTACATTATCTGTGGTATCGTAGAGTGACAGCCGTAAAACGTACGGGATCAAACTGGAATCAACTGGATCAAACCAGTCGTTATGAAGCCTTGATGAGACTATAAATGCCTTTTCCATTATTGTTACAAATAAATTAAAAGGTGAATTCTTTCTACTTGACTCATGGGATGAATTGGTGAGCTATCGAAAAGGTAGTCTTTTATTTAGAAATTTTAAATTCATACAGAGATAAGGATAAGGTAACAAGTTGGTGTACCTAAATGTTTAACCGAAAAATAAGATTACTAATCTTAACTAGATTTTACGAGTAATTTCGGTGGTAGATATCTATTTTTTTAACCTTACCCTCATTCAGTGTCTCAAAAAATCTCTACGTTCTCTATAGATGTTCATTATAAAATACCCTATTACTAACCTTCCATGAAAAGACTCCAATCATTCCTCAGCTCAATTTTTTTGCATATATTTAAAATATTCCTGTCTAGCATGTCGGGTTTAGCAAAAAAACATGTCACGGGTCGCCACCTCGCACATTTCTTGGGTTCCAACATGTGGTAAACGGAAATCCATAAATTAAGATATTTAAAACTGAAGACGAACAGTTTAAAAGTGATATATCAGCAGCTGCATTATAGGGATTATCTTAAGTAGGACCACCTGTTCGCGCAATGATTCGATAGCCGACCTTTGGAACGGAAACTCATGTTTTTGGTTTGTAATAATTACTACATTGCTGAATTAAAACCATTTATGTTTCTAGATAGACTTATCTTTAACATCTGACCCCGCTATGCAATATGTGGTTGTAAACTCCTGCAGTTCTGGAATTCGAAACAAGGGATGGAGAATTATAGTGACGAGCTTCAAGCAGTCTACCAGGATCTTCTCATACAATCCCTTTATATATTTCGATGTATATTTGTTATCCTGTGCTGATGAATACATCAGCTGCATTCCGTGCATGTCGTAAGAGTCGAATAAGAAGAACCTCGTGCATTCACACAGGCGATAAGTTAGCAACCTGTCACTGATCGTTTATCTCTGTTTCCATCCCTCTCTTTTATAATCTTGCAGTTCTGGTTACCCCGATTCAGAAACACAGCCGTGTCTACGTTGTAGACATTTTTGTGTCCAGTCTTTACCATGCCCATGCATAAAAAAAGCTACGAAGCGTTACAATCTTCGCTTGGATTTTCTTTAACCACAAATTATCAGCAAAGATTTTTAACGCAGCTACATTTTTTTTAACCTTTTTAAATGCAGCCACCGTTAAAGTGCAAGACAATAATTAATGTGATTATTCCTGACTGGATGCACACGTGTTATCTAATCTCCCCTTGTTCCTTTCAGGAGCCACTTTAGCTTTGCCATTAAAATATCTAAAAGAACTTCCTGCAATAATCTAGGTAAATTTTTTTGGTCATATTAGATCCGGAGACTGAAGAACTCAGATCCGGAGACTGAAGAACTCAGAGAACTTGTAATCGTACTATGGAAACAATCTGGCTTTAAAATAGTTTAGTATAAACTCCTAGTGTTACTCTAGAATACGTCAGCTACATGGTGATGAGCTGGCTTCTTTTTGATCTTTTACATCTCGTGCCACAAATATTACGAGACGTGACTGTAATTCCCTTTAAAAGACGAAAGGAAGGTGGGCCTAGATCTTCCGTGATGCTATAGGCTGGCTATCCTAGTTTTTGAAAATACAGTAATAAGTCAGAAAATGTCTACTTTTGTTTCCATAAAAAACTGTAGATGTACTTATGTTTTGCAGTTATATTCTCTCGGCACGATCAAGGGAAGCGGCGTTAATTTTCACAGGGTTTTTTACCGCTCCCGGTGGCATAGCCTATGATTGAATACAAGCCGCGCCGGGCTGGAAAAAAACCTTATCTTTTTAATGGAGGACGAGTGTTCACAGTTCAACACATATTTTGATTCTGCAATGTTTTTAGTCAACAAAAAGGATGTATGGGCGATAACAGATACTGGAGGGTACGAAACATTAAAAAATATGTGTGACTTTTAGCATGGGAATCATTAGAGTTCTTTTTTAAAATAAAAGCCTACGTTAATTTCTTCCAGAAAAGCCAATGGGTTGCTGGAAGAAATCTCTTTTAGAGATAAGCTCGCCTTTGTACTATTTCTGTTACCACATACTGTCTTGCTATGTGTACAATCTATCTTCTTATATATCTTCTATATATAGGTACATACTCGTATAATAATAATGTAACGGATGATAAGTGATAACGGATCGCTGTCTGTACATGGAAGATATATAAGAAAAAAATATTATACTCGTAGGAGACCTTTTTGGAATGGAGAATGATTTTTGGAATTTTTGTCTGTTTGTCTGTGCGTTTGTGCACGCTAATATTTTAAGTAATATATTGTGACAGGTCCCACTTAACATATAGATATTAGATATTAGATTACTATATTATATTAGATATTAGATTATTATAGGCTACTTTTTATCTCGGGAAAATGTTCTTATCCCGTATAATTTCGAAATTTTGTTTTTTTTGTAGTCCACGCTGACGAAGTCGCGGACGCCCGCGACTAGTAAAGAATAAATATAAAGAATAAAGGTTATTTTATAAGTCCATACGGAAAGAAGTTTACCCATAGTAACTTATCTATAACCTAAGTATCTATACCCTACATTTGTTATTTAAGCCAACCACAAAAAATGCCCTACTTAAAGCAGCACTTGAAACCAATTATAGGTTTTAACTCCTCGGCCCTTTAAAATGAAAAAAAGGCCCAAACATATTACGCGTTTTTCCGAATCTGCAACCTTTGGAATTAATTAATTGTAAACAAATTAGGTAACCGTTGTTTACACAGCGAATATAAACATGGGGATGCGACTATTTATTGTAACGAGTAAAAGATAACGGCACCGTAATTATGTTTACTTTATTGAAAACGTTCCGATAAATTGTTAATAATGCTCCTTTTTCGCAATCAGATGGGATTTAGGAGGATATTGGTTGGAATTTGCGATAACCTAATGACTGGTATCGATAGCAGAAATTAATGATCTTTATTCATTGTTTATTCTATGTATGAAACTTTCATAAATCATGTTTTATCATCACTTGAAAATAAAACAGTTTAAATATTCCCAGTATTTTGAAACATTTTCGTTCATTTTCAAGGATTTACTTTCCCTTTCGAGGCTCTACGTGCTCGCAATTCGAATAACATTTTTAAAACTATAGCAAACATTTCCGAAGTTTAAAAATAAATATCCAATACATACAAAATGCTAGCGAATAACTCAATCAAAATCAATCGGTTTCCACGAAAATTTAACAAGTCACGTACATAGTGCATTCGGCATTTTACTATTTGTATCCGAATACACATAGAGATTTTTGCGAATATGTTTTTAGTTTGATCCAATATTATCTAGTAGACACTTAAGTGTTATGTAAATGTAGACGTGTAGTTTATGTCCTTGATGCTTTTTTAAAAAAGCCCTCTGCTGGGTGAAGCCCTTACCGATTGGAGCCGACACTTGACTTTTCTCGTTATAGTGGCCCAATACCAAATTAGAAAAGTCAATTTCTATTTATTTGAAAACTTAGAGAATTTGTGCCAGTTTGAGGAAATCATGACTATTATTGCGGAATTCTACTCATAAGCATCAGACCAATTGACAGAGGCATTAATATCTTATCCTTCACCAATATCCTTCTGAACCAACTTTCTCTTCTAAATTCTGAATATACTTACATATCTTTGTCTTCTATGTAGATACATATATTATTATCTTGTTATCCTTGTCTTCTCCTCCCCGACTGATTGGTCGGCTGGCTATGCTTTTGGACATCATCGGCGATTTGAGTGAACTTTCTCAAAATAAATAAATTTATTAAAACAAACAGGAAGTCTTCCGAAGAATCGTGTAGTGTAGACCGACGGTCCGAGCAGCTTGTCACTACAATGAATGTGGTCCACAAATCACCGGTTCGGCTCTAGGACCGTTTTTGTCGTTTCGTTCATTTCGCATTCGAAATTGAGTTCGCCAGAGAATTTGACCCGAGTATCCCTCAAACAGAAAAAACGCCTGTGTAAACAATGTCCCGATTTTTCAAGTAACGGCGCAAGGGAAGTTTATTCAGTAAGTTGGGATGAAGTACTATTGAAGTGATGGACTGCGAAATTTATAAAACATGTATTTTGTTTGAAATATAATCTTTTGAACCGTATTTATTGCTATGTCTAGCTGGTTAATATGCTACATTCATTATTTAGATTTTGATAGCGCCCCTCCATTTTGTACGAGTGTATAAATAAAGTAGGTATTGTTATAAATAATTATTTACATGCAGAGGCTCGAAAAAGGGACACCAATATCCCAATAACCAATAACACTAAAATGCCGGCCATTAACAAACTCAGCAGTAAGTTATGTTGAGCATAACTTAAATTTTAACGCAACACATCAATATACTCCTAAATCACGTCGGAGAAAATATCAAATTATCATTTTTGGCACTCAAAGGTATCCTCGTTCAAAGGCGAGCTTGTAAACCGGGATTTATTGCATATGCCCTGTAACTTGAGCCAACAGTTATTTATATTTCAAAAAGTTTTCGACCGTAAATCTTGGAGGATTTAATTTTTATGTGACGGACGATGCTTTTTATGTGTTAAGTTAGGGGCTTAGTATACTGATGTTTTATACTAGTGCACCGCCCTATACCGGCCTGATGCTCTGCTAAGGTTTATACTTTTTACATTGAACGATTTTTAAATGTATTCGTAATTATTACTAACTTTAAACTGATTTTAAGTTGTTTTCATTTAAAAGAAAATTTCAAAGTCAATTGTCTAATAAGGTGCACGCCAGTTCATAAATAATTGCCAATTAAAGCTATAAGAAAGGATAATTAGCTTCGTAGGTACGATTGTGGTTTACATTGAATTTGTTCAACTTCAGTAGCTATAGGGTTGAATAAAGTGTCAATGAACTGCCAACACCGCAGACATATTAATTTGGACTAGGATCGCTCGATGCGATGTGGTGGAAATTCGACCATATCTATTTTTTTATTTTAAATGACATGTAAACTAAATAATATGGAAATTATAATAATGGAAAATCTGCTTTAGATCATACATTCGCCATTTTGTCGAGAAAGAGGTCGGGCCCTTATACATACTATATATATATAGTTTACTGAGATTTGGCTAGTGTATAGCTATCGGGATTAAAAATAACGTTACCAAAAACGTAATTTAAAAGAGATGGTAAAATTCGTCGTCCGAGTTAAGTGACCTGATAGCTCAGTTGCACTGCATGGAATGCGAGAGGTCGTATTTATGATACATACCCAATCGTGGACCATGGGTAGGTATACCCGGGTTAGCCAGTACATACAATGTTATAAAACCAATTTAAAACAGTTCCTCTCGCTTAGACTCATAAAAATAATATGGTCGATAAAAGCCCAAAAGCTGATATTTTTTTTATAAATAATAAATCATAACTTTGGAACGAATAACTAATTAATGGCCAGACGCAATATTCATTAATGCTCAAATACAAAGCAGTAAAAAGTCAAAACTAAAGTGATTGATGAGATTCTAGACAATAAATAATATTAAATATTATAGTTTGTATTATGTTAATCTATACTTTAATATTATAAAGCTGAAGAGTTTGTTTGTTTGTTTGTTTGTTTGATTGAACGCGCTAATCTCCGGAACTACTAGGTCGAATTAAAAAATTCTTTTTGTGTTGGATAGTCCATTTATCGAGGAAGGCTTTAGGCTATATATCATCACAGTGCGACCAATAGGGACGAAGAATAAGAGGAAAATGTGGAAAAAACGGGGAAAATTATTCAACTTTGGAGACTTCCGTTGCGTGCGCTGCGTAAACGGTTCAAGTTATCCAAAAAATATGTATGAAAGAATAAAATGACGTAGAAATGATATGAAAGAAAAAAATTGAAGGTCTAGACTGCCTGATGCAGAACCCTTAGCAGCCCAGCTAAACTTTGAGAGATATGAAAATACCGTCTTAGGAAAAGTTGCTCAGCATGATAAGCACTTTCTAATAACGTAATAAAATTGAAGGTCTAGATAACCTGATGCAGAACCCTTAGGCTGCCTGTCCATTAAAGCGGAGCGAGCTTGTGGAGCGGGGCGAGCGAGTATTGCGGAGCGGAGTTGCGGACTGTGTCTGTCCATTGAGGCGGAGCGCGGCAGCGGAGCAGAGCGAGCGAGTATTGCGGAGCGGACTTGCGGCGCTAGGCTGAGTTCACGCGACGAGTCATTTGAGCGGAGGGCGGCGAACGGTCAGTTCAGTTCATTCTATCATCCCCGAGCGAGGCCGGTGCCCCGCTCCAACGGCTCGCCCCGCCGGCTCGCTCCTTCGGCTCCCTCCGCTGCCCCGCATCGCTATCTCGCGCCGCTTCCGAAAATGTATGAATTTTAAACTAGCTCGCAAATCCCTTTCCACTGCAGCTGAGCGAAGTTTTTATGCAATTCTATTGGTCAATATTTCTCCGCTTCTCCGCTCCGCAAGCTAGCTCCGCTTCAATGGACAGGCAGCCTTAACAGCCCAGCTAAATTTTGAGAGATATGAAAATACCGTCTTAGGAAAAGTTATTCAACATGATAAGCACTTTCTAATTTATACTATTGACTCATTATAACCTGTATATCAATATTTAATAGCTGTTGCCCGCGGCTCCGCTCGCGTGGATATCGCTTATTTCGTGGAAGGGTTATGAAAAACAGATTGTAGCCGATTCTTAGACCTACTGAATCCTACTAATATTATAAACGCGAAAGTTTGTGAGTATGGATGAATGGATAGATGTTTGTTACTTGCACGTAAAAACAGCTGGAGCGATTTTAATAAAAATTGACAGACTACTTTTTATGTAGGCTATACCTATTTTATACTTTTTATAAAGATAAAAGTTTGTTTTTTTCTGCAGTCCACGCGGACGAAGTCGCGGGCGTCCACTAGTGTCTGTATAAGCTTAACTTTTAGATGCTAACTTTATTTATTACTTGATTTAACTTACATACTTACTTTTGTTGCTCTAAATGCGAAGTTTCTCATAATATGTCTTTTAATCTGCATTTTGACAAAATAGATACCAGAATAAACTCAAATTACCTAACTAAACTAAGGTAATCTACAGTAGTAGCCTATGTCTTGTTATAGCTTACATACTATAGGGGCCCATCTCGAAAAATTTAAGATTTCGAGTTTTTGTAATATTTGGACACAAAATCAATACGGCTAGGTACATCTTAAACGCATTTTCCCAATACTCATTTTTTCGAGTTGTGCCTCTATAGGATGAAAGCTGCGACATATAAATAAGGTACTTATTTTTAAATTTATTTAGTATTGCAGCTCTTTTTTTGTTATGAAAGTACGAAACGATATAGGAGTTCGAGACACCTCTACGAGCAATGCAGAGCGACATAATTTTTCGCGAGAGAAAAAAATCCGGCGTAAATTATAACAGTTATGGAGCTTATTTTACCATATATCATTATACCACGTTATAAGATTTGACAGAGTCTTGCACAGGGAATAGGAGAGTCTTTCGCCATGCAAGACAGGACGGTGTCAAAGCGTTACGAAGGCACTAACAAGTGAACACAATGGCGAAGGATCGCACGCTGCATCGCACTTTATGGTGCCGTGACGCATTGTGAGCGGTACTTATAGTGAGGACAACATTTTAGATGGTAATCTACAGATTTTTCTTATTACAGCCAGGTAGCAACTTGTGAGTGATCATTAACATCTGTCCCCGCTATTCTAAGTGTGGATTCAGGATATTCTGTATGATTCTGTAGCTCTGGCTATTCCATTTCAGAAACACAGCTGGGTCTATATATATTTTTATTTTTTATGTTATATTAGGTACCTACATGTGAAAGTTTATGAGGGTGCAGATGTTTGGATTTTTATTACTTACCCTTTAAAGCAAAAACTGTAGATGACTTGCCAGTTACAACAAGATCATGTATCGAAGATCATCACGATCATGCGGACGGAGTTGAAAGGATTAGCTAGTTGGCGAAGTTATAAAATGTAGAACTCTTATTCCGACATAAAAGGATGTTTTCTTTAGAATATTAACATATGTGCTAAATTTCATCAAAATCATGCTGGTTTATTTGGATATAAGATCTCCCGACCGTATTTTGGCCAAGGCGACCAATCTCTACGGAGATAAACCGGGTACACAGGAGATATTATAGTTCACAAGTGTGTGCAAATACATAGATGCACTCTCTATTCCCTCACTCTCATGGTCCGATGGGACGGAAAGCCGACACGTCCGCAGAGAGATCAGGCGCAGGACCAACAGTTTTACGTACCTACTTTCCGAGACATGAGCTAAGAGATAATTTTAACAACATTAAAATCTGTACATGAAATAAATTTATTGGTAGGTACAGGCCCGTGGCTGGGATCGAACTTATGCCTCCTGCTTGGAAGGAGCACGTCTTAACCACTGCTTTATATTAGTAAAGATAAATATTTATTATTTTAACTATGAATATGTACTCGTATCATCGACGAAGCGGCAAGTCGTCAGTACAGTCGATCGCACGACGTAAAGTCAGAGGCTACGTACATCGCATCACTCATCTCGCGCCCCTTTACCTCGTATATTTTACCCTTTATACGACTTCAAATCCAAAACCAACCTTAAAGATATCTACAAAGAGTTTAATTCACATCCAATTCGTTAGATAAAACAAACGAAAGCTATCAGACAATTTTGCAGTTTGATATCGAGCGATAGAATTGAATTTTGTTTAACTTCAAACAGCTCAGTTAAGGTGGTTACAAAGGTCCACCGTAACGTGTCGGTCTGTAATTCAATAAGGAGCACCTAAATTGACTCAGATGCGTTCGTAGTTTGCGGACTGGCTAATTTGTTGGCAAACATATTGTTTGATGGACACGTTTGGAGTAGTTTGGGCGGTTTGAGTTTGAAACGATTTAATAACGATGTTAATCGTTCGATGTTTGAAATATTGGCTAATGAGGTTTTAATGTGTACCTGAGCGTTAGATCTTCGTGGAATGAGCTTGAATGAGTCATTGGGTTTATGTGAAGAACTTACCTAACAAGGATATCTACATCTTAATGGTTTTATATTATTTTACAAGAATCTATTATTGTTATCTATCTTCTATATCTATACATATAATAAAAATGTAACGAATCGCTGTCTGCGACCTTTATCAATGCAATTGTACACAAAAGGACGATTTTTGGAATTTTCGTCTATTTGTCGGTTTGTCTGTGCGTTTGTACACGCTAATCTCAGAGACGGCTGAACAGATTACGATGCAGTTTTCTGAAATATATTGTGACAGGTCCCACTTAACATATAGGCTACTTTTATCTCAGGAAAATGTTTTTATCTCGGATAATATCGACATTTAATTTTCCCTGTAGTCCACGCGGACGTAGTCGCGGGCGTCCATAGTTAATAATAAAATCCGTAATTTCATATTTTAAGTAATAGTTTAAAATTATGTTAACTGAAAAACTGCCTAAGTGCGCTTTGAACTTATCCATTGTAAAAATATAAAATTTGTAAAAAAAATATTTGGCTTTACCTAATGGGCTGGTGAAAAGTGCGTGTGCAAAAAAAATCAGTTATAATTTAGATATCACGAAATTTCATTTCATAGTCGTTTAGCTGTACGTATACAATAAGTAAGGTTGAGAATTCTCTATAGATATCAAGACTCAACCTTTAGATTTGCAAACGTTATTTCACTTTAGCAAAGTCGTGATTCTCCACTAACTATATGACAGTCCGGAACTACAGTTTAGTGTTAGAGGTTCAACCATAATAGCATTGGTTATCGGTGCTTTAACACGAATATTGAAGTTAACGTATTTTATTATTATACCTTTTATTTCTATATATTAGCTATACCCGAGAAGGGTTGGCGTCAGGCAGGCAGCCGGCCCTAAAAACAAATGCCAAAACTTTGGCAATGTGAGTTTTCGAAAGAAACTATATTGCGCCGACTCCATAAATAAGGGCAGGAAGATGATGACCTATTATTTCGATACAGGCTGATTTTTGGTCGTCAACATTTCCGAAAACTACGGAATCTTCTCATCATTCTTCACGATCATTTTTCTCCGTGGAAGCATACCTGGGAAGTGTCTGGTTTCCAAGATATTAGGGTCCAAAGTTGAGTAAAAAGATTGCGTTTTTCTGCATAAATGCATATAGACGCGCGTAGCTAAACACTAAAAAAACACACAAAACTAGCATAAACACTGGATACTATAAATTTCGCCCGATCGAGTAATATTTTTTTTTTTTGTAATTTATATCATTTCCCAGATTTTTTTTTGGCGTACGTATCCTTCGCTAAGGGTGGCAACGAAAAATCACCCTGTAGATTATGTACATGTACATCACATAAACACATTAGCCTAGGGCACGACTACTAGGGATACTAGGAATTTTTGCCCATAGTCAGATATGTTTTGCGAGTTACTGGTCAATCACAATTTGTAAACATTACTTGTAACTATAATGAATAATAAAAAATAATAAAGTAGGAAGACCTAGGAGAAGATGGAGGGACGATCTGGATAAGTTCAGATTGGGCCAATATAGCGGGAACAAGACAAGTGTGGGCTCAAATGGGGGAGGCCTTTGCCCAGCAGTGGGATACGGAATAGGCTATTAAAAAAAGAGTACAAAACACTGCGCAATCTCAGTCACATATGCCTTTAATATCATACCTAGTTATAAAAATATTGCAACTCTAGAATTGCACGTGACGTAAAAAAAGTTAACAAGTCGATTTTTAAACACCAAACGTCATAGAAACATGTAGTCTACAAGTATACAATTTAAAAACATACCTACACTTTTGGGCCAGAAAATGACAAACGCACTATTTATATCTCTTTAGTGCGATATAACTACTAATTTACCACAATAATATGTATTATGCATTTTTGCAAACTTTTACCGAAGCTATGGATGTTGATCTTGACTTAAAGGGTGAGTGAAGAAGAGGAGGACTGACAATAAATGTATGTTAGAATAACACAGTAAATAAAAAAATTGCAAGTACGTTAATTCTTAATTAACAATAATTTTCCTACTTCGAAAGATGCCATAAAAAAGCGTCAGTCCTGTAAAGCAACACGAAAATCAACATAAATAACAGTTAGGAAATACTTTTTTATGCCCTTGCATAACTTTTGGAAGTTTTTTAATACCATACATATCTTAATAGGTTAATTATGAATATAAAAACTTTATTTCACAGTTGATTGTACTGAAACCGGTAGCCAGGTGGACTAAGTTTTAATTAAATGCCGATGAAGAAATTACGCCTCGCTTTAGGGTTCCTTAACTAGGATGAACCATAGATGTATTGATCAAGCCGCCTAGACGACTCATCTGCCAGTTATGAAAATAATACAAAGTTTATTTACTAAGGTTGAGAAATTAATAAACGATTGAGACCAGAAGACTCTACTGTCCTTCAAAATAATGAATATCAAGTAAATAAAATAGCTTATAGTACCTTTAATGTAATTTTTTTTGTTACGTCAATTTACTGCTCTCCCAAAATCCACCGATTGTGATTCGAAAAAAAATTATAACTTTAGGGACTCCTTTAGGAATTCCTCACCCGGGTGGGAATCGAACCCACGACCTCTGCATTCCGTGCCAGTAACTATTTGAAAAATATTGGTAATTAATATCACGTAATATCATTCACTCATTCATCAGCCTATTGCAGTTCACTACTGGACGTAGGCCATCCCCAGAGCACGCCACAAGGTTACTGCCATAGGGAAGGTTGCCTATTGTTACCATGCTGGGCAGGTGGATTGATAATTACACAAAATAGATACAAATAATAATTTATGTAGCTTCTAAAATAAAAACAATCCTGCTACATATTAGAGTTTATTATATAATGGGTCAGTATAATACGGAACCATGCAAATAGCTTGAAATACCCTTGGCCAATTTTATTTTAATAAAGTTTCAACAAGTTGAACTCGGAGTTCCGTTCCAATGTCAATGGTAAAGTTTTTGTGATATTTTAATTAAATCACTATCCATTTTTTTATAGCAGTAGAAACCACGCCCATTTAATCAATGATTCTAATTTGAGTGTCATAACTTTTACAAAATGACACAGGTTTTTAAAAATAGAACCACATGGTGCCCCTTCTGACCAATTTTGAGGGTATATATAGTTGAAATGTAAAGTTCGGTTAGTAGTGACAGGTGGTCAACCCATCGCCTACAAAACACCAAGACCCTCTTGTCCCTCTACTTGTACAGTATGCCCGGAAATTAATTTAATAAACTTGACTAAGATCTTCTTCATGATCCTGCATTTCTGGCTAACCTTTTTTGGGAAAAACAGCCGTGTGTGTATGTAGTTATTATATAATTTTTTTGGATCGTTTTAAATAGGGTCGCTTCTATCATACCAACACTACCAAAGGCCTTACTAGATATTACAGTGCCGTTATTAAACTGAGACATCGAATACGTAAAATAATTAATATTTGAGTAATAATCACTTCAAAACCAAAAATCCGAGATTAATAAGCTTAGCGAGGATTATAACAGTCTCATGCTAAGACGTAAATGGGAACAAAAGAAGATGATCAAACAATGGAAGCATCCCCTATTCATACAATAATCCAATCATGAACGTACTTGATGGAATTATAGCAGCGTAGGTGCAGATTCCTCTGTGAAATCGAGTAGCAAGCTAATTCTCCGGCTATTAGTAAACCAATTAATAAAATGTGAAAAATGTGTTAAAATATTTTTTTTTACCTAAATTACAAGTAAGACATCAATTTAATTCAACACATTTAGTTATGGATAAGGCAGCAGTTTGAAAAACACAATTAAAGGTCCTAAAAATCATTTTTTTATTTTCATGAGACACAAACAGTACTATTAAATAAATATATTTACAAAACATAAGTAGCACATACACTAGCAAAGTGTCTACCAATAAAAATCATTTCAATAAACCTGGTAATATTCATAATATGGGACTCAGTAGGCTCTATGACAATTTACAGATTTTAGTCATGATGAATTTCTTACCAATATATAGATACGATGCAGCTTATTATTATAAATGAGTTTTAGTCTAAATATTGTCTAGGAATATTCGAGATTATTATCAAAATGATTATAGAAGATAAAAGCCAAATCGTTAGTCGAAACAAAATAAAAGCAAAACTAGAAACAAGGGAAAGCATCCCCAATCCCTATCATAATCCCATCAGATTGGTTAGAAGCGTTGAGTTGTGAATGTGCATTCCAAGTCCAGATAAAGAGGAGCAGACTGCCGCACGTGGCGGACGCGTGCCCAATATGCCACCAAATGGGGGAAAAAAATGTCCTGTCCCCTCAATTTTGGATGACTGTTACATAGTACTGATTTCTTAGTAATATACAGGATGTTTTTTTGTGGCCACCTTTAACGAAGGGTACGTACTCTATACATGAAATAAAGTAAGTTTATGCCAAAAAAAATGCTGGGAATTTTTTATTTATTTTTTATTTTTTTTTTTTAAATTCCTTGGTCGTGCGAAATTTATAGTGTCTAGTGTTTATGTTAGTTTTTTTTATAGACAGATATTAATTATTTTTCGTGAAAAAATCCTGCTACGCGCGTCTATGTGCATTTATGCAGAAAAACGCAGTCTATTTGCTCAACTTTGGACCCTAATATTTTGGAAACCAGACACTTCCCAGGTATGCTTCCATGGAAAAAAATGATCGTGATGATGAGATTCCGTAGTTTTCGGGAACGTTGACGACCAAAAATCATCCTGTATTTAAAAGTTCAAAAAAGTTATTTTAGAAAAAAAAAATGTTTGAATTATTCTATGCTTAGAATCAATAGAGTGAGACTATATCATAAACGCCGATGTAACATATTCTACTCTAAATCTAAATTATAACTAGCTATGCTACCAACTGCTGTAACTACGTATAAATGCTTTTTTAATTGTATAGAAGTGCTATTTATAGTATAATAAAAATACATACATTCATACAAATAATCACGCCTTTATCCCTTATGGGATAGGCAGAGTACCAAGGGCCGATACTCATATAACCATATGGTGCCACATCTGACCAATTATAAGGGTATAGTTGAGATGTACAAGTTCGGTTAATAGTAACTGGTGGTCAGCCCATCGCCTAAAAAACACCATATAATAAGAATAGTTGAAAATAATAATGTTATAATATATGCTATATGTATAATTTGTTCTTTCACTAGTCGGTCATTTTTTGGAATTTACTGCTGCTACCACTGCTTCAGTTAGTGGACGCCTGCAACCGCAGAAAAATACAAAAAAACAAAAAAATTCCGGAGTCATAAGTAGCCTACGTCGTCGTTTCTCAGACTCGACGCCACATGTGTGCCTAATTTAGTTTAAATCGGTTCTGTTTGAGATCGATATTTATAATATAAATGAGTATTTTTGTCTAGCACGAATAATAAAGTTAACAGTTCGGTGTAACATACGTCCAATAAAATAAGACGCGTGCCGCCTCTTAAAATAAAACTGAAAATAGCCCCCCATTTAGGAGTTAATGTGCTAACAATGTTTCGACTTTAAATGTGTATTTCGAATTTGCGAACATAGATGCCATTTAAAATTGTGTTCTACGTAAATTTTAAACGTTTTGTAAATAGTCGTATTTGAGATGGATTGTCGTGATTCGGAGAAATCTATGTTTCTACAGACACAGTTTAGACTAATGAAATTAGAAATAATGATGCCAATTTATAATAATACACCAAAATGCAATCATTATATAATTGGGCATCTTTAAAACTCATCAAAGCACCCTACATTCATATCCAGTTGTCAAAAATCAGCTTTGTGAAGCGGCAACCCTTTGCCAAGCCGTATGCATGACGTCACTCCTCCCGTGATACGTTCACCATTCGTTCTCGAAATAAAACCAGTCACTCAACAACAACCGAGCCATAGCACTCACATGCCAGTTGGAGTGTCGAGGCTCTCGTTTTTAAATGAGTTCCATAAATTGGCGCGTATACTTTTCACGCTGCCTGAATTTGCTCTTTCCGTTTTCGGTTATTGGCCTATCCATAATTTAATTAATGGTTCGTTCGTTCATACGCTCAATATTTCTTGCTAAGTAAATAATTCACTTCAATTTATTAGTACTTAGCCATTATAAACCAACGATGATGACAAAATATAAGTAGAATATTTATTTAACAGCTAAATAAACCTTAGAGTTGGAAGATTAACAGCCAAATTAAAAAAATCTACAAATTCAAAGAGAAAGAAATTTATTCTAAATTTAAACTAAGAATGGGAATGAAATAGTTTAAATCACTATGTACTCCGCGAATTTGGCCTGGCCTAGTATAGCATTTAGTCGTATGATCTAAGACAGTGCATTCATTTGTATACGTAATTAAAGGACATTGGGAAATCATTGTATGGAGTCTGGGCCCACCTGTGGGGCCCACCTCTCAATAGTAAAAAGCGGTACACCGTTGGATAGGGATTTTTAAGCTGAGCAGTATTTACTAGGCTGAAATAGTATTTAAGCAATTTAGTAACTCTCGACAGAGGCTACTTATTTGCGCCGTTCGGCGTACCCTGGGCCCTTGGGGACCGGCGGCGTCAAAAAAAAGCGGTACACCGTTGGATAGGGATTTTGGCCACGCTACTGATAAGGTGATCGGCTGACAGTATTTCAACCGACTCCCACAGGCTGAAGTAGTATTTAAGCAATTCAGTAACACAACAAGGTAAGTGCTATTGATGAAAAAGGAATGAAAAATATTTGAAAATACTGGGAAAGTACTCGGAAATATTTAAATGAAAGGCGCGAATAAGAACCACAAAATGATTACGAACAAAATCAGTTACAGCCACAGCTCATAGCTCGTGTAGGCCATAAACGTTTAATTAAAAATAAAAAGCTTGGCTAGCTACCGTCCATAGAGTTTCTCATTAGGAATGGCCCGAAGTATTGCCTCACAAATTTGATTAAGGTACGACTTGTTCAGCAACCTCTTCAAGTTACGCCACTGGATATTATTATCCCTGTAATTAAATAGATAGTGGCGCCATCACTGTATTAAAAGTGTACTTGGTCGGGTTCTATCTCGGATTTCAAAGCTGACGCCACAGATTCTTGAAGTTCGGCGTGAATTAGGACGAAATTAAGACAGGTTTCGGATACCAACTCGGTGTCATATCGACCCGTTTGATCGCGCTAAGAGCATTCTAACGTTTCCCAGATTGGATTTTACCGGCGATAAAATACGCCTTGGAAGTTTGAATAACGAACACTATTAATTAGACATGTTTTATTGGTGTTGATAGCGTCGGTTTAAATTTGATGTCGCGTTGCCGGCATTTTATTGGTAAATGATAATGTCATAATATTACGGATATTTTGTTTATAAACTGTTTGGTCAACCGATTATTAACTTAACTTTTTAGCTTTTCTGTTTTATCAATCATTGAAAGAAAAGGTATATCCTATTGTATTTGCCATATCTTGATATTATTCTAAAAAAATTGCATCTTAGTTTGATTCAGGCTTAGTTTACTAACTGACCTAACTCCTAAGCTTCTACTAATTTTATATTCTCTTTAATTTAAATAGCCACCAAAAATTTCTCCAGCAACAATCATCGCGAATCTTTTATCTCCACATACAAAGTTTCTCAACTGAACATATTCCAGTCCATTCAAACATTCAAAATCTGGAACGCAAGAGCGAAACCTTTCACCTTGTCTCTATTTTTAAATTTCCGTGGGGCAATGGAACACCGAAATAATGCCGCGTTTTATGTTCGCTCATAATCACATCCTTTCAGTAAAATGTCTCAATTAGGTACGGGAGGATGTGAGGACACGGATGTTTTTAACGACTTTGGAATATGGACTGTTTGATGGGCGAGCCCAATCGCTGTGACGACTGTGTTATAGCCTTTGTTAAACAGATGCTTAAAGGCGTGTAAGGAGTCTTCATTGTTTTGTCGGGAACGGTGTGGTGGATAAGGCCACCCTAATTTTGGCCGACTGGTGCGTTTGATCCCTTGAGTACGATGATGGGTAGGGTATTACTGTATTAACATGGTCTTGTACTCAGAATAAGTGTGCATAATGCGATAGTGCTTTATCAATCAAAGGTCTGTCAATACTTATAGCATAGAGTATGAGTACATATAGACACATTATCCCCTCCCGTAACATTAGCAGTATTATTGTGCCTAACACAATAGAGGCAAAAAACTAAAATAGAACAGAATATAGGTCACATACGTACACAGAAAAGTACACTTTGCTTGGAACATAAGCTTGGAAACAATATTGAACTACATAATGAAGTACTTCCAGGCACAATAATGAAACTGTAACTGAATAAGTCACGATTACTCGGCACATATCGCAGGTGAACCACGCAAAGGTCAATCAACCTACGCCTTGTCAAAAACAATAATATACAATGCTTCCGCCCCCGCTTTCTATCATCTAATCTATTGACACCTACAACTTTATTGTAATAGTAATAGATTCAATGATCGTGAAATGAATACTTTATTACTTTGCGGCAATTTTTGTCGTATTACTTCCTAAAGGTCAGCTGGCTAAAGGTTTTGTATGATAATAACTTATAATGGATTCCGTTGTTATTTTAAGCACTTGAAATTACTTTAAAGTAAGGCAATTTAATACAAATTATACTAAGTCCATATCTAGCTAAGCACTGCGTATTTTTATTTGATTATGTTTAATTTTAAAAAGAAATGCGAGCAAAGTAACAGCAACGTCAGCACTTTGATCGTTTACTCTATGTCAACTATCTTAGACTATGCATTGTTATTTTTGTATTTCCATTAGTACATGATTTTTAGTATATTGAGGTTGTGATTGAGGTAGTATCCTGTGCTAATGCGGGGCTTTACTACAATATAGATGCATCTCCTTCCGTGCATGTTTTGTAAGAGTCGACTAAGGAACTCGGGAATTCTCTCTGGCGATAAGCTAGCAACTTGTCACAGAGGGTCTACTCTGAAATGCCGCTTTCGAATCTTTCGGATCGACCGAAGCCCGACCGAATCGAAGCCTTTGACCCTACTACGAAATTGCTTAGGATGTTCACAACATTCAGTTCACAACTCATTCGGAACCATGGAGAATAAATCACATTGACTTATATTATAAGCCTGTCAAATAGAGTTCGATTGGACCGAATGAAAAAACGGCGCGAAACACACGATATTCGGCCGATACTTCGTTTATCGTCACTTCAGAGTAGACGCATCTGTCTCCCTATGCTAATGTATAAAACTTTTTCCCTCTTTTTAAGGAAAACGCCTATTAAATTAGTAATATGTCATAATATACTTTAAATTAATTTCCTCATCAGGATTTGGTCAGATATTACATCAACGACATTCCCTTTCACTTTTGGTGACACTAATTAAGTCAAGATTTTTATCTCTACTTTGAAATGAATCATAATAATTTTTAATGCAGGTTACACTGAGTCATATTTTGCTTTATCTTACGGATGTTATTGTTAAAAAAAATGACACTTAGCTTTACCAAGGAAGGGTTGGCGTTAGGCAGGCTGCCGGCCGTAAAAAACTCTAAACTAGGCTAAGGTGCTAAGGTCTTCAAAGAATAATCAATCTACGGACGAACATTGAACAATGTTAGTGTCTTCAAACAGTGTTATCAGTGAAATCTGAATCTCCAAGTTTATGAATAAGTAAATGAGTCCCTTTGTTTCTGCCCTCCCACGTCGAAGTCAAAATAAAGGAATTAATAAGAGCATCAGGCTTTAGGTTGAATAACTTATTATTTCATATTCGAATGAGGTTTGTATACAGCGACTGTGTACATCCATTTTGAACTTGTAGCGTTTCTGTTTATATTTACAGTCCTGTGGTTTCCTATTTATAAAAATTTTCATGTTCTTTCTGACAAATATTCTGGGTTATACCAACTGCACCAATCAAGTCCTCGTTAAATCTTCCAATCTTCTTAAAACATTATGCACAGGCATACATAACGTATCAGGAAATTGTAATGAAATGCGGTAACGGCTCCAATTTGCCGATTCCTGTAATGAGAATTACAAGAATCAATCGACCAGTAAACAAACATCTTATACCTCTTAAATCACTAATGAAGCCAATTGATTTGATCAGGGTTTCCGTTTCAGGGTTTACTTACTGCGTCCCTCTAACCCGTATCAGAAAACAAAGCAAAGAAAAATCCATCCAGTGCAGTTTCCGCGCGAGGTAACTCTGTAGTGCAGGGGTAAGTTTTGAGACGACCTACAACTCTAGTGCTCCGGCGACTCATTAGGGACCCCACGGAGGGGCCTGAGAGCCCCTAGCCCAAGGAAAAAGGGGCCCTTAACGCTCGAGAGCCATCCGCGAGCTCACGTTTATATTACACATTGCACAGAGTAAAAATATTGTTAGCGAATTTCTACACATTGTGGTTTCTTGTTGAACTTTGTTAAAAGTTTTCTTAGGCTGTGGTTGTTAAGATGTAAAGGTGGGTTTGATGGAATTTTGGAATCAAATACAATATGATTGAGGTGGAAAATGCTGTGCATTTAAATTTATTTCAATTTGTCACTAACTATCTGATTGTAGCGAAGACGGATCATGTATATTAATGTTTATAAAGAGATAAACTCAGGTCCGATTTTTCAAATGGTCAGCCTATCTAAAAGATAAATTTGATGCTGTCTCTCTCTTACTCTTTCTCGTTACTTGGGCCAAGATAAAGACAGCATCTGTCGATCTGTCAGGATCGGCCTTTATAAAAATGTCTATTTTTATTTCAAAGAAAAGTTTTATATTAAACCTACCTGATACACAGTTCAGTACCTGCGTGATAGTCTGTAATTGACGGCTATAATCTATATATATAATAAAAATTTAACGGATCGCTGTCTGTACATGGAAGATATATAAGAAAAAATATTATAGGAGACCTTTACCAACGCAATAGAACCCAAAACGATGATTTTTGGAATTTTTGTCTGTTTGTCTGTGCATTTGTGCACGCTAATCAGAAACGGCTGAACCGATTTCGATGCAGTTTTCAGGAATATATTGTGACAGGTCCCACTTAACATATAGGCTACTTTTTATCCCGGAAAAATGTTTTTATCCCGGATAATTTCGATATTTTGTTTTTTTTTTGTAGTCCACGCGGACGGAGTCGCGGGCGTCCACTAGTTTATAATAATCCTGTATTTATGTATCTTCTTAAACCATATTCACAATTCAACAAGAAAACGACATACAAATTCATTCTTATTTATGCTTCGAGTAAGGATTATACAGTGATTAACGTCGTAACATATTTAATCTGGAGCCGGCTCTTGCGCCTATAAAGTTCAATATCCAGCTAGGCCAACATAACTTGGTAGGTGGGCAAAATTGTAACTAAGAATCATAAGATGGTATAAAGACATCTATATGTTGTCAAGAAGTCTAGTAAGTGGTGCCTCCACTTTTGGACTAACACATACTTGCTGAGCTGCAAACTTTGTGTTATGATCGGCTCCCGTGCTGACCGTATAAAGTTTTATTTTACTTTAAGCCTGTTTATGTGATGCTAGTATACTTGCATACTGAGATACCATATTTTTTTTATAAATTCCAGAAAAAAGAAGTTTCTGGATTAAGTAAAATTTTGTCTACGTTCTTCTTCAGAACTGTCTCTCTCTGTTTTGTTTTCGGCATAGGTGTTACACAAACATACATTCTGTTACTTTATTACCTAAGTTGAATTCTCAGATTTATCATAAATAGATTGTTTATCGTCTATTCGCATGTAAGCACATAATAATACTAATAACATAATCACAATATACCAAAATCTTTGGATCTCAAAAGAATTTATATTCCAAACTTTATTTATTCACTTTACATCCAGCCTGGTATAAGGTAAATATATTTATTTTACAAGCAACGATCGACATTTTATATACTGAAACATTGTCTTATAAATTGTCACTTAAAAAACTACAAAGCACAGCTTTACTGAAATGACCGTTGTTTGTTGCTGAACTAGTTTATAGTTTACAAGGTACGTAGGTACTGATATAATACGAGTATACCTCATAATCTACTAAACTAGCTGATATAAAATTTCATCCACCTGAAAGTATAAGTATAGCCTACGCGTTATTGTGATCTAATATTTTATAAGCTTAATGCATTATAACTTCCAAGTACTCGTATCATCGAAGATTGAAATCCGAAGGCGAAAGACTAACAAACATCTTCATGATCTCGCAAAATTTCACATTTATCTAGGTATACAAAGGATAAGCACCAATACATATTGGCTATGCATCTGTTGATTATCTCTCAGTAAATTATTCTGTGACAGTAGGTATTGTAATAACATTTTGTAGAGTGTTAACAGTATCTATAGAAATACCACTATTTACTATAATAAATAAATGTAGAAATAAAATAAAACAGCACTATTTGAATGATGAACGTTCGTAGGTACGTTTTAGGCTGGGGGTACGTAAACCGACGAAATACAGGATAGACCGCACTAGGCGGATAAACCCAAACGGTTTTCGTTACATAGTGATTAAATGTTTTTATAAATAAATGTAACATATGTAATAATGTAATGTAAGGATATGGTTGATCGTTTCATCTTTAAACATTGTGCTGAGGAATTTCAGCTTTGTTTGCCGAGATTTGGCTAGTGTAGCTATCGGGATGAAGAATAACGTTGCCAATATGTAATTTAGAAAAGAGATGGTAAAGTTCGTCATCCGAGTAATTGATTTGGATTGATCCGGTGGCTTAGTGGTTATAGCGGCTGGCACGGTTTGCAGCGGTCGTGGGTTCGATTCCCACTCGGGTGAAGAATTTTTTCCATTTTCTTTATTAATAATTTTATAAATGTAACATGTTTATAATCTAATTTAAAAAGAAAGGACTTCTGCAGTCAGCACTTAAAGTCACATTATTGAATTAAACGATGGATCATCGGAGTTATTAATTCAGAAACTCAAACTACTTGTGTGAGTCACAAATGTAAGAAGTATGAGTGACGCCATGACTCCCTGTAAACGTCATTCTCAACACGTACAGTATGCATAGATAGATAAGGTTTTAATCCCAACTACTAATTATAAATATGCGAAAGTAAGTTTATTTGTTTATGATCTCTTCACGCTTTACTTACTCAATCAATCTACTTTCAATTTTGCATATACCTATACATAAAGATGAGAGTACGAAAAACGACATACATAAGCTACCTTATGTAAACCACGCAGACAAAGTCGTGGGCAACGTTAGTAGATAATATTCTTTAGTATTTTTCAATTTAGTTATAAGTGTTTTTCTTGTCATCGTGAAATTTATTTTTCATGTACACTAATGCAATCCCTCAAATTACCCTTATCAGCAAAAACTCCTATCCTGATCGATTGCATCTTAAGTAAACATAGCTCCCCTACCTATCGTTGGAGGCTAAACCTCAGACAAATCTGCACTCACATCGTCGGTCCAATGTCCATCAGTCTTAATAATAAAGGATCATGATGTAGATTGATAAGCGCACCCTTGGGCTTCGAAATAGAATACTGATCGACTGGATGCGGCATTAGATCTCTTGGTGTCGAGTTGCCTTAATCGTCTTTGTATGGGTCAAATTGTGATGAATTTGCTGTAGTATGACCGAATAACCTTTGCAAGTATGTCTTTAGTTAATTAAATGCTTATAAATCTCTATAAAGAATTATGGAGTTATGGACACTATATAGGATGATTTTTGGTAGTCAACGTTCCCGAAAACTACGGAATCTCCTCATCATCACGATCATTTTTTTCCATGGAAGCATACCTGGGAAGTGTCTGGTTTCCAAAATATTAGGGTCCAAAGTTGAGTAAATAGACTGCGTTTTTCTGCATAAATGCACATAGACGCGCGTAGCAAGATTTTTTCACGAGAAATAATTAATATCTGTCTATAAAAAAACTAACATAAACACTAGACACAATAAATTTCGCTCGATCAAGTAATTAAAAAAAAAAAATTCCCAGCATTTTTTTTGGCATATACTTATTTTATTTGATGTATAGGGAACGTACCCTTCGTTAATGGTGGCCACAAAAAAACAGCCTATAACGTCTTATTTTAAACTGCAATTATTCAGGCTCCCAATTTTCTTATGACTAATCTTTATGAAATCTGGTTTATAATTTGAACTACTCGTATATATTTCAGTTACAACTAACAGTTAGGGTACCAACTATTACCACCAGAGAAATTGATTATAATTATTACTTATAGTATATTTTATTACAGTATCTATCAAATAATTATGCCAAAGTTTTCTCCACGAAACACAACCATTGGTTTGCCAATGCACTAATCTCCATTACTGCAAGAAATTTTTCACAAATTTATCTGTCTTCATTTCATTGAAATTAACCTACATACATACTTCAAAAGAACACTTTTTATTACAAATAAGTAGGTCAGTGGAATAATAAGCAATACGACGATTTAGAACCCTCACAACTCAATACACGAAATGGCTTGACACGCGTAGTGGTAATGAATTGGTACTTTGGTATTTAGGTACCTAAAGAAAATACCGGAAAGTACTTATATATTAAAGTATTTTGTCTGTGGTACAGGTAGGTATTATGGCTGTAATTGTAGTACAGTTATTCAATATGAATGAAGGCTAATAAAATATCGAAAACAATCGTACAAAATTAGAAAAAAAATTTAGAAACCAAATAAAGTTGATATTAGGAATATTTTTTGTCATCGCAAACCATAAAGCAGCGAATAAATTCATGTCGCAAACAAATAAATAAAATTTCATATAAGTTAATTAAAACATCTACATCTAAACAACTAAATCGGAAACACGAAGTAAGTTGATACCCATTATTTACTTTGTTGTACTGACTCACATGCACAAGCTGTCTAGCTCATAAACTTAGATCATAATTTATTAGGAAACATATTAGGTACATGGGGATCTTATCATCTTATCAGTGACTGTTGGAGACATTCTCATATCCTTCGGTTATCATAGTCGTACCACACTTTCATATGTAAATTCACAGCACATCTTAACAATTATTAGCTCTATGTATATTAACCTACCCATTACTTAAAGGGATTACAATTTTATCCCGCGCGACGGTCGGATAGTCCGCGCCGTGTTTTTACTTAATCTCACGGAGTTGCAGCTTATCAAATGATTGATGTCGATGAGTCATTAGTGTAATTAATGTTTATTTTGACATATATCCGCCCTTGTCAGGGATTAGATATTAAATTCGCTTTGGGCGTTTATAAACATATTAACATAATAAGATATGTTGTCAGCGGAGGTACTAATCTAAGCGATGTTAAAACTTCAAATGTCTGCCGCTACATATAGTTCAATAACAAGCTGCAAACTCGTCGCCTGAGGACCTTGGTTGACTCTAATGACGTGCACGGAAGGACATGCAGCTGATGTATTCTAGTGAAGGCCCGCATCAGCACAGGTATTTATTAATTGTGACATATCCGTACATAACTCCACCTGCCATGTCTTACAAGGTATACTGCTTGCTAAACATCATGTTTGAAACCCATATTCAGTTTCCCAAAAAATATAATCATAAAATCAAATTTCAGTATTAACGTAGTGATTTAGTAAACGATGCCACATTAAAAATGGCCATCAAGTTAATGTTGCCCGACGCCATTGATTGAAGGCGGAAAGTGGTCATTTTTGTACATTCTCATTCAAAAAGAGGTTTTATGTACTTGTTCCTGGAAGCACTGGAAGCCTAAGTGTAGTGTTTATCTTTCCATCAACCGTTTAATATAATAAACCTGTGAGTTTATTGATTTTGATATGGATTTCAACATTATTTCATGTACGTCGTTTTAAATTTGAAAAATAATCGATGTTGGTTAAACTTAGTTTTAGTTTCTTCTCTACAATTAACTTTAAGTCTTCTTGTATGTATCTTACTTTCTGTAGTATAATAAAAATATGATATTATTTTCCTTCTATATACAAATATTCACATACATCATCTATTCAATAATATTACGTCACATATAACATAGCTATTCTTTAAAAAATAACCCTTCCATCTTCCTTCCTTCCATCCACCCCTTTGAATTCTTACAAAAAGATAATTAAGCCCTCGTGTGACTATGATAGTCTTCCATAATAATGTTTATTGTCTTAAATTTCAAGGTTTCGTAGAAGGTTGCTTGCACTTGATTGATATTTAATAGCGATCGTTTATTCCGAAATCGAGACTGGAACACCTTAGTCTCAACGATAATTTGATCTAATAAAAAATTAAAAGCTTTCCAAAACATCGTAATGGTAACAACGGTATAATTGCTTAATGGCATCCCAAATTGTGATTCTATATTATTTATTCATGAGGCAAGCCTTGCCGATCTTCTCATGCGATCGAGCGTTTGCACTGACCCTATATTATCTAGCTCATTATGTCATCAACTGTTTTATGTATCTAAATTCTTTACGATGGATATTAAGTGGCTTTTTATAATGGCCCGCGTCATGCTTGCTTACATCTTCTCGATTAGTCGTAATAAGCGTTTAATATCGCCCAACTACCAAAAAGTATATTATACACTACATTCATTATAAGTGGGAGCGAAAAAATTTAACGTTATTTTATTAGTCATAGCAGGAAAATATTCTGTTTTCGCGGTGTATGCTGTTATGTTACCCTAAATGATATTTAATTGAGGTATCATTTTGCATCATTATGATTATGATATCGTTGGGTAAATTAGTATACTCATGGTTGCAACAAGCTTGAAGATGTACGAATAGATAATACAGAAATAGTTTTAACCTTGTATAAGATACGTAACTTTTAAAAGATTCGTTTTCGTCATATTAAAAAATCTATCCAATATTCTCACATAATTGTGAAAACCTTAATTCCCAAAATCGATATTTTCAAATAATATCAGTAAATGGCTAATCATTACCTGCCCTGTGACTGACCCGATTAAGAAAATTGACTACATGGACAAATCTATAATCAAACCTAAACGTTTATAAACAAAGAATAGTAATTTTAAAAGTTTGTGGGAACCTTCGATCGTTGGCCTGGAAAATTAAATGCGTATTATTATACACACATCATGTCGAACGTTATAACAATATTATAATGAGGGTACCTTTGAATAAGATCGCTTGTAGCTATGACTAATTTTGAGAATACATTCGATCTACTTACTCAAGTTTTTATAGTGAGCAATTTTGTACACGGAATTGTTGGTATCTATGATAAAATAACTTCATAACGTCGATAATGTAAACCTATATACGCATGGTGCCGGCAGAGTAGAGTAGTTTACTTTTACAAATCCGCACTAAAGTTACTCTTTAATAGCAATACTTCGTTGTTATTACCTATTACAAAATAGTACATTTTTAGAAAATTATTTAAACATTTTTCTCGAAGGCATGCCATGACGAATTTACGATAACCATTTATTAAATAAATATAAAAAACCACTTTAATGGATGGTGATGGATATTTACATGTTGAATAGCGTACGCGAAACTACCATACAATTAAATCTTTCGCTAAAAACATCTATAAAACCTTCTAATATGAGAATACTAGGGACGTTAAGGGTGCTAAGACAATGTAACATCGTTATCGACGTTTGTTGACACAATACTCCCACCAAAAGCGATTAAACTGTATCACGTGACTTGACGAACGCGCGAAATTGAAAGCTTTCTATGACAATGACAAACCTCTATGTTACTTTGTCTTGTATCTACTTGATTGTCTTGTATATTCTTGTAGTCTTCTGTGCTGCTCTGGGAGTGAAAAAATAACATGTAATACTCAGCTGCTTCTCTTCCCGGGCCAAGAGGGTCTTGGTGTTTTGTAGGCGATGGGCTGACCACCTGTCACTACTAATCGAACTTGTACATCTCAACTATACCCTAAAAATTGACCAGAAGTGGCACCACGTGGTTCTATCGGCCCTTAGTGCTCTGCCTATCCCGTAAGGGATAAATACGTGATTATATGTATGTATGTATGTCTTGTATCTGCATATTATATAAAACTCTATATTTCGATAATTGAATTATGTACTAGGGTAATACATATACCCATACGTTATGCTGTAATTTATAGTCACGCGGACGAAGCTGCGAACATTAGCTGGAATAAAACTAGAAATGGTGATAAGGAAGAAATGTTAAATCTTCAATTTCCATAACATCCACCATTAAACGGCTTCGGATTCTAAAGAAAACTGCAAGCATAAAATTAAAATCTTTAAGTTTAAATAACTGAATATTTATTACTACCACCACATTGATTTACTATCATAAATAAGTATGTACCTATAATAACAGTGAAAAGTCCTTTGCATATTAAATCTATGTAATAAAATAATCAAATGAAGGAGAGACATAAAAATATATTCAGCATTAACGTCCAGAGATCCTCTTTACAATATCAAATAATGTTGGGCATAAATAACCTTTGAATTCAATGAAGGCATGTAGGCTGGGCATGGTAAAGAGGGATTTTATAATTCCTATTAATATCGTGTGCGATGCGATTTTAATACCTGGATATTACAGAGAAGGAATGAAAAAACTATTATCAGGACCATTAAAAAGCTGCTCCGTATGATTCAATGTGTAGACTGGCTTCATGCATTCTGCGCCAAAAAATGAAAGTAATTCCTTTTTCAAATTACGTACATTTTCAATGCTAAACTAGCGTTTTCTTACATATAATATAAATTGCGTTTCCGTGTGTTGTAAAACATTGTTTCGAACCAAAGTCATAATGATAGAATCATCTGCGAATAAATGAAAAGTTTGAACTTATACTGGTCCTCCCAAAATGTCCAACTCTATCTCCAAGATCCACTTTAATGTGAAATAATAATATATCATATTATAGATCGAAATTAAATATTAATACTAAACTGTAACGGTAATGTAAACGGTATGTTAACATAATCGAAGTGTGAAAGTACGTCCAAAATGAGACAAATCGTTTTTGTCGCTTATTGTTTGTAACGGCTTCCAGTCCACGGCTCTCAGTTTAATACCATTAAAATATTTTACCACACTTGCGACATTTAAAAGCAAAGTTTTAGTGGCACCCTCCGATTATACGGATTATGGGTCCACTAAATCACAGGATACTTAGCCTTTCTTTAGCCATACGTGAACTACGAACTATAAAATTGAAGTATTGCCTTATATCATAAAGGGGGCGACATCTCGTTATTTCAACAAAGGAGGCTGCGTCGTAAAAATTGCATATTGGGCCGTTGGTATGCGCTATTGAAATAATGCGCTAAATAATGACTTAAGATAATGGTTATGTTAGCAGCGTATATAACATTATAATCTTGCCTCTTGTTTCTAAAGCGGTAGTGCAAAAATGAACAAATGAACGGTGGTAAGAAGTGAGCATATCGCCGTTTTTCGGGCTCAAATTAAACAATCTAGCGACGGCTAAGGAATCCAATAGAAAATATTTCAGAGTCGTAAGTTACTCATAGCGCCAGAGCCTAATTCTTTAAAGCAAGGGTGCCGTTGTAGCGAGTGAGGTTGACTTTGGGTCTTCAAAGTATTAGACAAATCCACCAATCCAGTAAAAGCTTACCCACAAATTATATAATTATTGCATGCCTAGAACAGAAGCACTAAATTTAGATCTTAAAACATTTATTTATTATTTATTGATTACGCATTAAGCCTGAAAGCACTAGACGCAATAAATCACGGCCATAAATCAACTAAGAACTGAGACCTTAGTTTCGTTGACGTTCAATTTATTATCTTAAAACTATATGAATAAGTAAATACTTACTGTATCTAAATATTAATTTTATGAGTTAATATCATACTATTAATATCAACTTCAAACACGATATCACACTTGATTATCAAAAGTTTCGGTCACCACGGTGACTCTGTCTAGCCGTTTTGGTGATGGTGACCATGTATAGGTAAGTATAGTAATCTTGAATAGATAAATTACCACCCCTTTGCGTCCCATAGTCACCTCCAGAAAAGAGCAACAGCAATGTCAGTATGGCTTTACTTTGACAAAAAGGTCGTTTAAATAAATGAATTCTATTCACATAAGAGAAAAGTCTGTTCTCAATAACTCGCCCTTCGGAGTCTTAATTACTCTGGAAGACCTTAAAATTGGAAATGATGTAACTGCAAATGAGTAACTGTGCGATTGTTCCTTAATAACTTACTAAACCGAAGTATAACCTATGGAATTTATAACTATTAGTGACCGTCCGCTACACCGTCTGCATTATTTTTTTTACCGAAATCTGTTGCCCATGACTCCTTTCGAGTGGACTACAGAAAAAGTAATCCATGTATGTATATAAAAAAATTAAATTTAGCGTAATGGGTAAGACATACGCTTACTAGTCGGAGAGCGTACGTTCAATACCAGTCACGAAAAAAAATACAATAACTATTTATTCGACTTTTGACCATGAGCCCTTGAAACAGGATCGTTTACATTGTAGAGTATGAAAAAATCGTTAAAATATAATTATTCTATAAAAACCTAACAGTTGATGATAGCTGACAATGTCCCTACCTGGCCAGTCATTGAAAACCACAATAATATATATTTTAGCACCTGTATCTATAAATTTACGTCGACTTAATTATTTAGAGAAAAGATAAAAAGCTTTTATAATATATTATGTACCATAGCTAAAGAATTAAGCAGTACTAGAGCTTTTGCATGCAACATAGTCCAGATTACAGTGATAGAAGTTCTAATAAAAATGACTATCGTTAGTTCAACCCTACCTATGAAATGCGAGTAAAATATACTTTTTTTTGTAGAAATTTATCAGAGGCACGGACCGTTGACAAGGGTGTAATTCTGCATGTATAAGGTAGTTATTTTTGCACCACTGCTATTACAACCTGCACTTATGAGTTGCTGGTATGTCAATCAAATGAAATAAAACTGGACAGTTCAGTGTGCTTGATAATAGTACCTTGTCAATCGTTCAGGATATACCTGTGTAGATGTTAATAGGGTGTAATCAAATTGCAGGGAATAAATTTATATTTTATGGTGTTTTATCATTTCGGTTTGTACTGATTTTGGTTTTATTCATAGGATTTAAGTCTACTGAGCCCCAAGATTCTTGTATTGTGAGGTGTGTGTAGTGTGAGATCTCACAATAGTCAATTAGTCTTACAGGTCAATATCACTAATCAGCTGTAACTTTTCTCATACAACTGGTGTTCGAGTAAAGAGTCAACGAAGAGCCCGCTGGATGGAGATTAGTTTAAAAAATTATATAGATTGCTGCAGAGAGATAGCTAAATATAAATGACAAGTTTCTCTGGTATTCTTTAGTCGACTCTTATGACATACAGAAGGAGATGCAGATGATACATATTCTGAAGCCCCGCATTAGAATAGTACTACGAGTAATAATACATAAAATCTAACCTAACCTATCGGAATATTTGTATCAAATGAGATTTATTAAAATCTGTTTTATAGTTTTTGCGTGTAAAAGTAACAAACATCAAAACATATTCATATTCTCAGAAACCTACATTTAGAAATAGTAGCATTAAGCAGTAGCAATAGACAAAAATTCTAAACTAAAATACATCACGGTATGTACTATAAGACTCCTTGAGTTCATTAGTACAATTTGATTGTGGTATAGTGACGTAACCTTCATTTAGATTTAATTGTTGCGTGCGCTGTCATTAATTAAAAACAACTTAGGAAAGTTTTAAGAAACAAAAAGCATAAGCTTCATTAGGCACCTAGTGACTTGTATAGGTAGACTCAGATTATTTAAGCAGAAAATATATAATTATTTTTTCTATACTGTACATATTATTTACAGAATAAACAGATTCCTAGAAATTATGTTTTGGACTACTACTACAGGACGCCCAAGACGTCACTCGCGTAAACGTCTCAACCGATTTCGATGCAGTTTTCAGGAATATATTGTGACAGGTCCCACTTAACATATAGGCTACTTCTTATCCCGTGAAAATGTTTTTATCCCGCATAATTTCGACATATTGTTTTTCCTGTACTCCACGCCAGAGTCGCGAGCATCCACTAATACATACTATAATACACACGGTCTTGTTACCGAATCAGGGCAGCCAGAATCGCAGGATCATGTACAAGATCCCACAGCTCTGCATAGCATAGTTATCAAATCGGATAAGTAGATGACTATAAATATTCAAAAAATACTTTAAACATAAGTAACTACTAAAGTACTAAGCTTTATCCTTTTAGCAACAAAACTTCGTTCACTACCTCATAATAAGTGCAACCCTTTGGTCAACCTTTTGGTCAGTCACCGAGAATGGGATTAAATTCAAAACACAATACGATTGATTCCGCTAAACCCAGTATTTAGCCAGCTGAAAATTTCGCTAAAAGCGGCCACATACGATTAGAATACGGATTCCGTTTCGAAATTTCGATTCTTTATAAAATTAATGTTAAATTTCGTAAATAAGTATATTACTTACCGCTGTACTTAGTTCGGAATTTTAAACTGGAATGCGTTATCGAGATATTTTGATTTTCTTTTTGTCGTAGGGTAAAATAATGTTAAATGAAGGCTATAGGAGAACACAACCGTGACGAACTTCTATGGCATATAAAATTACTTCATCTCAGTAGAAAATCGTTTCGATATTAGTTGTAAATTCGGAAACGGAATTCGGACTGTAGGTATATAGCGCCTATAAGCGATCGGAAAGTGAGTTCGTTATATAAATAGGTTCTCCATTTGCCTTCCGATCGGTTTGCCGCCGAGGATTCTTCCCGATGATTTGAATAACATCCGACATTGAAATATTAAAATTAATTCAAATAAACGGGACTTTCAAGGGATTTTGTCTGCCTTTTGAGCATCTGTGTTTTAAGGTTAGTGTGACGTTTTGTTGTTTTGGATTATGATGGACTTATAGAAGTATGAATTAAGCGTATGCATAATGTATCAACCTATATGTTAGTGTTATTAAGTATTTTTATAGTCTTCATTTTAATCGGTTTTATTATTGATTGATTTATTTATTATTGATTGATTTATTAAATCTGATTATTAACATTATAATTATTTTATTTCAAAGTTTTGGTACCTAATCATTATGGGCCCGCACATTATTAAATTAGCTAGCTAATTTTGAAAATTATCTACAGCGCGGCTGCTTTAAAATTATACAATCAAAGTTCTAACTCGCCCCTACTATTTGTATAGATAATCCTGGCTCCAACTAAAAGTTTTCCATTGAAAACTACAAACTGGCGCCGCTGCATGCGACAACCTCTAATTAGAACCTACATTGAAACTGTGATCCGAAACCTATTCTATATTCCAATCGCGTTTGAGGAAAATTCAGCATTTGTCCACTGATAGCCCCTGGATTCGAGTAATCTTAAAAACTTCAGTCTAAGGTGCTTTTCCACATTGCTACGTTGCTATTGATGCGTTTGATTCACCAAACGGCCACCTGATTACGTAAAAGCAATAGCAAAGCCGAAGCAAAGCGATAGAGAAAATTGTACATTATTCGCCTTGAAATGTCAAAGTTCCTTTGAAATTCATTTTACGTAATACGAATTTGACAAGCAATCAGCGATTTTTGTACAATTTTCGTATCGCTTTGCTTTTGCTAGTTAGGTAATAAGGGGGCCTGTCTCTACTTGGACCAATAGCACGTCTCTTTAAAACGCTTTCTTTAATTTTCTTTAACAATTGAAATACTTAATTTTCTTTAACAATCGATACTACTTTTCTAAGTGAGGTGGGGTCAAGTAGTCGGCAAAGTTTCTATTCAGTGAATAAAGCGGCCGACAATAATTAGTACTTACATTGGATAGCAACTTAGTTAAGTAAAGTAAGAACAATAAAAAATAAATGTTTCTTAGTATAATCCTATCCTACCGATATTATAGATATGAAACTTTGTGAGAATAGATGTTTGAATGTTACTCTTTCATGCAAAAACTACCAAATGGATTCAAATGTAACTTGGCAACTGTATAGCTTATACGAGTATGTTAGAATATCACGAAAACTACATAGTTCACATGAACGAAATCGTAGACGTCGGCTAGTCTCAAATAATGTAAGAACATACAGGTCACGTAAATCTAACATAATCCATTCAACCTTTTCCTTTCCACAAATTTTGGAAACGTTCTGCGTAGCATTGTCGTTAAATATTATGAAATGTCCACGACAGATACATTTTTACATACATACATAACTCGTACTGGGAAAACTTTTTATATTACTTTACCCCGGCATTACAACTTTGAATATAATTTAAATTTTATAGAATAATAACTAGTGCCTACCAGTTCGCGAACTTTAACAGAGTCACTGGACACTAATTAGTACATTCGGTGGCGTGAGCAGAGGGCAAAGTTTGCGATGGGTACACTATAACGAGTGGAGTTGGGCGCTGGGCTTTGTCAGATTATATCTGTTCGTACGCGATACTTTCGTTATTGTACAAAAGTATCTAACATGCTTATGTTGGTGCTTAGTTGTTTGTTGGTCAGTATTTGTAAAGCTGCAACTTTCGTGTTATGATTAAGTTGTAGTTATTATTTATTTTCCAATGCCCCGTTTTAACATTTTCAAAACAAAAGAAAACGTTATCAAGAATCGTTTTCAATGATCTAGAAAGACAGGTTTAATTCCTTGAAAATGCCTAGTTAAATTATTTTACCAAAAACAGTTGTTTCTACATTCGTGCTGCCATCAAGATGGTGGCAAGCAAGCAATCTTTCAAATAGTAAAAAGCAGTCAATTTCACACCTGGTTTGTTCTATGTCCAAAGTTTCCTATGGGAGCAAACGTGTCGGTGTCGGGTGTCAACTAATTAGTGGTAGCGTTGGTGCGGAATGAGTAACGTAGAACAAAACGCAAAGGTGCAGAGTGGAACGAAACGTAAAAATGAATTTGAAAATAGAAGAGAATGACCGCCAACTACGTCGACTATGGAAACAGCCAGCTACGAATTTTGACGTTTGTTTGAATGGATTGGAATTGTTTCACGTTTGTTTTTAGTAGGAGTATCTATGTTTATAGTAGAGGTAGAAGAGATGAAAAAAAAAATTAAAACGATGAAAAATATGGGCTCACTTTACATGTAAATGCAGCAGCAGCAACTGAAAAGCTTCTGTGTTGTATTTCTAAATAAAAATCAATAGAACAATTTTGTAGATCTCTTTTTTAAAAAATCTCACGCGATCCTTTTAGTTGGTTTTAATAAACTTCTTATTAATGTAATAAAATATGCATTATAAATAGTAAAATATACATAAATCTCGTAAATAAAGATTTTTAGAGAAATTGCTATACTTATATTTAACTATACTTTGATTTATAGGTTCGGTTTTAATTACCAAATTATAAAAAAGAGCTCTGATAACTCACATTGTAATAATAATACTACCATCAGAATACACGTGCACAAAATGAGAGCTATCATTAGCAACGCATCTATAACAGGGCACTGGATAATACAAAGCTGCGAATCACTCTTCAAATGTCGCTAAAGCGTAAATAACGGTACCACATGTTTTGTTCCCATCGCAGAGTAATAATAAAATTATTACCCGCGTCCCAGAACCATAGACTAATAAAATATCAAATAGAAGAATCAACAAAAATGCAGCAGGCAAAGAAGATACAGCGTACAAAATTACACTGTGACGTGAGTAGGGTTGAAGTTGAATTGAACACTCGGCTGTACAGGGTAAAGGGTCAATAGTAGGCCAGATAAAGACGGTGTGCAACAAATTGTCTGCTTCAGCCCTTTTGTTGCGGACCCTGCTGTACTTAATTGTCCTTTTGTACGTCGTTAGGGACCGCTCTCCGATTGGCTATAGAACTGACCAAATATATAGGCCCATTAAATCTGATTTCACGTAATTTGGTCGATAATGAAAGATAAATTAGTCTAGTGTTATATTTATAGTGCGCGTTATTGGAAATTTTGCATTGTATGTGCAAATTTTTATTTACTTTGTCTTGCGTACGAAATATGTTGACCGCTCCAGTATTTTGTGTAATATTGGGTGTATTTTATATTCCGTGGCTAGGCTACACAGAATTAACTTTACATCTACATAAAGACTTTGCACTGGTTGATGGTCTTAGTTTAAAATAAAACAATAATAATAATAATTGTTTAGATAGATAGATCTTATTTCGGGAAAGCACATGAGCTACTTTATATCCCTATGAAAAATCAGAAACAAAAATTAGCACCCTATTATGCAAATGCGAAACATATGCAAAACTCGCAGCTTTACAAATTGTTTGAACAAGGAAACTAATAACCCTTCCAACATGCATATGTCCCCTCTTATCCCGTTAATATGGCAATCCGTATTAGGACGTCTAACCGTAAGTGCTATCCTAACCCATCCAGCTTCCACTCAATGACTGGAGCACAATCGCATTACTACCGCTTCAAAAACCTTTCACCACGAATCGCCATCCTAAACAAACAATAACAAAGGGACACAGCTTTTAAACGAAATCTAGAGGCTCAGCTGACAGATTAGCGGACCCTATCAACTTGAATACGCACAAAGAATTCATAATACAGCCGTATAAGATCCAAATTTGTTCGGTTTGCCAATAGTAGATGAAAATACTGTGCTCTATGCAGATGGGCTGCTCTGATAGGTGCTTTTGGGTTTTGATGAGGCATAGGGGGTTGTTTGGTAATGTAATTTTGCCTGTGGGCAAGTGATTTTTATCGCTGTGTTTTTGCGATATCGTTACTTGGGGCAACACGTAGCGAATTCAGAGATTATCCGAAACAATTATAATGGGCGCATTGAATTTTATCTATCTTGTATTATGGAAAGTGCGTGAAATGTGCGGAGAGATATAATCGCGTTGAAATAGCTATGAAATATTGTATCTAAGATAGCCTCTGATGTAATAGAATTTTGCTAATGGAACTTTGATTTATTTATATTAACAGTTTACACACAGAAAAGCGTCAAAAATTAGTCTTTAGCCAAAAGTCATGTAGATCATCGCTGACCTATAGTTTTTTGTGTTGGTGGAGTTTAAGATGTTAAGAATTCCTATTGTCATTGAAAATCTAGTTGATGAAATATGTAAAATAATTTCGCTTAAACTTTTAGAATAATTTCAGGCCATTCATTGCTATGTAAAAGTTAATATATTCACATCCATAAACCCCTACTTTGATGCAGCAAAATGCTTTCAAGATTACTAAACCGTACAGAAAAACTTTACACTCCAACATTTTCGCGACACACGCTACATTCCGGAACACAATTTCATACTCAGCGAAACAAATACGAGATTTAAAATCCGGCATTTCGTGTACCCGTTAAGTTGGCAGATCCTCGTGGGACAGAGAGCATATGGGTCCTGTTATAATTAGCGAGCAATGTTTGGCTTTGGCAAATCCCTTTGGGCGTAAATTAAGAGATTCAGCCGTCCGTACGGCTTACGAATACATTTGTACGTAGCATACAGTTTGTACGGACGTGCACGCGACCTTTTTACCGGAATTAAGTTTCGGTATTTATTATAATGTCCGTAATTCGGGTTAGTCTTGCATTTTGACAATTTAATTTATGCAAGGACACTAGTCCATTTAATGTTTCAGAGCAGATTTTATTCATACATTTGCGACTTGTTTGAATAAAAATGTGGAATTATAAATGAAGTAGGTTTAAACTATTAACAAGGTGGTAATAAATCAGTAGTTTTTACTTGAATCGCGTGATGTATCGCTATTTAACTTTTTAATATTTTACTAGTAGGTATAAAGAGGTTCAGTTAAAACAAAGCGCATGTTAATAAATTAACTCTTTAGATTTAGATAGAGAAAATATAAATGGACTACAGTGAGTTAATTTATTACCTGACCTATTTTCTATATGTTTTCATTGTAACTTTAATCACCATCCCGCATGTACTTGATTATAGGCAATATTATACAATTTTGATATTACATAAAACTCAATCTTTGCACAAACAGTATAATTCAAAGAGTTTATTAAATTACAAAATTGAATATTTCAATTTGCATCCTACATCCATTGTCATGATGGGGTTTCTTTAAGGTAAATGCAGACGAGCTACTAAAACTTCACCAAAATTAAGTGGAGATCAGTGAAATAAACTTGCACAAAAAACGCACCATGCTGCGTATAACTACTGATATACCTAGTGTAGTAATAAAACAGCTAATGAAGCCATAAAATATGAGGTAAAGCCTAAAATATAGTAATGGCTGGTAACTTAAAAACCCGTGACTTATAAGCAAAAATTTAATTTTCCTAAAATAATTCATCATCATCAAATTATTGATCATATTTTATCATCATATAACAAGGGCGTATTCATTAAGTTCATTAGACGCTCGTCTAAACGTGCATCTACATCCATATTTCCTCTGTCAACGTTTACATACATAACATTCATTGTAACGCCTAATACAATTTCATTTATACATAACGTTGTTTGAGAATGATCTCAACTGTCCCCGTATATTTGCATATTCCTATTATAATGGCTCGGGTCTATAAATTGCCCTTGTCGGTTTCAAAATCAACACGTGTGGTCGCCCAGTCGTTTGCGGTGATGATGGTGGAATAATGTTTTGGATAGGCAAATATGCCTTCAGTTAGTATATCTATATTAGGAATTGTATGTAGCTTTAGAAATAAGACATGATACTTTTGACCTATATTGTATTATTGTTGGTGCTGTGATAATAATGAATCCTGAAAATTTTATTTTTGAGGGGATTCGCGAAGTCTTAATTAAGTCATTTAAAAAAGGTTTACCAACAAGAGCATATTAAATCGCCAATGGATTAATTTTCGGACAAAGATTTTTCACTTCCTTGTAAAATAGGGAAACAGATTTTTTTCAAACAAATGACATTTTTGTCGAATATTGGACAAATTAAAAAGGCGAGACGGAAATGACAAGCGACAGATGCCCGTCTAACTTTTAATTAATGAGCCAACTTTTTTTCTGTAAATTGGAAATTTTCTCTCTTACCTCTGGCGGGACAAATAGACTACAAAACCGTGATATATTCATTAACATGGTTGGAATTCCACCGGCTCCATTAGCCAGATATTTTAATTGTTTAAGACCCTTCTGAAAGTTTACATCTGGCGTCCCGCGACGTGCTATTTAAAGACAAATTGCTTGACTTTCCGTAAATACACCAAAATTAAATCATAGCGCGTCGGTTTTGTCACGAATAAGTATGGTGTATTAGAAAGGACTTTTAAATAACTACATGCTAGTCTATTGTTATTTCTTTCAGGGCCTATTTTTTCAAACGTCAGATAACCTATCTGAGTAATTAAGTTGAGGCTGTCTCTATTATGATCAAGGTTAAGAGAAAGACAGCATCAACTTTTTCTTCTGATATATGGCAAAGAAACACACTACTATGCCTATGACGCACTATGGGACGCATAAGCCATTCAAAGATCGATATCATCAACGCAATATTTCATGTAATACAATCAAAGAAACCCCAAACAATTTTATACCAATTGTCTGCACCCCGGATTTCGTTATCGCGCCATATATCATATTCAAATGATAATTCAATAATAAAGTGATTTCTGGCGCCCAAACGTGTGGGGTCGAGATAAAAGAAAATAATCCGAATGGGCATAAAATTATTTCTCAACGGCTCGCTTGGGACAATTTATTTAAACTAAAATGATAATTTATGCGTTAGGTCCATTACACACGATATCACTGAGTGATACATCACTAAAACTACAAGACATTTTGTACCGAGAGATCCTTGAATACCAGAATATAAAAAAAAACACAAAATAAAAGTAATTTGGAACCCTAAAAATATATTTTAAAATTATAATCCTACTAATATAATAAACGTGAAAGTTTGTAAGTATGGATGGATGAGTATTTGTTACTCTTTCACGAAGCTGAAGCAATTTTAATAAAATTTGGTATGGAGTTAGCTGACACCCTGGATTAATACATAGGCTACTTTTTATCCTGGGAAAATATTTTTATCCCGCATAATTTGGACATTTTGTTTTATCTGCAGTCCACGCGGGCGAAGTCGCGGGCATCTACTAGTGTTGTAATATATGAAATCATTATCATTATTAAAATTAAACTTTTTTTGTACGAATCATTAACATTTAACGAATTATTGAAATTATATTGACAACTTAATGACGGGAAACTAAAAACTCTCCTTCTTTATTTATCGCTAGTAATATTGTATGCCGAGGACTTTATTTAGATAAAATGGATTGAGATTAGCGACTAGAAAATCTAATAGAAGAAGAAATTTATGTGGTCGTTTATCTGTAAGCAGGCGCGTGACCACTTATTAAATAAATACTTTTTTAAATCAAATTAAAGGATATTAGATAGTTTATTATACGCAAACCCTATTTCGAGCTTTAAATTTAATTTTAAATATTCAACGTTGTTTATTTTAGGGCCACGTGGTCGTTATAATGAATCCTAAATACATTTTCCAAAAACAGATTCAATACTCATAATCTGCACTAAAAATATTTTACCTTGAAAAATACTTTTTTATTTCTTTCTTAGATCTTAGATCCCGTGGAACTATATTATTTCCTCTCATATTATGATAGCTATCATTACTTAAAAATAAGGTATATACACATAATATAGGTACTAACGTAAAATATATACCTACCGATGTGTACTCTTATACATATTCCGAATCGGAAACATCCGCTGCATTTCCGGCTCAAACTCAACAAACAGATTTTTCTCTAAATTAACATTTCAGCAGAAACACAAATACTAATCTGGAACGGCGCATTATGATGCTTCTGTACAACATATAGTGTTACTGAGTAAACATGTAACCCATCAAGTAATGCGTACACACGCGTTTCTATACACCGCACCCAACTCTTAAGCCTGAGTACTAAAGTTTATATTACCATGTTCAACGTGTATACCCACGGTTTGATATGTAACTATCGGGTTACGGTTAAGTGAGTCGACCACCAGTGAATGTTCCATTAAATTGTTTTCTTTGCTAAACGTACTGTCTTACACAAAACAAATAATAGCCCTTTACCATTCTCTCGGAGATTTCGGTTTACTTTCGCAATTCCATTTGTTGACTGAGACGCTCGAGTCAAACCATTGAAACAAAGAGTGTATTAGGTTCTTATGTACTTTGGGAAATTATGCGTGCTGTATTAGTACCGTCACGTTCATTATTTTCGTTTATCTTGTATATTTAAGAATTATTATCACTTTTATGATGCACTAGTGGACGCCCGCGATTCCGTCCGTGTGGACTGCAGAAAAACCAAAATGTCGAAATTATCTGGGATAAAAATATTTTTCCGGGATAAAAAGTAGCTATGTCCCTTCTCAAATTTAATTTCAATCGTTTCAGTAATTTTTGCGTGAGAGTCAGACAAACTTTCGCAGTTATAATACAACTTGAATTTGTTTTCTTTACTATATAGTTAAAAGTTCTCGTTAGTTAATTAAAGTTTATCCATCAAACATTTATAACAATTAAGTCCCATCAGACCATCCTTTGACCCAAATGAATATTTTTATGAACCCTCCCATCAAAATCCATCAGGCACTGTCGATAAACATCAAAGTTGCGTTACCAAATTTACTAAACCATCACAATAAGCGCTAGTTTACATTTAGCTAGTGTACCGGTCTTACTAATAAATTTAGTTAGTAATTACTCTACACTACTGAGAAGTTTGTCATGCTGTTATATTCATAGACAGCGTAGGATAGAGACAATTGGTTCGTTAAGCTTTCAACTACAGATAATTGTTGCAAATGACTTGTTAAACGATGATAAAAGGGTCGGCTCTAGTCTAAACATCTAGATCTAGGACGTTTGATATTGCTGTAAATTCAATTCAATTGTCAGGAAATAAATTATTGGTTATTGCAATACAGACCTTTTTTTTATTATTATGATCAGTTTGATCTAGTGGTGACGTTACTGTTTTTTAACTTACAAATATGTATTTGGGTTTATTCCTAGCTGAGAGACATATTTTATTAGGGACAGGTTACTATTTATTTATCTTAAAACCACTCTAGATTCTCAGTCCTGGATGGTTTTTATATTCCATCATGTCTTTATCTGAAATTCAGCTTCAACACTCCTGCAGCAACTTTATAACAAAAGCAATAGTATTATACAATCAAAATTACCAGTTATCAGATAAACGCAATTAAAAGCAAAAGTGGTTCAAAGTTTGAACAGCTTTCAGATTATAACAATACTGTTATACATAAAATGGTTGCCTGAACCCTTTTGTAAGAGTTTGCTAATAACGCCCATAAAGTTATATTTCAAATTTCAAATGTACTTTTACTTCCCGAATTGTTTTCTTTATGGAAATTATTGTGATTAATCGAAACCTACTTATCTTTGTGTAGTTAGAAATTATCTCGTCTGTTTTGTTGTTTAATGAATTCAATTCCTAACGTATTCCTAATGTTCCATAAGTAATATTATAATAATCGTGTAGGTCATACACAAATATCCATTTAGTCCGGCTGTATTTTTAAATGGAGTTAGCCAGCGCACTGGATAGATATAGATCGCCAGTGAATTTCTAACTACACCAAGATCAGTAAGTTCCGATTAATTAAAGCAATTTCTGGAGATCCTATTGAGTATGACATGCGTAGCGGGGCCAGGTGTTAAAAATTAGTGACACGTTTCTAACTTGTGACCTTAGAAAATGTCTCTGTGTTCTTTAGAAGATTCTTTTGATATAACGGAAGTGATTTGATACTAATCATCAGTCCAAAGTAATTGCAAAAAACTAGAAAGGGGACTCAAAGCTTAGGTACCCACAATAACAAACTAATGTACGTAGGTACATTGTACCATAATGTACTGGATCCATAAAGAGTAGATAGTAACTAACTAATACTTTAACACGTCAACAGTAATTTATAAAAGGCGATACCGCCCGAACTCGGGTAATAATTTAAGTCGATGTACTTCACGCCGCAAAGACATTAATTACAGGTTATCGTAAAACATCTCCGGATTTACACATACGATACACAATATATATGAAAGGGTACCTAAATTGTACCAGAAAACTCTGTTATTAAAGGTGCTTCTGAACTCGCCATCATTTCTAGATAATTTGTGGCCGAAATGCATTTCTTATAGAATAATAACATAGAAGTGAAAAAAAAAAACTTAATATTATTTATAATATAGTAACATTGTCGGTGATTCCGGCCACTTACGGGATTAGCATCCTACCGTTTTCTTACTTTGGTGCCACAAAATTAAGTCATATGTTTTGGTAAAATTTTAGACCGTTGCGTTTTGCTATCAAATGCTACAGGGAAATTATTGCTGGTTTGGTCACACCATATACACGGGAAAGGGAAGCTTTAGGTACAATTTAGTAACTGAAGTGCAAAGCTTGTTAATAAACTGCTCAAAACAAAATAGGGCCCACCTAGTTTTTTTGCATCAATTTCAAAATTACAATTATTAAGTTTAAAATTGTTAAAGTTAGCGTTAGAAACACTTTTAAGGCCCCTAAACATTTTTCAACTACGCATTTAGGTGCTTAACTCATGGTGTGATATCCGCGCAATGTATTTTTTTTTAACAAATTTGTAGATAATTATGTGGTGGGCCCTATTCTATTTTGAGTAGTTTATATTTATACTCGTACATACTCCAATAAAAAATCAATAAAACTACGCAATAGCATGTACTTTACTCAAAATACTTCACTTATGTTTGACGAGCATACGTTCTAAAATAGACAGAGAGCTATATCAGTAGGAATTCACATAAAATCTATGCACCCCTAGTGCCATAAAGACAGTGTCTACTAAAGTTACGGCAGGAAAACGCTTTGTTTACGGCACACTATGCTGATGTTATGGTACGGAAAATGAGGAAGGAAGTGTGGAAATTGCCCTGAACAATGTATTTTCGATTTCTATTGCCCCATAATGACTATTGTGGTACGTAGATGCTTGATAAATAATGCGAGCAATTGCAATGCCTGAATATATTAATAAGCTATGGAGACAAGACTTTGTTGTTAAAGTATTTAGCTAAAGTCTACTTATGTCAGTTTTCAAGTGTGGTATGTCAGGATAAGTATAGTAAGTCAGGACAGTTACGTAATTAAGCCATAACAAATGTGTAAAAACCTAACGTATTTCTAATTTTGCATCTTGTTCGTAATACCAATGTTAGGTAAAGATTAAAATATATAACTCACAAAAAAAGCAAATCTTAGTATTTTCACATATTCCATTGTGTAAATTACCACTCTTAAATGTAACGTTAAGATTCCACAGACCAGTGTGTCACCCGCAAAACTATATACGCCGTTAACTATAAATAAATCGAGGGACTTTTGCATGGTTGGAAGCACAAAGAAGTCGATATCGGTAATTATGAATAGTTACAAGACACGATAGCTGGCTGATTTATCGTGCCTTATGGCTATGCGTAAAACGACGGGCTCATGCCCAAGAGTTAGGGTTCCATTTGAAAATAATTATAAACTGAAACTCGAGTAGTCTTAAGATAGCCTAAAGGACTCTAGGTAAGGTTCTGAAATTTAGCATTTTTTATTTTGTAGGTAACTCCAAAAAACTAAAAATAACAGGTAAGAATAACTTTAAACCTTTGTGTACTTAGTTCTTCTATCTTATACTCAGGAATGACAGAATATGTTTGAGGCGCATATTATGTTATGGTTTGGATTACCAATTTTTGCAAAAACAAAAACTCACCTAAAGCTTTCGGGCTATTTGTCAAAAAGGAAGTATGTAACGATGCGCTGTCTGTGTATCTTATGAATATTGCTAAATGGCACGATAGGTTTAGTGATTTATTGTGTCTTACGAACGTACGCAAATAGTACAACTTGTAGATTTCTGTTTCAGTAAATAATTTTCCCTTACACAGGCGCCAGTGTCTTTCTACTTCTTAAACTGTTTCGTATATTTCCTTTAGCTCTATTAAACTCCGTGGGACTTTGTTACTTTGTTAGTGAAATAAGATATAGGGGTCCGAGGTGCATAAACTATAAGTTTTACCCCTTAGTATATGAACAATATGTACAGTTTATTGTTGAATGTTTTGGTTGAGCATGAATGTAGAATAACATAAAATATTCGTTCTAAATTAGGAAACGTGTTGGTGGTGCGATTTGGACTGGCAAAAGTAAAACATTTCAAGAATATATTTTTTATGTATAAACAGAATCATTCTTGTTTGTTTTCAAATTTTACTGACAATTTTTTTCCTTTGCCGATATGGTCCCTAAAATACATCAGCTGCAATAACCATCCGAACCTGTTGTAAGATTCGACTAAGAGACTCGGCTAGCAGCTTGTCACTGACTAATACTGTAACTTCTACATAGGGGCCTAATAACCATATTTAGCATGGCTTCGGGGACATAACCGTAGGTATTTTAGAACATTTTCAGCCCTTTCACAGTTTATAAATATAGTATGTGGACGTAGAAGTTTAAATATTTGCAGAATGAGCATTTTTAGCAAGATAGCAAATACTCAAGAGAAAAGGTGAAAACGAACTATATTTTTTACGGAACAGTCAATACAGTAAAGTCTTTCTTGTGTTGATTTTATTTTGCCGTGCAATTCCGAACGCTCGGCTTTATGTCCTTACTGATTAATTGTTTAGGATAATCCCACCTTGTGTTCGATGTGACTATTTTAGTCGGCATATTCTATTTCTTGTGCCAAGTGAATTAATGTTGTATGTCTAATTATTTATACAAGGTATACTTATTTTGTAGCGTGGTCTAAGGAAATTATATTTTAGTTAGTTTATACATTTCATCATTGGCCGTGTGGTGCCGGCAGAGTAGAATTCGTACCACCCCATGTCTGCCCGTGGGTGTTGTACGAGGCGATTAAGGGTTTCCGGGAGGTGGGCAGCAGCGCCTCCCGTATTGACAACATAGTCCAAAAATACAAACTGCGGTCCCCAACCCGCCTGCCCAGCGTGGTGACTATGGGCAAATACCCCCCTGTGGCAGTAACCTTGTGGCATGCCCTGGGGGAGGCCTACGTCCAGCAGTGGACTGCAATAGGCTGATGATGATGATGATGATAATACATTACACTCGCTTTGCTCTTATATTCACTCATGGTTATAGATAGAAGGAAAAATCATAAGCATGCATCTGCACTAAGACTATTAAAACGTCTGATTTATGGCCGATTCATTGGACAGATCTTAGCGCAACAGTATTAACCTACTTTGTAACATTGTCTATGAACGATTCTATCAATCTTAACCTAATTCAAAACCCTTCCAATGGAGAATCCAGAAATTCAAGGTATTCCCACAAAACAAAACACCATAGCAAAATCCAAAGACAAAATACGTCCTTGCCTTACAAAACAAAATAACAGATATTACAAAATTGTGATTGCATTCGCGCCGTGCGGGGATAATTGAAAAAATGTCCTCAGAATTGTGGAGTCAGGGTCTGCAGTAATAAGGGATTACAGACACAAAGTTATTGCCAAGAAGCGGCTCGGGTAATTTCTTTAAAGTCGTCTTTTTGCAAGCTCCATATTACGTTTGTGATGGACGTAAATGAGTACCTGCGTCAAGTATTAAGATTCTTTAGTATGGAGATGTGATATGATTATTTTTGTCTCGTTTAAAATACTTCTGCATTATTAACAAAAAGAACTTATTATACAGATAATGACGGTTTATGACGAGGCTTCTCTTGCACTGTCTCTTACACATGATACTAATTAAGCATTAAAAAGTTGCCATTAAATACAAACAAAGCACCCAAACTTCCACTTCCAAATTAGAGATCTTGATTACAATGAATGGCATTGTTTCAAAATATTCTCATAATTTTATTAAGTCTTCAACACGTGTTATAGAGTGTAAAGTGGGACAAATAGCATCTGCCAAACAGATGTCGAAACTGGCATTATAATGGGGAAATTTTGTGGGATATGATACTAAACATTGCCATTATTATATCAACAACGGTTACTGGAACGCTTCCAAACTGAATTCGTATTGCGATGTTATAATACCGATATCTTTAGCTTAATGATTGAGTAATTTACATGTAGGTTATGTTGTTGATATTTCTTTTTTCTTAAACTTTTGCGGTGAAAGAGCTTCAAAACTTAACTTGTATTATTTAGGTACATTTCAATTGACATCTATGCATTATAATAAAATTGTAACGGATCTATGTTTGTGCACGCTAATCTCAGAAATGGGTGAACCGATTTCGATGCAGTTTTCAGGAATATGTAGTGACAGGTCCCACTTAACAAATAGGCTACATTTTATCCCGGGAAAATATTTTTATCCCGGATAATTTCGACATTTTGTTTTTTCTGCAGTCCACGCGGACGGAGTCGCGGGCGTCCACTAGTTATTAATAATGATGTACTTTCAGAACAGCTGGAAGTAATCCACGATAGAATTGATACTTTACGATACGATTTCAATATAGACAATGGTAGGCAATGAACCTTATCGTTAACAATAAAAATACAGTTAGCCGAATTAATATTTAGAATTTTAAACAAAAGATAGGTATTTTAATAGTTAATCTTATCTGGGTAGTATAAAAACTGGTTTTGGCTACCGAATATACGAACACAGAAGGTTAACTTCGTTCCATGGATTGCGAATAGGTAAGCCAATATCAAAGTACGAACTACAAGTAGTACGAGATACCACTGCAGCAGTACGTAGTTTTTTTGTTTCAGTTAATCAGTCGGCCTATAGAGTATTGTTAATGAAGAAATTACTTGAAAGGTTGATATGTTACGTTGAATATAATGACTTCTGTCTTCTAATATTTGTTGTATTGAGAAAAAATATATATATTCCCGAAATATTTAATTAGGTAGGAATCTACTAACGTAATTTTTTTGTTATCCATGAAGATAGGTATAGCGAGAATAACGAAAATGCATGTAGTGTACAATTACAGTACTGTAGTTAATGGCAAATATACTTAAACCTACGTTTAAATAGATATTCTGTTCCTATCTACTCTATGTTGCAACTTGGTTTTTGCCAGCATCTATCTCCATCGTCGACAGTCGACCGTAGAAAATTGCCAATTTATATGCTTACTGGTTACTATAAATTAGGCAAATTCAATACATTTGTTTCGTTTCACCCACGCGCCTCTCTCTCTCTCGCATAATGATATGCCATAATGAACTCTTAATAAGGAGTAATGAGCTATATATTTCTATGTAGTTGATACGATACCGAATTAATATGTTAACGTCTTTATAAAGGGAAAATATATAGCGAAAATATTTAAATGTACAACATAAATATTGGTATTATATATGTTGACTCTAAGATCATTAAGTTATAAGTGCCAGATCAATCTTATTATTAAAGTGACAAATACATTTACCGATAGAAACTAATTGAATAAAGCTGAAATATAAGTATACGTAGTATTACACTTAAATCCTTAAATGCGTTATTTAAACTACTTAGGTGTAATTAAGTCAATTGTTAGCTATATTTTTAACATCACTCTGTTACCTTAGTGTCATCACTTTAATATTATTGTATTATAAAATTATTAATAAAGAAAATGAAAAAATTCTTCACCCGAGTGGGAATCGAACCCACGACCACCGCAAACCGTGCCAGCCGCTATAACCACTAAGCCACCGGGTCATAGCGGCTGGCCGGTTTGCAGTGGTCGTGGGTTCGATTCCCACTCGGTGAAGAATTTTTTCCATTTTCTTTGTTAATAATTTTATAATATATAATATATTGACTAAGACAAATTTATAAAAACACTTCTCCATTAATATAATCTATTATTAATTATTTATAATCTCAATAATGTTAGTTTATGACACCGAATATTAAAACTAAAGTTTAGAAATTCTACGCCACCCTTCCAAAACCACAAAGTTTTTTTTAGCTAATGCTCCTGCTTATTGCTGTACGAATACTATTACGTTTTTATTATGAGCACGCCCAAATCCTATTTACTTTAGTATTATGCTAAGAGGATTAAATAATATTTATGGAGAGTAACGTTTCCGTTTCTACATTATTTTATACCGTTCCTAATTCCCTGGTCGTAAAAAAAAACTCGTATACCGCCAAAACGGTAAATATAATTATTTTACGGTAATGATATATTAGCAATGGCTCCCAAACCTTATTACTTGCCTACAATTAATTAGAAGCGCCTTGAAAAGAAATTAAAACAAGTAATAAATTAATGAAATTTTAATATTAACGAATTACTTACTTAGTTTTCTTATAGAACCGCTACTTGTGAAGGTAGCACATCAATCATGGCATATTCCAGAAGATTGATTTCTCTAAGCGCATAAAACTTAATGAATTATTATAAAAAAGCGCAAATTGAAAATATTTGTTGTAATTTGATTGTACAAGTAGATACTTTCACTATATTCATCGGTTGTAAGAATAATAATTATTTTATTATTAAAATTATTATCAAAATTATTTTGAGTGATGATTGTCTCTGTTGAGAATTATTCGTCGTAAATCTATTCTATACATATATGAACGTATAAAGAACAACGGACGTAATGCTGTCACTGTACAGATTGAAGCACCCAAATGGCGGCGTGTTGGGCATGTGTGCGTATTTTCCAGTAGGCGCCGAGCTTACTATGGTTTGTATGTATGGGTGGATAACGCGTCAATACACATCCCTACTCTATGGAATATCGTTGCCGAGCTTACTATGAATGCTTTACTCTGTCTAGTCACAACACTCTGTCCGTTATTCTTTATACGTTCATGTATATGTCGTGGCCATATCGTAGAATTGATCATTTCATGAAATGGTCGAGCATTTCATGAAATGGTCGCATTTTATGAAAAGTTCAACTGTCTATTGGCCACATCATGATATGGTTTGGGCAGATCGATGATTAAAAATCGTTTCTCGATATGGGCAACTAAACGCCCGATCATTTCATGAAGTGGTCAAGATTATTGATCATATCGTAAAATAGTTACATGAATCACCGGTAGAGGCGCTGCGCGCGTTTTATTTATGTGTGAAGATGGCGGATTTTTCTTTTTAGGTTATAAAACAAATTAAAGAGAGTAGGGTGACTATGCAGAAGAAGTTCACGGATAGTGTGTTATATTGTATAATGTATATTAGACTTAATGGTGGTTTATAATAATATTGTTAAACAAAAACCTTAGATTACGATAGGTTAGGTTAAGTTAGACTATGACAAATGACGCACGAGCCGAGCGAGCGGAGCGAGCGTGCCCAGGCAGCGTCCGGCGATGTGCCAGATGAGAATCGCTTTTGTAAAGTCTATTGTGAAAATATCACATAAATAATAGCAAAAAAAATCATACCATCATACCTTATGGTATACTTATATATACGGTATATATTATTTATATAAGCTCTTACCACATTCGGATTTTATGGACATCCTGTTAATACGATTTGGCCAAACATGGATGACAAAACGTGAAATGTAGACGATTTAACGATCCGCCACTTCATGAAATGCGACCACTTCATGAAATGCTCGACCATTTCGATCAATTTTACAATATGGCCACGACATATACATATAATAAAATTATAACGGATCGATGTTTGTGCACGCTAATCTCAGAAACGGCTGGAACGATTTCGATGCAGTTTTCATGAATATATTGTGACAGGTCCCACTTAACATATAGGCTACTTTTTATCCCGGGAAATGTTTTATCCCGGATAATTTCGACATTTGTTTTTTCTACAGTCGACGTGGACGGAGTCACGGGCGTCCACTAGTAAAATAATATTACTTGTTGAAGTCATTTTTTAGTAATATTTATTTGCGTCTACGATTTTCAATACGAAGTCTTATTTGTTACTCTTTTGGACATTTTATATGAAATAAATCTGTTCAGGTAGTATTTTAGTAAAGAGTATTTTAATGATTTTATACAGTTCTTCCGTCTAAGGGGAATTAAAAAGAAATGCTGGAAAATGGTCTCCGTTTTGCTTTTTAATTTTCCGTTTGCCGGCGGGTGTCTGGGCTTTTCTGTTTGTAGCTGATCCGATCTTTGCAAGTTCGAGTGTACCTAGACTAAAACAATAATGCTGCAATTTTTTACAATCCCACAACTTACTAGTATATACTAGGTTTGTCACCCTTTTAATATGCGTAATGAATCGTATCTGTTTTCAGATTGCATATAATGCCAACATTCTAGTTTATTATTTACTATTTATATATATTTGAAATGGTTATTTTAGGGTATACATTAGGGATGTATCGTATCGCATCGAGCCGGACCGCTTTTTTATGTATGACAAATATGACAATCTACACAAAACATCAGAGGCACTCTTAAAGTTAAGGCCGCACTACGGCAAAACCGCCGCGGTTTTTAACCGCTTGAGATTTTTAGTATGGCTGAGTAAAACCGTCAGTGCGACCGCTTTTATTAGTTTCCTTTACAAAATACTCGCAAAATTAGGCGGTTTAAAACCGCGGCGGTTTTGTCGTAGCGCAGCATTAGCCTAACATCAAAATAATACTCGTATATAACGTTTAATCCGTCAAAACTCCCGTCAACCGACATTCTATGCAGGATGATAATAAAGGGAGACAGCCAAGTGTACGAATGTAATGAGATTCCTCCAACGTTATCTTGAATCCAACGAAACCCCAATTTGTGGTCAGTCAATCTTCTATGGGGGATTCCGCTAAATTCAATTTACAAAGACAAAGTAATGTCCCTCCGATGAGATCTGCAAAAAAGTTTTAAATTCTCAAATTGTATATCAACGTATTTTTTTTTATTTGGCGAATAATTGTTTTTTGTTTAAATACAGTCTATGTGCGAAAAGAAGATATTCAAATTAAACTATACAAATATGCTGTTCTCAAAATTGTATTTATTTAATAAGTAATGGTACCATGTGGGTATATCGGCCCTTGGTGCTCTGCCTACCCTCTAAGGGATAAAGGCGTGATTATACTGATTATATGTATGTATGTATGTTAATAAGTAATAACGAAGAGGGCAGGCAAACTATGTAAAGGTAAAATTATAGTTTAATAATATTACGCTACATTGCTACATATAATTTGTATTACATTGTATATAATAATAATATAAATTGTATTCCAAAGTTGACATCACTACCGTAGCTTTAGCCTAAGGGCAACATTAAAAAAATTACGCCCACAATCCGACAAATAACGACTTAAATGCTTTCACACATTGAACCGTTTACTACTTTTTTCTTTGAAGGTGTCGACTACATTAATGTCCAATTAATATGCCGTATTATTCGGAACCTCTTTAATTTATCGTTCGCTGTGTAAGAATATATTCTCATTAGTTTGACACTCACTGCCTATTATAAGCCTGACCGGTCATTAGATTCCGTGGATAAATATCGATAGAACAGAAATAGAGATATTGACCTTGTCGATAAATTCTTGCTACCGCTTCTTTGTCTTTGCGTTTATCAAATACTCCGAATGCAGTTAAGTTGTAGCTTTTTAAGTGGTGAATTGGATTCGGCGTTCGGATGACTGTCTATATTAATGGATGGCTTGAACACAACACTAATGGGTCGTTAGGGGCTGTTTTTGGGTGACCATGAACGGGAACAATGGATGTTAACTCTTCCATTAACAAAATATTAGCTATTGTGGCGGCTAGAGAAATATTTGTTGCGAGACGCAACATGCTCTTTAAATTACTTAGTTGCCGTGGGTGACAAATTGAACAATCGGTTGAGTGCGTGTTAAATGTAGGTTGTATCTGTTTACTTAACTTAGGTGCCACTCATGTGTAATCAATTTTATAGTTTTTTCGAAAATAAGCATAACAATAAAATATATAGAAAATAAACCTATATAACAAGTTCAAGGAAACTAGTACCCACTTAAATCATAAATACATTCTGATCACTGGTATCAAAATAAAAATCCTTAATCGGAAAATATCTCCAAGAACAATTGCTTGGAATACAATATAAACAAAAATGTTTATTATTCATTGACTGCCCCATAAAAAATAATACAGACATTGAACCATCATAAAACGGCTTCAAGCAAAATTATATTTCAATCAAACTATAAGCTTTTAAAATAAAGTAATCGAATTTTATAGTCAAAGATCTCGATCGCGTGCTACGAACCAGCGGGAATGGAATAGGGCTAAGATAAAAAGGTGAGGTCAAAAAAGAAACAGTACCAGAACAATTTAATACCTAAATTATAGATGTAATAAAAAATCGGTCAGACGTAATGTATTCAAACTGTGACTTGAAAGCGATCGAATCGATGTTTATGTAAATGTTACTCGGGAGGGGTATAGCTTTAAAACGATTGCATTTGCCGCTATTGAATTAGCTTTTTATAAACCCATTACTTCCTTAGTACTTGCTGTAGCACAATTTGTGAGTACTGCAAGCAATGGAATTTGATGTTTCGAATTCGATAGCAATATCGCAGAATCAGTCGGCGGTTAATCGGGCTTCGATGTTTTAGTAATACGGCTACGAAACTTCTTGTATTGAGATGTTTGTTTTGTTTATATCGAGTGGTTTGACGTGCGCCTGTTCTGATGGTATAATTATCGTTAATTACTAAATCGTTTTAAGCCGCCTGCAGTTTTTATTGGACGAATTGTATGCTGTATAAACTGATATTGCTTTTGAATACGAACGTTTCGCATTTTTTATACGACATGTTAATGTAAAAGCCCAAACTAAGTTGATCCTAAGATTTTCCTGCAAATGCCTAAGTAAAAACGAACTTTCTAGTTCTGCTTTAAAAAAATCAAATTGACCCATTTTCACATTCCCAAAAAACTGTCAATTATACCCAGTAAATGAGCTACTTAACAATACCCATACAAAAATCATCAATCTTATTGAAAATGTGTCAGTAGGTCTCATCCTTTTTCGGAAGCTGACAATAAAGATGCAGATATGTCTTTATTACCCAACAATGGGCGTGCTGCTTTCGACTAACAATGCTCCTCTAAAAGTGGCATTTTGCTGAAGCGAATGCAACTAGCAATTGTTTTACTCGGCGGGATCCCGTTCGGGGAAGGTTGTAAAAAGGCGCAACTCGGTTCATCTACGGTAATAAGTTTTTATGAGCTCCCATGTTTTTGTACGCTGTGTGACGCAAGGATGGGTGAAACGCAGATGGCTTGGGAGTCCGTTATTGAAATTATTTTCTTGTTTTACTCTGTTTGGTATATTACATTGTTGTTGTTGAGTATATCAGATTTTATTCCATGTTTTTGTTGTGAATTTTTTTTAGTGAGTTTTATAAAAATGCATTATTTGCGACATACGCTGAAAAATGTTTCCACTTTGTCTAGTTATTAGTACATAGCTCTGTGGATTTTCGCAGATAAATGTGAGATTTCTCTCTCTTACTAAGGTCATGTTACGGGCACTAGTGATCTTCTACCACCCATCAAATCCTACTAATACTATAAACGCGAAAGTTTGTAAGTATGGATGGATGGATGTTTGTTTCTCTTTCACGTAAAACGGCTGAAGCGATTTTAATAAAATTTGGTATGGAGTTAGCTGACACCCTGGATTAACACATAGGCTACTTTTAATCTCGGGAAAATATTTTTATCCCGGATAATTTCGACATTTTGTTTTTTCTGCAGTCCACGCGGACGAAGTCACGGGCGTCCACTAGTATAATCATATATCAAAGATATAAAACGAATATATTACCCAATGACTTATCATGGCTTTTCGTATTAATGAAAATATTGGTTAGAGAACTTATTATACGGCATTTTAAATAGGCTTAAGTGCTTATAAATTCATTTTGAAAGGTTAAACAATACACAAAATAACTGAAATCCCAGGCATTCCCTGCATAAAACGCATGTCATATTTTAAGAGCTTACGAAGAACCCCCCAAAAGGCGCGCCTAAGTAAAGGCGATTATAATAAACCCTTATCATTCCCCTGTCTTTGTCTCCGAATCACCTGCAACTGCGACATGTGTCATACTAATAGGATTAGTTCCAAGTTTAAATACACATGGAATTGTCATTTTATTCTTATTTTAAAACTTCATTTGTTGACCTTCACGGTCTTGAGTTCATTTGGACAGCGGCTTAAAAAGGGAATTTTTAATTTGATGGGTTGTTAATCTTGGTTCATATCGAAATAGATGAAGCATTTTTTCGGTTCGTGTCGTGTTCATTCTTTAGAAAAGTGTTAATATTTTTTAAATTTCTATGTGCCACCCAAAATCTAAGATTAACCAAATCCATTTCAGATTTAATCACAACATACCACCGTATTTTATTGAACATTAATCGCTTTGCTCGGATGCTTGGAAGGATGGATGCTCGGATGGAATTAGTGAATCGGTTGCTGACCCGTCGCAACTTAGAAAAATATAGGTAACCTGCCTAAATTAAAAACCTACGTTTATAGCTTGGTAGTTACTTGCGTAAGAAATCATGTAGTAGGTACGTTTACCGACGTAGTATCTACAGAATAATTTAATAAAATTTATAAAACAATTTTGTATATTCATTTAGAAAACCCCTGTAGCAACATATTTCTTATAGTTGCAAAAACCATGGGTGAAAGGTGAAACTGTTCGCAGAAGCGCTCGCCTTAAGCCTGGGACCTGGGTCACTGTACAAGGAGAATAGAAGTACGTCTTCCTTTCAACTAACTTTCATAATCACACACACAATCAAAATATTGATAGGTGGCGTATCAATATCTACGTCATCGATAGTAAAAGAGATAACAAAACATAGTGCAGACTTTCTTACTTAGAAATGTGCATAAATATGTAATACATATCTCTGCACTTCTTCTACTTCTGAACTTCCGAATGTGTAACGCCTAATACAATTTCATTTATATCTCTGCACATTTCAAGAAAGGACTTTTGATATTGGGCATATTGTATGCATACTAAAGGTATGCAAGCTTAGTTAATGATATATTATATTTATCATTTTTTTGCGTTTGCTGGAAGAAATCTTTAGAAGCACGTCAATGTATGGATATTTGCTGTTGAATGTTTTTTTTTGTTAACGTCTTTTATCAAAAACTGGTGTCGCTGACGTTGGCGTGCAGACCGCAAGACTGAAGTGGAACTGGGCCGGACACGTATGTCGAATGTACCCAAACAGATGGGCAAAGATAGCCACTTATTGGGACATACACAGACGGAAACCGGCGTAGGGGAAGACCTAGGAGAAGATGGAGGGACGACCTGGATAAGTTTCTGCCGGATTGGGCCACTATAGCGGGAACAAGATAAGTATGGGCTCAAATGGGGGAGGCCTTTGCCCAGCAGTGGGACACAGCATAGGCTATTAAAAAAAAACGTCTTTTATCTGTAAACTCGTATAACAATAAACCTCTGTTTCACTTGACCATCACATCACGTAGGTATGAACAAATTCACACACACACACACACACACAAAAGGCGCGCGCGCGCGCGCGCGCACACTCACATCTTTTATTGTATTATTTACAGGAAGGTTCTTATGTAAAAAATAATAAGTTAAGCGGCTTATATTTCCAACAGGGTTGAACTGCCAAAATCCGCTATCACGAAAGCTCTACTACCACCGTTGTGCGACTCCTGAACGTAGTTCGCGACGATTTATTGTTTAATCACAAGCACTCAGCCGGCGGAGTATTGCGTCGGTAAATTGTGGCAAGTGGTTCACGGCCTTCCCGGGATAAGTTGCCTATTGCTCGGAACGGTATCCGTTCGCGACTTCATAGATTTATAGGAGTAGCATAAGTGTAAAAATTTGGGTAAAAAAACCTTTTTAAAAACAAGTTTAATCACAACTGTTAATTTATAACGCACTCAGACACCGGCGGTATTTACTTTCTTAGTTTTAAATTTTTAATATCAAGGTGAGGCGTGCCGAGGACTGAGTGGCATGTAATGATGTGTGAACATACTCGTACCACCTCGGGGCACCGGGGCGAACCCTGTTGTATATTACTCTCTTACTCTTCTACACGAAGCTCTGGAAGGGTCGACGGATATTTCTTCGATATGCATGGGAACAATATGGGAAAATCTGAAACATCAACACAAAGTGCTGCTAATAAACATTTAAAAGTAAGAACGTAAATACGAGTACTTATGTCGCGACAAGCTTTTATAACATATAAATTGTTCAAATGTGTTAAATTTGAAATGTACGTTATAAATTAACAGTAAAAGTTTTAGTGTAAAAGTTTATTTTTTCTTTTTAGCGCATTTAAATAAAAGCTTGTTTTTAAAAAGGTTTTTTACCTAAATTTTATTTTATACTAAAAATATCTGTTTCAAAATAATTTTCAAGTTTTAGAAGTCCGCCGGGTCACATTTTTTTCGAGTTACTCTCAGCTAGCCCTTTAATTGATACCCAATTGTAGGAATGATTAAAAAAATTGGTCCGCCATTGTGGGTATGCCGCATGTTGGATTTAGAAACCAGACTTCATGCATTGTCATCCAAACTGAACGTGCTACTTAGCCCACGGTTGAGGGCAAGTGCCTTAAAATTGAGTTGTAAGATTACCCGAACAAATATACATTGCAAGTTAAATAAAAGCTTGTAATAAATATACATTGCAAGTTAAATAAAAGCTTGTAAAAAGAGAAGTATTTTAGGGGCTGAATCTGGATTTCTAAAAATTAGTGACATATAGCGTAAAAAAGTTTAAATATATCAAAACATTTTAAGCAAATTGAGTACATATTTAATACTGAAGCTTACGAGTACAAAAACTTGTTTGATTTTAATGAAAAAGACGTAACAATTGAGTATACAGGATGTAACAAAAAGGGTATGTAAAGCGAAAAGCTATGTAAGGAACCCACTGTGGTGAACCTATCCACAAAATTTGAGACTCGAAATCACATGTTTATTTTTCAAGATTGTATGAAAATTCCTGAGGTATTTAAAAATTCTCCATACTATTGTGAAAAATAAACATGTAATTTCGAAGAGAAATTTTCAGGAGAGGTTCTCTACAGTGGGCTCTTCACATAGCTTTTCGCTTAACATACCCTTTTTGTTACATCCTGTATACTCTATTTCTTACGTTTTTTTCATTAAAATTAAACAAGAGTATTATAATAAGTGTTGAAAATTTCTTTTCAATCTTAGTAGTACATTATACAATATAGCTATGGTAATTACTTATGTATTTCTATAGTCAGACAATGCATTTAAATACCAACAAAAGACAACAAGTCTCAATCAGCTACACTTACTATGTTACACAGATCGTTTTATTTATTTTAATATGCACTCAAAGGAGCATGTAAAGCCAATTTACACGGTCGCAACAATCGAAACAAAGCGCAGTACCTCAACAAACAATGTCGACTGCTTTCAGAATACCCCCCGCTGATTTTTACACCCCGCCCAAATTTTTGTATTGAGTGACAGGAGCATAGAAAGTACGGCGAATGCGACCACCCTAGTTTGTATTAACATGTTTGTTTTTATGTCGTTTACTTATTACCAGTACTAGAATATTTTTTTATATCCTATACGAATACGAGTTTTGGCAACATAGGAAATTAAAATGCTGAAGTTATATTGTAAAAGTTTCTGCAAATAAGTATATTAGAATTACATGTATATCTGCATTTCAATGGCATGGCAGACAGTTCCTCAGCAATCTATACCATAAATTTACAGATGCCGCTCAAACCAAAAAGTTAGTAAATCCATCCGTACCGTTTAAATTTTTTGAGAGCTATTCATAATTAATTAATGGCCGTCGAGCGTATCGGACACATAGCGGGGGCAAATGGGATGGATGCCCACATTCCATTGTCGTGTAACTTACGCACATCGTTCATCAAGCTGACAAGCGTTAATCCAGTATCCGGGGGTCCTACTATTCAATGGTAACTCGATGCGGTGTCGCGAATATCCAGAGATGCGTCCTTTCGTTGAATCGAGATTTGATGTGATCGTTTGTGGGAATATTTTGTTTTTGTGTAAGACAGTTTAGTGTTGTATAGATTGACTATATTCGTATCTTCACATAGGTATACAATATTATAGATATCTATTATAATCTCTAATATAAGTTTCATTTTGTGGTGCAAACATAGAAAGTAACATATAAAAAGACCATCGACAAACAAGTTGTTAATGCTTTAATGTCGAATAAATGATTTTGAATTTGAATTTGAAAAAAAAACAAATTGCTACGAACTCAAAATGTTGGCAGGCATCGATATTGTAGGTACTTTTGATAGTCGCTATTATAAGTAAGAAGCTCTACTTACTTATTAAATGAACAAAAAGTTCATTAAATCTTGCATAAGTACCTACCTAACAATAATTTAAAATAAACCTACGTATGATAATAAGTATTTTAATGTATGGTACATAATATTTTTATAAATTTTTATGAACTTAGTAAACTATATTCAAATTAAACACTTTAAACAAAAACTACAACTAAAGGCAATCAGATAAAAAAAATTGGCAGCATATTATTTTGTAGAATGTGGTAAAATAAAAATTGTTTACCAATTAAGTGCAAATACAAGTAAATAATTTTTGTACTAGCAATCCAATTAATAATGATTCGAAACGGTTTCTTTGATGGGTTTAAATCAACGGGTCCATTAGACTTGAATGGTTAATTGCAAAATATAGCTTTAGTATACTTTCTAAAGGTATAATAAAACAACTATTCTATACCAAATTGCTTATTAATGTTTATATTTCAGTTATTCGTTAGTTATTCACAATCTTTTTTATATTATTTTAATTATTATTATTTGTGATTTTTTCGTGATACTTATTTTCATCTATAAATCTAAAAACTATTTTTTTTTAACTTTAAAATTAATGGTGCATTTTAGCAATTAATTTGCTTTATACAATTACACAAAATACCTACCAATCCCGCTGGGCTTCAACATTTACTATTATAATAAAATGTAATAAAGTTACAATGAACGAGTGTTCAGCTCAATACACGCCCATTTTTTCGACATCCCGTAGTAAGCCCGCCGCCGAATCTCGATGACAAATCGTTGCGTAAATGATAGTGTTCGCCGGTTCGTTCTCTCGAGAGTCCTGTTTTTGTTGTTTGATGTATGTCCGTGCTTTGTGCATCCTGCCATTCCTATTGTTTAGGCTTGCACGCTTTTTCGGTTGACGCATCATTGAATCAATTGCTGCTACGCTTGAAGCTTTTGGTGCATGTTTTGCTTTATTAGACTCTGGATTTGGTAAAGAAAAACTTCAAGGGTATTTCATTTTAAAAAAATATATACAAATTTGACTTATGCTCATATGAAATTGAAAGCAATTTTTAAAACTATGTATAAGGAAATAGAAAAGCACGAAATTAATTACAATGGGTAAGTTCTCCTTATTTAATGGTCTTTGACTTAAATCGAGTCAAAAACCAAATGGATCCGTAAACACTCGTTCCGGTTCTACCAAAGGGAAAGCTTTTCTAACAATACAAATTTCTTTTCTTATCGCAATGTCCATTTACCCCTTTTACGGTACCAATCAGATAAAAAGGCACCTGGCAAGATTAAACGTTCGGGAGGGCCCCACATGTCCGATGACATGAACTAAATTATAATAATTAATCATTATTTCCTACAAAACCCTTTAGAACAATATAATGACGAACGCCCGCGGGTGCCTTTTTTGTCTGACCATACGTTTCCTGTTTCTATCCATTTCGTTTTCTCGACTATTAATCAATAAACCACAAAATAACAAGCCCGAATTGGTTGTTGAAATGTTAAAGTAATTTTTTCTAAACATTAAATCATAAAACGTAATATGTCGCGGCATACGTTTTTTAAGCATGCGTTATTAAAATGTAATTGATTTGACAATTTTTGTAAAGACACTCAGCGTTCTTTAGATCGTGAAAAAATTTAACCATAAAGGTCGTTCAAATTTCAATTACGCGAACATATTCACCGTATCGTGTTTTGCTTTCATTCATTTCAACCGAAATAATCTCAACCACAAACAACGTTCGTACAGTCGACTTGACAAATATAATACGCCCTTTGTGCTCCCAAAATCGATTATGGGTTATGGCCTTTTTGTTGTCAAAACTGAGGTTCGAAATTCTCAAGTTTCACAATAGTTTCGATGTTAATCGCGGCCAGGTGTGTATGGATCTTAAACGAATTTTAATTGAGCCAAATATTAAGAAGTTTTGGGAGTTATTGTGATAAAAAGTATTTTTATATTCTGTCTCGATTTGTATTTTTATTATTTAGGTGTTAGAGAACGTGTGTTCGCCAATATTAGTATCTGCTAAGCGTATAGCGCTTTCATATCAGCATGGTTAGTCACAATACATAACTAAAATATATACCTAATTTATGCGAAATAACGGTGTTACTTGTAAACCGCATGTAAATTTACACACCCGTCAAATATGACATTTGACTTATTTGGCTTATAATAATTATGTCATCATCATCAGCCTATTGCAGTCCACTCCTGGACGTAAGCTTCCCCCAGGGCACGCTACAAGTCTGCCATGGGGGGTATTTGCCCATAGTCACCACGCTGGGCAGGCGGGTTGGTGACCGCAGTTTTTATTTTGGACTATATTGTCAACACGGGAGGCGCTGCTGCCCACCTCCCGGAAACCCTTAATCGCCTCATACGATACCCATGGGCAGACATGGAGTGGTACGAATTCTACTCTGCCGGCACCACGCGGCCAATAATTATGAAATGTGTGAAAATATTTTATTTATATTAATATTTACTTCAAAGCAAATGTAGACATAGATCTCACACGCCTATCATAAAGGCACATACACATCATAGTCACACCTACAGTACAGCCAGTTATAGGCGTCGACATGGCCAGCCTCCGGCCGACAAAGCTCCACCAATTTGCAGATTAGCCGATGCGTAAATTGTTGCATTAGCCACGCCAGAGGTTCCAGCAATTATATAGGTAATGCGATACTGAGCCGTCGTGAGCCGCAATATGTACACACCTTTAGGTGTTTTTAAGAATGTAATTTGGTTTTGAGCTTTTACGCCATGTTTTACCTACTGTGGGGTAAAACATGGCACGAACCTTTTTACGCGACGTAACGCTAGCGACTCGCTAGCAAAATCTATGTGATTTGACAGTTTGACGATAGCATTACGGACTATCGAGAGGTTCGTGCTTACCCCTCTGGTAACTTTGTAAGAGATGAAGTTTTTCATTCTAAGTATAAAGGATTGTGGTGTTATAGTAATTATAGTATATTTAAAGGTTATTCATACACCTTGAACATCATGGGATATCTAAGAGAAAAATCTGTTATTTCGAATATTCAGCCAAAATTTGGTTAAATTCATCCTCTTGATAATTTTACCACTATCATAAATAAACATTATAAACGAAGCTATTTACTTTATAATCTGTCAAGTTAGCACAAAAAATATCGCGATCCTATAGAGTAGAAACTATTTTACCTACGCTGCATGAAGTCATGTACTATGTGCATCATTACATCGCGGAGCAAACTGTAAAATAGGGTAGAAAATGTATTATTTAATAATAACAAAGACAGACAGAGGTTGCAACAAGCAGTGATAATTAGAAATAGTGTACAGAGATACAATAGACACCTATAGGTATAGGAACAGAGTAAACAGTTAAGACTAAATACAGGAAAAGCAGCGAAGCACTGTACACCCTATTTGGAGCCAAACAATCAAAGCCAAAGTGAATCACTCTGATAAATGGCCGTGTGTATTGGCCTTAAAACAGCCCACAATAACACAGGTAGCATTAACAAATTTAATCTGAAAACGGATCGAGGTAAACAGAGATTGCTTATAAATTCTTAACTACGTTCACAAATAAATCCAAAGTCGTCGATCCAATTTAAGCACTGTTAAAATTCAATCCGACAAATGGGAGACTGCATATTTTAGTTTAAGAACACACTGTATAGCTGATCTGCTACCGACCAATGCTTATTATAATAATTCACATACGGTTCTACGGTTTTACAACTAGCTCTTGTAAAAGTTTCTGCCAGAAATATAATAAGGTATATTGTGTGGATTTATTTGTTTTAATGTTTCAACTTTTTAGTTCAATTTAGCAACTGAACTTTTATTTTATTGCATGCACTACATAATCCAATCAGTATTGAAAAGATACGAAGAAGATAAGGATACTGTAATTCAAAATCACTTCTAGATTCAGAAACAGTGGCACTATTTAATGCCTAGTGTGTCCTTAAATCCAGCGCACCAGTGACATTTCACGTTTCGTCAATGCAGCTGAAACGAGTGATGTTTTATAGATCAAAGGATATCTATTTCTGTGAAATGCTGCGCTTTACCGCAAAGATCTTATTCATTTCCGACTTTCAAATTATCTTATTGGCCTGATTAGCCGACACTGTCATTGAAGTTGTTTTCTCTAAACTGTATAAAGTTAGGCTAGATTTGCTGATGTTTTACAAAAAAAAAAAATACCAACGTTTGTTCATAAAATGGGGTAACCAGAACTACTACTACCAGATGTAAGAGATCAGTGGCAAGTTACTAGCTCATTACCTAAAAATAAATAAATATTCACACACTTCACAACACATTGACCTAGTCCCACACTAAGATCCCTAAGGTCTTGTGTCGTGGGTACTAAGAAACAGTATATAAATACATAGATAAATAAATATAAAAACATCCATGACTCGGAAACAAACATCGATATTCATCATATCAATGTTTGCACCTACCGGGATTCGAAATGGCGTCGCAGATAAGGCCAATACCAACTACACCAATCAGTCGTCAAAAAAGACGTCTCTGAATTTCTTAGTCGACAACGAATAGAATATAGAATAGAATACGTTTTTATTTGGTGATTACACACACACATATACGACTTACGTCACTCACGGAATAGGATGTAGTCTATGTATTTATTGAAGCTCCGCATCAGCACAGGTAAAAATTAAACTAAATACATAGGCACAAAACCTGGTATTCATATAATAGGTAAAATTCCTATGCAAGGAGTAACGAGTATGCAAGCTCCATACTGCTTCTACCTGCATGCACCAAATGTGAAATCATAGAATTATTGTCATCCGCAAATCAGCCGGACTTAGTGCAAGTGACGCCAAAGGATTTATGTAGTGCGCACTTGAAAATGTACCTAAAAGTAATAACTTCTTAAATTAGTTTTTAGGTGTATTTTATATCGATAATATTTGTAAGTGTATCTCTTTTCTCTATGAATAAATATCAAAGTCTATCTGACAATCACCATCTTTTAAGTATATTCTATATATCCTATTTATAGTTATATTTATCATCATCATCATCATCATTTACAGCCCTGAGAAGTCCACTTTTAGACATATTTATACTAATATGATAATTTTATATTCCGCCTAAAGCAAAAATATAACTTATTTACTAAAAGTTGAATTTATATACACTCCTTTCAGGGCTGAAGCTTTGTGAAAAGCAGTCTTTGAGTCGCAGGTATTTCCTTTTAAACATTTTTTATTGCGACACAATCTATAATAAATCGCAAGTCGGAAATATAAAAACGAAACTGAGCACTCTACTGGAAAATTCATTTCTCCCTCTTTTTGTATTCTCTGGTGCTCTTTTGCAATTTTTAATTATTTAAACGAAGTTTCGTTTTATTTTACATTAATATTAAAATTAAAAATGACGGTAAATGATATTTTAATTCACTGTTTTACAATATTGGAAACAAAAGCTACCTATATAAGCTTGATTGTGGACAAAATTAAAATTGTCGTCAGATAGATATATATGTTGTGCCCATATCGTTGAATTATTTATAGATATCATGAAATGGTCAACATACTCTTGACATGATAATCATTTTTTTAAACTAACCTAACCAAACCGACCATTTCATGAAATGACTTAAAATAATTTGGCCACGACATATACATGAATGATCATGTATGCACAGGCGTTTTCTTAATGATGATATGAATCTGAGACGACTTAGAAATTGCTTAGACTTAGAATACAATTCAAATTGCGAAACTTTCATAAATAACAAAATATCTTCGACCTTTTCCAACAATTTCACAAATGAATATCAATATTAGCATAAAGAAAACTTGTTCAATTATCCGAATCAAAAGTTGTTTCATTAAAATTTCGCTAAGTCGCCTAATTGGACAAAGTCATCGAACAGAGAGGCAATACCGGTTGCTGACGAATATCTGATGATCAAACGACGTCATTTGCCGAATGGATGAACCGTAAATTTTAATGCTGGCCATTTTGCACCGAATTGACTTTTCAAAGGTTATGGAGAGTTTAAACAAAACAACTCGATTAGGGCTACAGCACACAGAAACAATTTCAGTAAATTGTTTGATTTTATGAGTTTGATAATTATATGATTATGTATTAAATCACTCCTTGTCATTCATATATTTATTTGACTTCTATTGTTTATGTATATCTAAACTTTGCTTACTAGTCTTTATATTGGAGTAATTGTGTCCACCCTGAATTTAAGTAATAAAGGGATATTGGTTAATTACTAATTTTTTATAAATTGTTTGCCAAAATATATAAATGGTGGAATAACTTTCCGTCTACTTCCGCTAGATCATGAAAGCCTGGTACAATCGATGCCAGTCACGCAAATTGACAAAATTGCCTGGATTTAACTGCAAAACCTTTGCGAAACTTTTAACAAGCAACAACTGTCAATCAGATCGCTTTTTTATATTTTTATTTCATTTAAATAAATCTGAATTCTTTCTCTTTAAAATCATAACAAGCAATATTTTACTGTGTTGCGGAGATCTTGGATCGGTAGGAATAATAAACACATGACTTTTTTCTTTACGGTTGCAATTATGACATTCATATTAGGTATTTGAAAAGAAAAGCTTGCGGCGATGGATCCTATTGGTAGCAATTATGTTCATAGTAAAAATAAATATTTCAATTTAAAATACACTAGCGATGGCCGGAACTACGTCAGCGTGCACGTTCTGATGTTATAATCTCTATAACTAGCAAGTTTCATTCATATCTGTTTGTTATCTAGTTCTTCATCTTCATACTATCACAAAATTTCAGATTCATAAGTTACGGTGAATAGCTCTCAATTTTATAAGAGCAATTGCAAGATGCCATGTCTCTCGTTGCACCTTGTCGTGTTGCGTTGCGTCGTGTCTCGTTATGTGCTGAACCCTTAACAATCCCGTGACAGCAATGGCTGAACTTCAGAGTATCGACCCGGTCACCCCAAGAGCATCAATCAAAGCCTTGTACCCATTATATTGAGCAAACACATATTGCCTTCTGGACATCAAACTTTCAATTTGTTTTGATATTAACTTGCTTCTACGACATATAGAAGTTTACTTAGAAAATAATAGATTTTTATTACTATTGTTATTTTCTATGATTTTTTACAGAAATACTGTTTTATCCCGGAAAACTTTCTGATGAAGAGGAAAGTAATATTTGATGGTCAGAAAATAATGCTGTTGTGTCCACAGTCAAATAATGATTTTTGGATGTTGGTAAGCGGAAATCGACTTTGTTTTATAATAATATGTAGTGATGATGTTATGACCTATCTTTGAATCTTTTCATAACATATAGGTAGTCATATCTAGCATATCATGATCATCACTGCATAGATCGAAAAATGGACAATTCCAACGATTTGGCTACAGCATAATTACCAGTTCCATTATTCCCTCCCACCCTTACATGCTTCCCTTGATACCGTTTCCACTAACATACATTCTCCTCGATAGACAAAGGCCTTAGCTCGACTTGTATTTTCCTATCTAAATGGGCTCGGAATACAAGACCAATAGCGGAATGTAATGAGGTTATTAATTTTGAATTAGGCATGTTTTCATTGATGAGAATAGTGTAGAACGCGTGTTAAATGCTAGAACTGCCTTTTGCTTAAGGTTCTTTACAAACATAGGGTTAGGGTCTATTCAACCCTTATTCCTTTTTGAAACCATAATCGCAATGTAGAATATAGAATTCAATCGATTTAAGAATTCCTTTAAAAGTGTGTGATTTCGTTTATACATCCCATATCTTTTACGAAATGCTTATAAAATGTTTTCTTTCACATATTTTTATTTGGTTTCGATTCGAGACCGTTCTTAACTTGGGAATTTATATTTATTTAGCAGCAAAATTTTTGCCGCTGCCTTTACCCAACTTCGCCTTGCCAATATCGACTGATAGCCCCATAATGCCATAGATAATGCCTACGCAGTCTGGGGGGCAATAGAGACGTCTGGCCAGGTAATGACCAGAGCGCAGGCTTTATCGGCAATCTGTGCTGTTTCTTATGCTGCACACGGAATTAGGTACGCTGCATTCTGTAGTCGAGATATGGTGAAGTAGGAAGTAATAAAGTTAAGAAAAGTCCTGGGCTAGTTTTTTATGAGCAGTTAATATAGCAGATTAAATTTTATTTCGATTTTATTATACATGTGTTTTGAACAAAAGGGGTAAAAATTTGGTGTGTGTACCTCTATGAAATACCTCTATGAAATTGTGTATTGTAAATTTATGAAAATTAAGGCAATGCCGAGGTCAGATTTATTACATAACATTTTATTATAAATGCCTCTAAAAGGATGAAAGGAAGGTTTTAAAATTAATTTTTAAGCATGTTACGCTTTTGATAAAGTTATAAAAAGTTCAGAGTCGTTAGTAGACACTTATCAATGAAGTTAAAAACCATTTTGCATTTGATTAAAATAGTCATATAAAAACTTTATCTTTATCGAAATATTCAATTTGGAAAACATATTATATAAATAGTTAGGTACTAGAGCCTTCTCTTTTATTTAGCAGAGGCACCGCAAGCAAGTTTGGCTAGCTTCCAGATGCGCTTGTTTATAGACCAATTTCTACTTATCTACCTACCAAGAGTCAGTAAAGGAGTTCCCATTTATAATTAGGTATAATTTTATAGATTCGTTTGCCATCAGAGAGCAAGAATCTTTTATATACAGTGAAGCGAGATGCCGCTATAAGCAGTATAGAGCCCCATCTCATTTCCACGATCGAAATAAAATCATTTTGCGTTCATAGCAATCATGGATATCCAAACGGAACTTGTGATATTCATTGTATATTGATGAATGGCGTTCGCATGATAACTCATATAACCACCAATATAGTCTAAGCAGTAATCCATTAAACCAATCACTAGCTAATATTCGCCTCTTATTATTTAAACTTCTCTCTCTACCCATCGCATCGAAGATACGAATCGACTGGAAATGTTTTTGACCCGTTCTTAATAGGCATTTTAAGCTTTTAGCATTAGAATCTCACCATTATTAAGCGGGTTTCATCACATGCAGATGAGGTTGACATTGGTTCTTTAAGGCATGTCCAACAACAGGTCACAAAAAAAAAACGAATAAACCCTTTTGCAGATAGAAGTTGGTGCATTCTCATGTAAATATATTCATATGAAATATTTTGATTCATGTTAACGAGTAAGTAGCAAGTTGTTTTGTCGCCGTATAACTTGTTAGGGTTGAATGTGGACCTTTATTTACATAATAACGTTATTTATTACCGTTTTAATAATGATTTATAGGTTTCAAATTCAACATTACTAAGTTATTTTTAAGATACCTTTATGCACGACAGGATTTGCTTGGAATTTAAAAAACCGAAAATAACAAAATAAAAATGATAGACTGTAAAAACTTGTCTTTGAACACAATGTTCACATTCATGGTGTCTGTCTACATAAAACTATTGTTCAATTTGTTTGTATGTTATTACTGTAAAACTCTCTCGGCTGTAGAGCGGTAGCTTTATTCAAAGTGTTGCCAAATAGACGCCCTGTCAAAATGGTCGTCAGATGACCGCTAAGCGTATAATCATTTCTTCTATCGTTTAACATAGAAGAAAGTATTTAATTATACGCCTTGTGCTCAAACATTGGAATTATCCAGTTCCCCTGGTAGAACCTCTATGCTATTCACGAAAGGTTCAAAATGATTTGGATCATGTGCTTTGGATATTGTGAAAAGTGGTTAATCGGTGTTTTAAGTTGTAACGATTTTCACACGATAACAATGTTTTGTGTGACTGTTCGAATTACCATTGAATGATTTCGGGACCTCACAAATAGTGCTTCCTTTATTACTATATTATACATACGATTGTAGTTATATTCGGTACGGAACGCATAGAAACTACAAAATAATTTTTAATTGTTTGCTTTATTTTAAACTGACCATATTAACCGTAAATCATTATCAAGCGAAATATATTTATAAAATTATTAATAAAGAAAATGGAAAACGGCAAGTAAAGTTAAGTTAAACTTATCTTTACCAGACATTTTAATCTGCGCTTTAAGCTAAAACTTGCGAGGGACAATAGCATTATTTCTGAAATAGTCGACCGAACCTTATCTCGGAGATACAAAAAACAACTCGGCGATATCCATGCTCAATTGTCAAACTTGTTTATACAACTTTGAACACACTTGGAATAACAATCCTTTGTCAACGGTTTTCTTTTGAGCCTGTCCGTGACAATTTCAAAGGATTCGCGACGAAGCATGTCCACTCGAGATGAGAACATCTGTTATATTAAATTAAATGTCTTTCGCCACATCCAAATTTAGAATATAATAATCGAATCGGACGCCCGTGTTTGTACAGTGGGCTTAGGCAAATAAACCTAAATTATGTTCAATTTTCTTGCTATACAAGATTGGGGTAACTAGAGATTTTAATTTAAACAAAAACAGCATCCAAATAGCAATTTTATTTAGGGCTAATTAATGGCATGTTTCTTCGCAGTCGACCCTAAACAAGGCTTCATTAAAACGTTGTAAAACATATAATTTAGCCGACAACAAGCACGCATACTCGAAAACGGCTAATATGCGGTGACGATTCAACTTCACAATTGCCAAGTTCTGCGGCAAACCAAATGAAATTTTGCACAATGAAAATTAGATGGTAAAATAATGTCCTCATTTAAGGTGCTTAACAAACCGTGAACGGAAATAATAGGTGCTCCCAAGCAGAGAAGAGCGCGAATGATATTATAGTAATTAAGAGTAAACTACCAGAAAATTTTGTCGCTGAACAATGTTTTTGCGGAAACAAAGTCGTTAAAGATGATGCCGGTTCGCAACCAAAAGACGTTGTACTATTAAGCAAATAAAACTGTTCATTAAATTTGTAATTTATGCGTTCGCGGCTTGTATTCATTGGCTTATAAATTTCCCTAGCTCAGAGTTTCCGACCAGTTCGAAAATTTAACTTAAATTGAAATCTTACAAAAATTTTAAATTTCAACTTGGAAGTTCGAAGGTTTCTGAATCATTTTATCATTAAAATAATTCGTTGGCCACATTGACTGGATATTTATGATAATAATTTTACTACCAGATGTTTGATCAGTAGTTAAGCTTACACACATACAAATACTATGGTTGACTGTTGTTATTAACTGATAGAAGATTAACTTTTGATAAAAACAAAACTGGCCCTTAGATACTTGAGGCACTATAATATACGAGTATAATATTTCATCATCTACATTTGTTATCATTTCTAGGTACCTACACTCATAATTGATTAAGTAGTTACTTTTTCTCCATTCTCGGTAATACGATGTCCGGTGAAAGTCTTAACACAAACAAGGAACGTTGACAAAGCGCAAATAAAAAGTCATCCCGACACGTCATTCCATAACGTAACCCATTTTGACTCCATAAAATTATTCTCCCGCCATCATTGGGATCGTAAAGCTTTTTATCATTGTCTAATATTTGAGCTTTTTTATGCGTGGCCAACTCGAGTTGACTTGAATTTTGAGAATGTGTTTTAATTTGGGAACATTTCTTAAGACGGTCTATGTCGTAACCACGATGACGGAGATGCGGTTATGACAAAGGAAAATTAATGATTCTCTTTATTATTTGAGCAAGACATTGAATTTCCGGCTAAAGATAGTAAAGGGTTAGTCATTGTCTTTCGCGATGAAATTTTGAGTCTCGGTTTCTATTCAACGCTTTTTTAAGCACTTCAGTGAAATTCAGGCAAATGAGATTTTTATCTGATGATATTATATAATTTAATGGACTATAGCAGTTTTTTAATTTAACCCTGTAAGAAGGAATTTGGGACACAAAATGGTACGTTTTTTTATTAATTCCCTAGATCAGAAACAGTAGAGTAAGTATTTAAATAAAATCAGAGTTGAGCTATGGTCATTCAGATCTGATCTATTTCAAGAATTCCTATTAAACTGGAACTGGACGAAGCTTTACCAACTATGCAAAAGTGCCGTGACCGATATACTGAGTCCTCCAACTTTCTCAAGTAACCTAGGGGCATTAATGAATATTTCAGAGTTCTTTTTTCTGAGTATTTTCTAAAATTATTCAACATAAAATTATAAATACTTAGTTTAAAACCTTCAAGTATATCGTTAAGTATATACCTACCTTTTGTTAAATATAAATCATTGTACTGAGTAACTAATAAGTTACTTAAATACCTTATTACGATGTATTACCTTCAAGAGGTGAAGTAATGAAAGCAAGTTCGACGCATGAGTGAGTGACAATTTAATTAAGTGTTGCCCTATTGTGTAATTAGAAGAGAGGTTATGCTCAACCTAATGAATGGATGCGTGATATACCTTACACATGTTAGTGATTCTACAAAGGAAACTACAAATCATTGTAAATCTCGTCTATAAGTAGACTTTATTACGTAGATAATACAGACGGATTCGGTTTTGGATACGTATAAAATATAGTTTAGTTTCAACCCGAAGCCCTGGTGAGTATTTCGTAAGTTAAAATAAAGATGATGTTAGTTTAAATTGAGTTCAAATGTAATGTAAGACTTCAATAACCAAGTTAGTAACCGTCAAAGTTCTATAACTCATGATGTGTATTGCAAAGTTTAAGGTCAAATTTGATTGTGTTTATAAATAACTAGTGGCCCGCCCTCGCTTCGCTTTGGTACATATCAGTACATAGCTACAACTTCATATGTAGGTACAGCGGTTTTCGTAAAAATTTGGAACTCCCGTTGGTCCGCTTCCCGTGGGAATTTCGGGAAATCCGTTCTTAGAGCTTTCTTGTAGCTCTAATCCAATTTCAGCTTCGTATAAATAGCGGTTTTCGTAAAAATTTGAAATTCCCGTAACTCCCCTTCCCATGGGAATTTCGGGAATTCCCTTCTTAGTGCTCCCTCGCAGTCCCTGACGAACATACAGGTCCAATTTCAAATTCATATGTATCGCAGCTGTCGTAAAAAAAATGAATTCCCGTTTGTCCCCTTCCCGAGGGAATATCGGGAAATCCGTTTGAATTCCCGTTTGTCCCCTTCCCGTGGGAATTTCGGGAAATCCGTTTTTAGTCCTTCCTCGTTGTCCCCAATGAACATATATGCCCGATTGCAGCTTCATATGTATAGCGGTTATCGTAAAAATTATGAATTCCCGTTTGTCCCCTTCCCGTGGGAATTTCGGGAAATCCGTTTTTAGTCCTTCCTCGTTGTTCCCAATAAACATATATGCCCGATTTCAGCTTCATATGTATAGCGGTTTTCGTAAAAAATATTAAATTCCCGTTGGTCGCCTTCCTGTGGGAATATTGGGAAATTCTTAGCCTATGTTCATCCAGGTCCAATAAGGATTCTAACGGTGAAAGAATTTTTTTAATCGGTTCAATAGATCCCGAGATTACCCCTTACAATTTTCATCCAGGTCTATACAATAAGGTAATTCTAAAAAAATGCTGAAAAAAAAATTTTTTTTGAAAAAAATTTTCAACGGTGAAAGAATTTTTTTAGACAGATATTAATTATTTTTCGTGGTTCAGTAGATCCCGACTTTGGACTCTAATATTGGAAACCAGACACTTCCCAGGTATGCCCTGGAGAAAAATACGTGATGATGAGGAGAAGTTTTTGACGACAAAAATCACCCTGTATACAAACACACAAACTTTACCTCTTTATAATATTAGTATAGATTAAGAATTTAAAAGATAATAAGTTGAATTGTTTTTTTAGATACCTAGAGATAACATGACTGTATTAAATATTCAATTGTATCAGGCGTCACTATTCGGAAGTTCAAATTTCCATTGAGAGGTCGCCCACCACCCCAATGGCTGTATTCCCAAAATAAGGTAGCCAAAACTACAGATTCCCCAAGGAGATTCACGCTTAGCATACCGGGATCTGATGTAAAAGATCAGTGGCAAGCTGCTCATCGTCTGAGGGTATGCCCCTGAGTTACTTATGACATGCACGGGAAAAGATGCAGATGCAGCGGATATATTCTGGTTCAGCTTCATAGCACAGGAAACATCTTCCCACCTTAAAAACATTGGAGTAAAGTAAAAGCTTGCTATGGGAATAGAGGAACCTTAAAAGGAAATGTATTTAGTTATTTACCTGGCAAATACAAATATCTCTGATATGCAATGAGTAGGTAGCTCATTTCTCAAGCATTTCCTACCAAATTCTCATTCCACTCTAATGTAAAATTAATTCAACGCAATTGTTGAATCAGTAATTACAAACACGGGTACCATGCGTAAACGACTGCTAATTGTTCGTATAGAAACTCGCATTAACTTACAGTAATCAATCAGAGTTGAATATGAATATATTTAGGGAGGAATCTCGAGAATAGTGATATAAATCTATTGCGTAATGCTTGATATCTGAGGTAAGCCTACAGATATCCATCATTCTAATGCGAATTTAATTTGTTTATTACAATAGTAAGAAAGTGAGCAATTAAGTATACGTGAACTGCTAAATGTCAAAAATCATCGTAAGTATCGTCTGCTACGATATACGTAAAAAAGAAACGAAATATATTAGCTAAATAGTATGTAGAGTGACTAAAATATTTACAGTGTCTTTAAGCAAAATTGTATCGAAGTCACCATAAGTAAGTAATAATAGGTAAAGTCTAGTGCTAATTTGCTTTTCCCTAATGGGGCTTCAAAAATTATGAGCCATACCATAGAGAAGACCATACATTATAGTTTTTAATGTCATTGAACATCTTTACCGAATAAAATAGATTGATAGCTTTAGACAGCGAAGCTTCTGAGTTTTAATGGATCTTGGTGACTAGTTTTAGATACCTGCTCGCTAAAGGATCTATCAAAGAATCTCTGTGTATAGGTATACTGTATACTATAGGTATAAATGCCCATTAATATGTTGTAATTTTGCCCAGTATAGTGATTGATTGCAGTAGCACATGTAATTGTATTTTTTTGTAAGTACTCCTAATAGAATTCTTGATGAAGTTTTTGTAGGGTATCCAAAAGGTCATGTGTCATAGGGGAATTAATTTGAAATTGAAACAGTACGACTAATGTTTATATGAATGATACAATGAGTTATGTATTTACGATAAGTAATTGAACGAAAAATGGCTTTTTAATAATATGTTTTTATGTTTATTAAGTTTGTCTTGACTCCAGAAAGTCTTATTGCCCTTCACAAGAGCATAATTTAGAAAGTTAGTACTGGGCTCACCTATATTATTTTTAAGGTAACTAGCGGATTTCATTCGCGCAATCATTGCATACTTATTATACGCCGTTATACCTATAATTCTGATGTGCAACAATCGAAATAATTGTCATTTATTCTCATCGAAAAACCTGTGATCGACATAAACTTTTACATTTATATTATTATCCTTATAATAATGATTCGCTCTGAAGAATAATCATTAATCTAAGTTATTATCAGTAGGATTTAAAATTTTACCTTATAAGTAGGTTTCTATACTCGTATAAGGTACATTGCTTATAGTTTTTTCACGCTTTACACTATTTTTATAATTTAATCCTGTATCAGAGACAAAAGTAATATATTATTATGTACCTACTTACTAATATTTCCCTTCATATACTTACTATTTTCAATATACACAGCGCTGATACACTTCACTTTTATGTTCGTAGAAAAAATGTATACGAAAAGAAAAACAATCATAATTTAATTTTTCAACCAAATACAGGAAAATAAACTCCGAAAATAAACAAATGTATCGTTCCGATAAAAGAAGTACCTAGCAAAAATTAAGGGAAAGTACAAAGATGAATTTTGCCTATTCCACTTCCTTTGAAATTGTTTATTGCCACTTCGAAGTTTATGTCAATGGGAGTCCACAATGGGTCATAATCATAACAGTTCTCTCCTCTTTATGGAACTCAAAACATCTTTTTATTGTCTAACTAAAGAATAAACTTACCTTTTAAGGAAAATGGGCGTGAAAATGTAAAAAGCTAACGTGAGTTACCATGCTTTAATAACAATTAACTATAAACAGTTTACCTGTGTTTACACTAACGCAAACACATCATGAATTTTTAAAGAATATTTTACTTACTAAAATTATCAGAATGCAGGTACATACAATTATTGCTGATTAAGATACTAAATGGGAACTGGATAATAGCTTTAAAAAGCTAAAGAGGAAGAACTACATTTCATATATTGGATTAGTGAAATAGTATTTTCGCATATAGTATGTATAATTAACCATTACTTCTAAAGTGAAATTAATAGTTGTATCGGTGTCGTAATCTTGAAATGTAAAGAACAATACAGTACCATATCTTCAAGCACGATGATTCAGTCCTCCCACGTAGGTCGTCTTTCACACGACTTGGGATTAGCTCAAATAGGTTCTAATTGAGGTCTCCTGCTGCGTTTTAATTTGGCTATTGAGAACAGCCGTCTTCGTGAGGAAGTTGGCCACATCCTGAATTAGTAATGGAAGTATTGTATCCAGCTTGGATTATGTAAAACCTAGTGATTAGGGTTCCGACCGAAATGATAACTTGGAAACCTTGGGTTGTGACTGTTTAAACTTAAAAGAAAGCGTAATTAATGTGATAGTCTATTAGTGTATATTTACCTACTCGTACATGCATAAGGTGTTGTTGAATGACATAATAGGTAGGTATGTCACAATTTTCCGTACTCGAGCTACAGTTTTCTTCCTTTTAGTTTCGCCGCTGTTGGCAAAAATTATTGTGATTTTTTTTAAATATTAATACTTACCAAAAACAAGCAAGTCTGCAACAAATAAATATATAGTACAAATAAAACTTCATGTTTTAGAAAATTTACATTAGTTCTATTCCCAGATCGTCAGTTGATCAACAATCATCAATAGAATAACTATTATTCACAGGAAATATTTGAATCATACATTTGAGATGATTAGTCTAACTGGGCCAATCCGTTTGATGACAGAAGATGGGTTACTTAACAAAAGTACTTGAAACGAATTTGTAATTGAGATCAGCTACATGATGTCAATTCTAGAGGAGATATTCTATACCTAATAATATAATTATAATCGGGTAACTCTGTCTGTTGCCTTTTTAAGACAAAACGGCAGAAAATTACAAGGTTTTGTTTTTCTGCAGCAATTTACTTTACAATAGACAACCGCTTAGTGAATACCTGCAAGGTTTAGGTATTCAGCGGGTGTTTTTATCCTGTGATTATGATATGAACCGTCGCGGTGGTGACCGTCGGAATTCGAGTCACGTTTTGGATCATGTACTTTGTCAGATTTAGGTGCAGGTAGACCTTTTATAATGCGATGCTTTTGCGATCTTTTTGTCCTTTATTTACGCATATAGAATTCGGAATGTTTTATTGTAAGTTCTATAAAAAACTTGTATGATTGTAAAATATAAATGCTGGCTCTACCTATTTGAAGTATTTAATTCTACATTTCATACAAGTAAATCTATATTGAATTTACATTGAGTGAGTAATAAAGAATGTTATAATTACATCTTGAAATTAACATTAAATCCAACTATTTGTTTTGTACAACAATAGAATAAGTGCCTAAACTGGATAATTTCAGTAGCTTTACTATAAGCCTTACTATATTTCTGCTAATAATAGAGTCTCCTAAAGCTGGGATTCAAATAAAATAAAATTTATTCAAAAATTATCACAATGGCTTTATTAAAGTATATAAATAGTATACTCGTGACTTATATGGACATCTATATACAAACTATTTACATAATATACTACAGCAGTCTTATAGAATGTATTTACATTATAAACGATTGCCCTTTTAATGGCAGAAAATTACAAAAATAGATGAAAATCTTACAAATTATTTGGTAAAGCGCGCATTGCGGTTAATATTCACATTAAGCTTCGACTAAACTAATATTTTAAATATATGAATCTCGATAAGCAAAGACTAGACAAGGTATGCTTGACCTGAATGCGAAGTGGCAATTAAGGGTGGAGGGGCCTGTGGCCAATGTCGAATATCTCTTCTACGATTTGGATTGTTATTACCTAATTCTAAAGAGGAATAGTCAGAGTCGATTGATGAGTAGATATGATCTGATATCGGCCGACCATCTGGCCCGTACACCCCAGTTTGATTTTGCTGTGGACGCTCGATAAAATCAGGAGCCGCATTCACACTATCTACTGCTCCTCTCAATTTTTCAGTAAATGAAAAGGATCTTATCGTCCCATTTTGCATACCACTTCTCATGGTGTATGAATGTATGTTATTTGTTAAACTTGGTGATTTTGACTTAAATCTACGATCTGGCATCGCATAGCGCAGCTTTTCCCAAAACTTGTTTTGGCCCCATCTGATTCTGGAACTGGTTTTCATGTACGGTCTTAAATCTGGATCGCATGCGGCTTCCGACAAAACTGAATTATCTTCAATTATTACAAGAGTGAAAATTCTTGTTTTCAATATTTCATGTAATGCCTGCCGAAATTCGAAACGAGACCATTCCGTTTCTAAGAAATTTCTCGTTAATACAATTACGATTCGCTTTGAAGCTTCTGCGGCTTCAGAGAGCGGTAATGTACACTGCATATAAGCAACCCCATGCTGCGGTATATCTCTGTAATGCAAACATAGGTGGTATGAGGGGCTTCCATTTTCCAACTCGGCAGCTAGCGTTTGAATAACAAAGTCATCATCTTTAGGGCTGTAGCAGACATAAGCATCGTATAATTTATCAGTGTCGTCGTACGCTCCAGTGAATGAAAACAATCTTATTCCGCAGCTAGTATATAGCCATATGCGAATCGTCTCTCTAAATAAGAAAATTAGTAAGATGACTAGCATGATTAGCATAAAGCCGGAGAGCGTAGTTACCATCATAGGCATGTAATTTGAGACCAGCATGTTATCTATAACAGAATCTCCGGCGTAGTAGTCGCTACATATTGTGCCATTAAGGTTGAGTTCTTTCTTTTGTTTCGTATGCGGGTCTGTGCTCCAGCACCATAAATCAGATATGTCAACAATTTTAGGAACATTATCTGATATAAAGGTTGTAAATCTTTGTAGAAATCTACATTTACAAGACCACATGTTGTTACCGAGTGAAAGAGCATTTAGTTTTATATTCGTGTCGAGGCTCCAAACTGGAAAATCTATGATTCTATTACCATCTAATCTTAAAATTCGTAATGAATGTAAAGTAGTAAAGGTTGCGTTTCCTATATAGCTTATTAAATTATCTTGTAAATATAACTCATTAAGCTGTGTAAGATGTTCGAATTCAAACCCATTCAAATGCCTCAGCTTATTGTTTCCTAGGTGAAGTATAATGAGGGAAGATAAACCAGCAAATGTCCTATTCTGAATGTTTTCAACTTCACTGGAATTTACATAAAGTGATCTCATATTTTTCCTACCGATGAATGCATAATTTTGCAATTCTTTAAAGTCGTTCCCGTCTAAGTAAACCTCGGTAGCATCCATTGGTATTTTTTCTGGTATTTCAATTGCATGTTGGCTAGAGCAGTCGACTACATTTGTATGCCAAGTTGGATCGTGATAGCAAGAACAGTTGTTAGGACAAGTCATTTGACAGTCGCAAGCGACGTAATCACAGCAGTGGCACAGAGTGAAGCAGTGTGTTTCGTAAGTGCATAAAAAGTCTGTGGATTTTAGATTACTGAGAGGAATGTGAGTGACCCCCCTAGTATGAGTCATTTTACATAACACGTTTTCAAGGTCCATTATTCGAGGGTGTTGTCTCATTGCAGTCATATTATTTATCAAAGGCAACCATTCCATCGAGCAATCACAGTTAAACGGATTTCCTCCGATATAGAACTCTGGCAATGACTTATTTAAGGGGACCGGAGACAGCCGGAGGCTATTGATATCTAAATGAGATATCTCATTTGCGTAAATATCAACTCGAGTGAGATTGCGTTTCTCCATAAATGTATTAACTTGTATGCTGTTTATGTAGTTATTATTTATGAATAACAATTCAACACTGTTAGGTATAGCTAATGGAGAGATTTCTGCTATACGATTATGGCTTACATCCAGGGTTTTTATGTGAATTTCATCTTGAAGTTTGTAATAATTCCCTAGGTGCTCGATAAAATTACCATGTACGTCAAGCCATTTCAAGTTACTTGGTATAAAGGCATAATCAAACCATACTAAATGGTTTTCTGACAAGTTAAGCCACAACAAGCTGAGTAATGTAGAAAATACTCCATTGATGTCAGATATAAAATTACTATCTAATCTTATAGCTTCTAGTTGCTTATTTCTTTGGAAACTACCTCTTTCTACTGCTTGAATTTTGTTCTTAGCTAAATTTAATACTTGTAAACTAGGTAAATCCCAAAACATACCAACAGTGAGATTACCGATTTGGTTATCTATTAAACGCAAACCGGTGAGTTGGTCTAAATTTTTAAAGGAACCGTTTTTTATATCTGTTATCAGATTTTCACCCAAGTCTAGCGTTTTCAAAAGAGCTAATTCCCAAATAGCTTTTGGAACTTCTGGCAACTGATTAGAGCTTAAATCTAACTCCTTCAAATCAGAACAATTTTTGAAGGCTTTAGGATCTATGTTTATCAATAAGTTGTTATTTAAATTAAGTTTACTTAAGACAAATAATCCATTAAAAAGAAATTCATCTATTGTATGTAATCTATTTTCAGCTAAATTTAGTGTATGCAAATTGTACAAAGGAAGGAAAGTATTCTCCTCAATATATCCAACAGAATTGTTCCTTAAGTCTAAGATCTGTAAAAAGAAAAGGTCCTTAAACGTCTTACCATCTATCCTCGTCAAGGCGTTATTGGATAAATTCAGAATGACTAAGCGTATAAGGCCAATAAACGTCCCGCCATCGATATGAGCGCTGGAGAGCTGATTGTTCGATAAATCTAAGACAAGTAACTGTTCTAATCGATGGAAAGCGCCTCTGGCTAATTCGAACAATAAATTATTATTTAAATAAATTTCACGCAGCTCTTTTGTGTTAGCAAAAGTTCCCTGCGGTATGTCTTGGATTTTATTATAGGAAATATTTAATATCCGCAACGAAATGAGTCCATTAAATGTTTCTCCGGAAATTTCGCTAATGTTGTTATGTTGAAGTTTTAACTCCTGGAGATGTTTCAAACTGGATATTTCCGAATCTTCCGTTAGTGCTTTAATCTCATTATTGCTCAAATCTAAATTCCGCAGGCCGGAACCACAGTTCTTTCCAAATCCAAGGCGATCTATGTTTTTTATTTTATTTATAGTTAAGTTTAATACTTGCAGATTATCCAGTGGACAGAAAACATCAGAAGGAATAGCTTTCAAATTATTTTGTCCCAAATCCAATGTATGAAGTTCCCGTAAACCATTGAAAGTTCCAAGCGATAGCTCCAAATTCTTATTAGGACTCCAATCATAGTTTTTAGATCGGATAGACAACTTTTTCAGTTCACGTAATCCCTCGAAAGCGTTGCCGGGTACTCTGAGTAGTTTACAGTTTCGCAGTGTAAGTTCAGCGAGACTTGAAAATCTTTGAAAATAGTTCGCTTCCAGGCTACTTTCGAAGAGAAGCAGTAGGTTACAATCGATGGAAAGCCTTTTAGTGTAGTCAGCCGGTACCGATGCCAAACTGGATCCATCAGTTTCAAGTGTCCGCACCCGGCACAAGGTGCTTCCTTCTTCACCGTTCGATACACGGCTGCAATTATCCACGCCTTTGGGAGCATAAGCAGCATTTACACCCAAAGTTACTAACAAAAAAGTCAGCAGTTGAAACATTTTTTTCACACATTTGTCTTTAGCGAGATTAAATTTAACATTTAAAAAGTCACTTCCACTAATGTAGGTACAGTTTAGATAATATTTACAAACATGTTTATGCACTTCACTATATTGTGTTTACGTTGCGGGACACGTTCGTACGGTGTCAGAGGCGGCACGCTCGCGTACCACCCGCATCGTGGTCCGTGGCCGACTGTCGAGCCAATGAACAGCAGACTGCCGGCAGCAACGCGCGGCTTGTCATCCATGCATCGGGACTAGCGAGAGTGGTGCGATCAAAGCCGCCCCCTCTGACGATCCCCTCGCATAGTTACACGTTACCTCGCATGGCGCCACTTGCACACTCCGTCCGCTCTGGCACAAATTATGAAATGTTTTCTTAATCGAACCGCACCGGGTTTTTAAATGAATCTATCCAATATCCAACAGATGAATATAATGCATATGCATTGACATTTCTTTCAAGGAGCCATTATGTTTTATATAACCTGCCGAATGAACTATTTATATAGATGGATCTAAGATCTAACTAAGGTTGCAATTCGATTTTTATTAATAATCTCACAAAGAATGAGTCATTAAGTTAGTTACAAGTTCTTTGTAACTTCCGAATACAAAGGGAAACATCAAAGTGACAATTGAAAGGCACGAAAGGAACGCCACTACCCTTAATTCCTTTTGCTGTCACTTATTGAATTCCCAACTCACATACTTGCGAAAGATACCCAATAAAGCTTGTTCGGTGTCGTGTGCCCCTCACATATTTTTGCCTAAAGAAACGTACAGAATTTTCAAATAGAGAAGGGCCACCACTTTCAGGCTATAAATTCCAGTATCGCGTCTCTCAGACGAGGTAGGTGCAAAGTTGGTAGGAGTTGATAATTTGATTTCCTTGTTCGACACGTAAAGTCGTTTACGGGTCTAACTGAAAGTTAGTTACCTAGAGAATACGGGAATTCCGGAAATAGGCATCGAATATAAAGAACCAATAATGTTACGGGATAAAAACAATGTAAAAATTGGAAAAACACCTGATATTATAAGTCTTTGAAGTGTTTAAAAACTTTAGGGTGATATTGTACTGTATTTTTTATTTTAATTATGCTAGTTCTCTATCAACCCAAAAAATAATAAAAATTACGCAAAATATAATAAATTTAGTATTGTTATAAATAAGCAGATATACAAAAGCGCAATAAAGTTTTGTAAAATGCTACAGATAGAAGATATGAAATAATTAAAAGAAAAAAATACAGGTACGATTAGACCAAGGAAAACAAAGGCCGCAGCTATGTTAAACCCAATTAAAAATGCAAACTACTTAGTACAATTTGTTACAAGGCATCGTTAAAGAAAACTCCACCAAGAAAGTCACAATAGAAAATTAAAACCGTATATTAAGAAACTGGTACGTGTGTATAATTTTTAACTTTATCAACTATAACAAATATGAGTGAGTATACATCCATACGCAAAACATAAGTAGTATTAGACATAAGAGAACTATGTGGTATCTCTTTTTTTTCAATGAAACCTTAAGCTAATAATTTGATTGATTGAATGATTTTAAGTTCACCAATCTGCCTTAAATCTTTAGAAGTTGTTAAATTCTACATGAACACGCAATATTATAATATAGATTCAGGAGCCAAATCAAACAAAGAAGTTGTCTAGTCTCTATAATAGGGTCGTTTACAATTTTTTATTTGTATTTATATCGAAAGATCATAAAATAAAAGAAACATTTGTGAAAGAAAAACTTCGCTAGCGAGAAAACTTTCCGGGATATAACAATTTCAAAATCACAATTTTAGACTTGCCAAAAACGCTTCATACAAACGGCTGCCGATATGACGTCACTCTTTCAGTAACTTGCAAGCGCGTAAAAGAACTTTTGTTCTACAGATATATTAAATGTTGCGTTTATAAATATAGCCACAATACAAGTTGCTGTAAATGATGCAGGTGTATATATAATTGTTATAATTTTCAATTAATTTAACATTTGAAAAATGGATTTGCCCACTTAACTTTGAAGGCTTATTACTACCTCATTTGGATACTTAATGAAATGTAATTTTATAAATAGGTATGATTTTGATGATTTATTCTGAAATGTCATTAAAATTCAACCATAGTCAACTACCCTATTGCTATCAATAATAATCGTGTATCAATAATGTGCATGAAATCAAGAAGTGACAACTACAACAACAAAAACTTTTCCAGCTTAAGTGTTAAAACACGTTGGGGACATCCTAAAATACTTGAGTTCTATGATAGCCTTAATATTAATGTGTTGCGGCGGATTTCGTATCAAAAGTTCTTGTCGAGAGTTCTTAGCGTTGGCTTGATAAATGACTTCTCCTACTTTGGTGAAAGTTTTCCGTATATTTTTTTCTCTTGTATATACGAGGATGTCCCAGCCTGTTAGTACGTGTTCTGTGTTTAGATGACGTTTTTCTAACGCGATTCCTCTCGATTATACTGATCTTATTGCATTTGAAAATTTTCTCTCTTGATGTTTTTTTAATAGGATTCTTTGACTACTTTTGTACGTGAGCGTTGTTTGTAATATATTGTTTTAATAAATAGAATGCCATTATTTATTTATGATATTTTGATACGAAACGTTATAAGATACGATCAGCTTTCATGAAACCTTTTTGGATTCTAATGAGGATCTGAGGGTTTGGTCAAGGTTTGATTTACTTTTGTTTGAAAACTTGGTGTGGTAATCTAATAATACTTTTTATTCTTTGCAAAAAATATGAAATAACAAACCATATATAACAAAATTTAGGCATGAAATTAAAGATTTTTACGTAAATATATAACTACCTATGGGATGAATTTATATTTCCATCTACTTAATCTTTGATCACAAAATACGAGATAGGCTTTACGTGCAACTTCATATCTGTTCGGCGATCTGTTTTAATCGGCACCTGCGGCCCATTCCCGATATAGTGTGTCGATTCTATACTCTACCATACTGCAATAGACATCTCTAAGTCGATTGCGCCATCCCTTTCATATTTGGCACGTGTGAAAAGGAGATATGCCGGTTGAACTAGCTCCTGGGTTAGCCTAGACCTATTCGAAGGCTACAACAACGGGTGGTTGCGTGTTCCATTCAAATTGGGACTGGCGTTGCTTGTCGCAGTCAGTGTAAGATATAAGGTGCCGAAGAATTGATTATTTATAGTGCACGATATTAGTACGATATTTTTGGTTTTTACGATATTTTTGGTGTCAGTTAAAATACTCTCAATATCTTTTTCTAATAAGATTTACTACACGTTTATAGAAATCGACGGTAGTCGTATTGTTAGAAATAAGAAATTATTAGAAATATAAAGGATCTGATTTTAGAATAGACTAGCAGCCGCCCACGACTTCGTCCGCGTGAGGGGGCGTTGTACCCGTGCGAAGCCGGGCAGGTTGTTGTATAGACTGTAGCCTTCCTTGGTAAATGGGCTATCTAACACTGAAAGAATTTTTCAAATCAGACCAGTAGTTCCTGAGATTAGCGCGTTCAAACAAACAAACAAACTCTTCAGCTTTATAATATTATATATATATTAATATATTATTATTATATTAGTATAGATTTGAAACCGTAAAAGTAAAGTGAAAAGTGAAGTTTAAAAATAAGACAGGTATGTATAGTACAATATTTAAAAGTTATCATAATTTCTTATTAGGTCGAAAGTTGGAAGAAAAGTTAAATTAGTTTATTTTTTTAAGTTACTATTCTAACACCTCTCATAAATTAGTTTTTAAAACTTACTCATCTATTACAAAAAAAAAATATTTATTCTAAATTTGTTAATGTCTCAATATCTTCTTGCTTACGATTTTATTTCAAGATTGGAAAATTGTCGTTTCATGTAAATACCGAATACACTGCGCTACCGCATAGGTATGTGCTATTATAGGTATAGCAGGGTTTGTATCTAGAAGCTGATACCATATTTAAATTAAAGATAACTGCTCCAGATATCTTAAAGCTATTAACTTGACTGTCTTTGTAAACGATTTGAAATCTATTTTAGCTTCAGTGATAGCACAAGTAATGGCAATAGTTGTTTATGTAACGATAACTCTAGTTGATGGTAGATTATCTGAAGAATACTTACTAACTGAATGAAGGAGATTACTCTCTCATTATTTTGTAGAGCTAGTAGGAATAGCGTGAGCTAATATTCTAAACTTTAAACTCTTTTAATACAGATGAGTGTAACAAAACGGGGAATGTTAAGCAACATTCTATGACAATAGCCCACTGCCGGCTCTGGACTCTCTTATCCGGATCTTATCGGATCCTGTAGTTCTGAAACCTATTTTGAGAAACAGCCATATACGAGTATGTAGATGATAAAGTTGTTATTTACTGTTTAAAATTGAAAACTAAATGCCCTATTGATTTCCACCTCCCCTGGTGTCCCACTGAACTGGTTCCGATTAATCAACACCCGGATTGGAACTATTCCAGGTGATTGAAGCGAGAACTAGTCAATAACTAATTTGAGTCTCATAGAATGAGCAGTTTTCAACTTTAACACAGGGGACTTAGTTGTTGGGGAAGTGACTTCAGACGCCGGAGAAGAAACTAGAACCTACTAGCAATCTTCTAGTAATATCCTTTGCGAGAACTCAATTACAGTATGTTAGGGCCTTAATTTCCATCAAGTTTTCATCGAGACAATGTGTGACGTAAATAATAGGATGCGAAGTTTTCGCTGATTGGCTGATAGAATAGGGATGATTGCAATATGCAATCCCAAAGTTCTTGTTCAGATTTCTGTATAATATCATGGACAAAATTCTTGACCGAGGACCTTGTACCTATACATAATTGGGATTGTACGATGATGTCTTGTAAAATTAAATTGCAAATTTATTGCCGTTGAATCAAAGTAGAAGAAAATTATGCGAAAAACTATCCCGGTAAAACTTGATATCAAATTCTATTCTTTTTTACCCGACTGCGCGACGCAAAGGAGTGGTAACAGCCTATGTATGTATGTATGTATGTTCCTTTGAAGCACTACACAGATCAAACGCCTCGGCCGATTTTTATGATTCATACGTCAATCGATTTCGCTTAGTCTGGCGAGTATCACTTAAGACATGACGTTACTGAAAATCCAATATGGCGACTACTGGGCGCCACTTTGTGAAAATTTAAAAAAATTAAAGTCGACGAAAGTATTTTTTTCTGGATCCCGACTGTTCAGTTGTTATGTTACGATCATTAGAAAATATTTTATGTTCTTCAATAGTATTCATTCCATAATAATATTATAGAATTCTAGACCACCGGACATCTTGGTTGTTTTTTTTCTTTTCAGTTTTTTATTATGTAGGTACATTATTTGGTTCTTTTTTAAGCAGTCGGGTTTTTAAATTTGGACTTCATTTATTGTTACATTTTACAAATTCACCAAATTTACCACTAAAATCCCTTTTAAAATACATTCTACCATTATCTTATTTATCAGCTAACAAGCGAAGTTGTTTGCATGCAATTTCCTCGATACCTCACTGTTTGAGTTGTTGCACCTGTTTGTAGTTAATTACGAAAATGGTCTGCGGAGTATCCGTCACAAGTTTAGTCTATTTGCCATTAGTTGGCAAGTTTAAATCTCTGTTTCGCAGTATATTGTATATATTTTAATGTAGTTTAACTTTTAGGTGGGTGCAACGTGAGACCTTTTTCCAGCAACTTCATTGGCCAAAAGTCAAGATTTTTCGATGGAAACCAATAATTATAACAATTTTATTTTAAATTCAAGCAATTTAAAACGTTTTTATATATATTGGTTAGTTTGTATATCTATATTAAACATAAACTTCTAATTCTAACATTACAAATAATTGAAATGTTTTAGAAGTTTATACTTGGTGCTCCGAATATATATATATCCTTGTAACGAATGTGAAAATTAAACACCCATTCTAAGTAATTAAATATTCATTTGTCAACGTATAAATGTTTTAAATGAAAACTTTTAAATATTTTGAAGCTACAAACACGTCCTGCCTCTAGTTTTAGGTCAAATATTCTGTATTCATAACCTGGGCTTTACGTCATAAAAAACCAAAGAGTAGCCTTTCTAATGTGATTTATTAAAATATTCTTTTAAAGCATATTTCTAAGGAATTACAATTAGCTAGATCGAGTAAAAAGCTAAAAAAGTACCCCATTAAGGTATAATTTATACTAGCTGTTGCCCGCGACTTAATCCGAGTAGACACAGAATAAAGCCTATGTCCCTTTCCATACTCTATACCACACTATATCTATACACATATATGTATTATGTATGTGGAATGAATTACTATGTATTGTTTGAAAGACGAAACAGCAAAAGCGAGAAAGAAGGCGCATAGATTTGAGAGTAACTGGGCTAAGACGAATAAAGTTAAATAAATTGCTCTCCATATTGGTTTTTGGGGTTTTCCTTTTATAAAACTTCCCTCACGTATGTAATTTTTCAAGAATATACAAACAAACTTAGTTTCGAATTTATAATAATTTGGAAATTCAATGTTTGTCAATGCATGGAAATTAATTCTTAGATTAATTCTTCCTCTTCTGGGTTAGGCAAAAATAAGTTTTTATTCCATTCTGGTTCATGACATGGAATACCTAGATTACTAGCTTACTAGCTTTCTCTGTTTAGCTCATTATATGATTATTTCATTGAAACAAGTAAATGAAAATATACTTAAAGCCCTCTCCACAGGTTTTCTGTTGCCATGCTAACGTTCCAGCATAAAGCGGTGACCGGCTGGCCGTGACTATGAAATATTGATCTAAACTAAACAAATCCGCACAAAAAACACTGAAGTATTGATGGCGTATGTGTGTAAAGGGCATCGGCTTTCCATCATATTTGCGGGGATCTAGTAGATTTTCGTTGAATTTTTCGACGGAATTTTCAGCTTTAATAAAAGCATTTGGAAATGTTCAAGTTTTTTAATCTGGTCCTAAGAATACCTACCTGAAACTGGCAGGATATGGCATAGGATAGAGTTGGATGGAACCCGCAGAAATTATGGACAGACCTTTTACCAGCAGGGGTATCCCACTGTATGATAATACATACCGGCTAATTTAATGATAATGATTGCCTCAACTACTGAGACATGGATATGCATAGCAGCTATATAGGATTATTAATATTTATAATAACAATTATACTAAAGTTAATGCAGTGCCAACCAAAAGTTTGTGCTATGTACCTACTAGTAACATTGTCAAAGTTAAATTGTTTAAAAGAGATAATCTATACAAAATTGTACTTAAACTTTGTTTTTACACATTTCTCCTCATATATTTTACCACAAGAACCATCTGTGAATCAACACTAAACATGAATTCTTGTAACAGAATGGCAAATAAATCCAGACTTTAAGGGTAAAGGCTGGAAGTTTACGACACTGCAAAACATCTCTCATTTTATGCCCCCGTAGATTCTGCGGTTACATGCCTGCAAAAAAGAAAAAAAAGATACCATTGTCCGGATTCGTTTACAAACAAAGATCTGTAAAAAGCCACCCAAAAACAGTCGCATGAAAATCGTGTCATAATATATCTCAGTTCAACCGAGTAAAGTGTGAAGTGTATGGCTGTTCAATATTTATAGCAATTTTATTTGTGTTATTTATTCAAAGGACACGTTTTGTCGCTGAGACAAAGGGAGAGATATTCTCTCTATCTTTTTCGTCAGTATCTGAATTCATTTTGGTTGTCTTAGGTTGGTATAAATAATGCATTATCACGCTTATGGTCGCTGGAACGGTCAAGGAATAAAGTTTCAAGGATTAGCACGTATCAACATAGCAATTTATTTGTTCGTCGTATTTCTTTACCTTTGTGAACTCGTTAGAATGTATTGAGAATTTATGGAAGCAGATTGAAATTTACAAGGTTGTTTTTTTCTTTATATATTAGTAGGTTAGCCCAACATATTGGTGGCCGATTGGTGTAGTTGGTACTCGTACTGCCCGCCGCACCACATGTCCTTGATTATATCTCATTAAGGATCTTATTCTGGGACAGGTTAATGTGTTTTGAAATATGTAAAATATTTATTAACATTATAGGTAAGTACCGTACACAGTGGACTACATTTGAATAAAAATAGCTAGAATTTTATAATATGCAATAGAAGTATTCAAAGCGAATTTAGCAAATTTGAAGATAAATTATTAGGTAAATTTGAAGATAAATGATAGGGCCCGGTGGCAGGCGACTCAATGGAAATTTGTACTTCCGAATAGTGACGCCTGATACAATTAAATATAAATTATAAGTTCAACGAAAATTCCCAATTATTCGTCGGAGCGCTTGCATAATGCATTAACCATAATTCTCGACTAAAACGTCTCGACAAACTGAAGCCAGGTGTTCCGATCCGCACGCAGCATCTAAGCACCATTGGCAGTCTTTGTTTTAATTAGAATGCAAATTTAATAGCACCTAGCATTTACATGTCAATAGGTTCCTAAATACGCCGTCTTGAGCACAAAGGAGTTCAGCGTATCCTTGGTAGCTTAGTAGCTTTGCCATATCGATCCCGACTTTACGGCCTGGCTATGAATATGAACTGAATTTTAAGCGTACCGTCATTTTCTTTACCATGCATATAGGATATGCTTGTGGCGTCGCTACTTGCTTTGTCAAAAGCATTTTGTTAATAGGAGTTTTAGAAGGTACAGATTTTACCCGTGCCCAAGCTACGTCAGATGACGCCGTATTCAAGAGCACGTCTATGCTCTTGAATATTTCTTTAGCAAATAAGAATTAAATAATCAATATTTTTCATGAAAGATTTGAATTAATATTGACAATAGATTGTGCAGATTGCATTTGAATTGCAATCTAGTACGTGTCCATGCTTTATAAAAGGACATCAATATTATAAATTTCAGGTAGTTGCAACATACATTAAAATCGAGCCCAATATTATAATTTCGAGCTTATTCGTAAAGTTGATGCTGTCTTGATGCGAGCTTCAATAGAATACATCAGCTGCATATTATATAAAAGCCGGTTGCTAAACCCATGGGCATTCTCTAGCGATAAACTAGCAACTAGTAACCGATCTTTTACATTTTGGCCCTGCTTTGTTAATCGTGACTTTATGATCTTCTGATCCTGCAGTCTTAGCTACCTTATTATAAGAACACAGCCGTGTTTATGTATGTATTAGCTACGATACCCTAACAAAATCTATAAAACACTCACGATCGACCATTACAAGAGCTATGAGTCACAAATCGAAGGTTGCTTGCTTATCATACAACGCTCTCTTTATCGCAGTTAAAATTAAAACAAAGCTTGGTAATAAATTACCTTACATTTACGAGACGTAAAGTAAATAAGGACATGTGAATGCCATTAGCGTTATTAGCGTTTTATGGCAGGTATATTATAATGCCTGTAGAGTTATAGAGGGATGTGGGGAGGTAAGACTCTTTGTGTGGTTAGTGCTATTGGAGGAATGAGATTATAAAGGTAAGGTTAGATCTAAATTATGTCAGAATGAAACTTCTTGCTGATTTATCTGATTTTTCAGCTATAAAATAACCGTTACATATTTAAATCTAATTCTAGTAATATATATCACTAATGCTTCTATAATGAAGTTTTCTTTTAGATTAAATTTGGCAGTTAATACGAATATTAAAACTCAATTTTCAATTATATTAATGGCACGTCCTGAAAACATTGAAGTTTCCCCGTACATGTTCTGAATTCTTTGATGGAAATATTACAATTTAATACTAAAAATAATCATTTTACGAGAAATAAACGCTATATTCATACTAGAAAAAATCCGTGGTAGTAAATAGCATTTTAATAGAGCCTACTACGCCATACCTATCGTTATTAATTGACTTGAGAGTTTTTTTGTAAACAAAGCAACTAAATAGTTATAAAATTTGATTTCATTTTAAAGAATAACTCCCGTTCATAGTTTGGGAACAATTTTTTTTATGCAGTTACACCGATAATGTTGTTATATAGGTACAGGGCAACTGCCGCCTTCATTCAGACCAACTATTTTGTTTTTAAATTCAAAATCTGGCATTATCTATTTTGCCAAATTTACAAAGAAAATTATTATATATTTTATTATGTATTTACGTTCAAATACATGTAAATTTCATTTATCATATTGCATCCTGTATATAAAAATCAAGAATTAGTTTCGCGGCATAATAATATTAAGTACTCTGGTTTGATTGCGAAAACTATCATTAAGGCGATTAAGAGCGCTGTAAATGAAGTAATGCAGTACTAATGTACGTTTTATTTGTGCGATAATAGGCTTTATGTGATTCAGATACATTTATATTGCGGAGAGTTGTACGATCTTTATTATCCAAATCGTAAAGCTGATACAAATATAAGTTTTAGAATTTATGTTTGGATCGCAGGATGACAGAGTCAAAGCAAAGTGAAATAAACTGCGAGGGGATTCGCTTCGTTACCAGCGTTTTAAAAAGTTTTTTTATATATGAGTATGAAACAGCAGAAGTAAGAAAGATCAGGAAGTATGGTCTAGCAGTGAGGAGGCGTTTATCAGGCTTTTGACACCTTAAACCACAAAAGTCAGTTAACCAAAAGTGCCTATAAAGATTTTTTAATAATTGTTTCATATATGTATAGGCACAATGTAGTACCTTCATAAAAAAACTAAGTCTCGAATTTATCAATCGTAATCAGATACCAAATTTTCTAGAACACTTTAAGAATATAAATGTAGATAAAGCACAAAATTAATAATTCCAATTAGTTTTACTCGTTAAAGTTAAGAACACTAGACTATAAAGCATTGTAATTCACAGTGATTTTATGACTATAGAGGTATTCAGAAATGAGCTCAATATATTTTATTGTTTAATTCTAATGAAAAAACGACTATTATATTATTCTACATCTACATAATTAACTCTAACAGCTTGAGAATTCTCCTTGCTTAGTAAATAAAATGCCTAAATAATCTTAAAGATATGGCTTTATTATACTTTTTATCAATGCCATCTGTCGCGTAATTTTCAAACTGGATATATTCTTTATTTTCATCAACAGTAACAGTCAGAAAGTTTTTCATTCTGTTTATCTACTTATTTTGCTACGAATACTCGACCATTCTTAGTTAATTTTTATTTCTACCAAGGCGGTGACGGAATGGTAGCCAAGGGACGCTTTAAGACCGAGGAGCAGATCACCCGCCCGATGGTCAGATGATATCCGAAGGGTTGCTGGACAGCAGTGGATGAGGATGGCCCAGAACAGAGGACAGTGGCATAGGGAAGAGGAGGCCTTTACTCAGCAGTTGGTGTAAAAGGCTGTATAAATAGATCTTAGACTGCAATGGTGCTTACCATCAGGCGCGTTGTGGTCAAGCGTAAGCCTTCTTAATATAAAAAAAAATAGATAGATAGACTGAAAGTCAGGCATAAAACGATAAAACAATGCTTAACAACTGCAAAAAAACGAATGAACCTGTAGTCGTATTGAATATCAAACGTCATGATATTATGTTGCATAAAATTTTTCCAATGCAAAACTAGAAACCATTCGATCTAATAGAAAGTCATAAAAGTTAACAGTTACATTGTAAACTACAATGATTTAATTTAAATCGAACTGCTACACTGTTTCAGCATTGCTGATACACGGAGCGATAAAAACAATGGAGTCGAAATGGAGACCACGCCACATACTCGTACAACGATTTTTGTGTAGAATGAATTGTAACGCATCGATACCAGCCGCTTATTCGGGTTACGGACCTTAGGGATGCCCCTGTGCCCGGGCAAAGTCTTAAATTTTTTTGTTATTCTGGTAAACTTTCCAGCTGAAACGTAGATCCGAAACGGGGCAATATTTATATTACCGTGCAAATATGCTTATCTTATCTAATGAGGTAAGACAGAAAATGCGCAAATTACACACAGACTTTTCGCTACTGAACCTGTAATGAAAATAAACCCACGTGGGAAGAGGTTAGCGTACCCCTGCTTTTCGCACACAAATAGGCCCCGCATAGGAAAAATTTAAAAAATAAAAACAAAAATAAAGATATGCATGCTCGCTAGATGCATCGGTATCGTTAGGTGCCAACGCTTTATACATCCTAAAGCGTTCGTCTTCTAGAAAAGCGGTACCGTCATATAACGTCTACGGGGAAACTTTTTACATGTCGGCACCGTAAAGAGTGTTTGGTACGAGTACAAGTTTTGTGTATTGTGTATGTGTTTTGGATTTTGAACGTGTGATGCTGGTTGATGATTTGATGATTGAAGAAAATTATGTACTCATGAACTTTCAATGAATTTAATCAAAACTTGCAAAATATACATGTATAGCTGTATCATTATATATATAACTGATTTAAGTTATTTTTAAAAGGACGTAAGTCTATAATGCGCTCAGTAACAGCGAACGGTGAAGAGTGACATGCAAAATTGATGCGGCTGCGTTCCCCGCGCGGCACCTTCCCCTCGGTGGTCCATCGGTGACATTCATTCATCTCTTAACATGCCCCCCGGCGTTGAAAGTCCTGGCTTTCAACATGATCGTTGTTCATTGGAAGGGGGCAGATTCTATTAAAGGCTCTTCTAATAACGCCCTTGCTTGTTTGGATGTCAGCTACCCTGATGACTCCGTCAACGCCCGGGTGGACGTTTACAATACGTCCTAGGCACCATTTCAACGGCGGTAAAGCATCATCCTTGATGACGACCATTGTTCCTGGATCAAGGCGTCCTTTGGAAGACCTCCATTTAGTCTTTTGCTGCAACTCCGAGACATACTCCTTTTGCCACCGTATCCAGAAGTGCTGGTGAATCTGTTCCACTCGATGCCATCTTTGCAACCTGGTCGGATTTGTGTTTTCCAGTGAAGGCACTGGCAGAGTGGTAAGAGCGCGTCCGACCAAAAAGTGACCTGGCGTTAATGGATTGAGATCGGATGGATCTGAAGACATGGGTGATAAAGGTCGTGAATTGAGTATGGCCTCTATTTTAACTAAAATTGTATACAACTCCTCAAAGGTTACATGGGAGTCGCCTAAAACTCTGGTTAGGTGGTATTTAAAAGATTTAACCCCAGCTTCCCACAGCCCTCCAAAATGAGGCGCATAGGCTGGAATGAATTTAAATTCAACCGATTCATTTGCCATCGACTCTGAAATTGAGGATGAATTCTGTTTTAAAAAGGCATTAAGCTCGTTTTTTGCCCCGACAAATTGTGAGCCATTATCTGAAAATATTACCGCTGGCTTACCGCGACGCGCAACAAATCTATGTAAAGCAGCAATGTATGCCTCCTTTGTTAAGCTTGTGACTAGTTCGAGGTGCAAACACTTAGTGGCGAAACATACGAACACTACGACATAGACTTTGATTAATCTACATCCACGTCCTGTACGGTCAGCAGCGAGTAGTGGTCCTGCGTAATCTACACCCGTAGCTTGGAATACATAACCTGGTTCAAGACGCTGCTCAGGCAAATGGCCCATTATTGGTTCAACAGTTTGGGCTCTCATTCTGAAACACCTCAGACATTTGTGTGCGACAGACCTGGCTAAATTGCGACCGCCTATAGTCCAAAACTGTTCTCGTATTGATGCCAATAACAGTTGGGGACCAGCATGCATTAAACGAAAGTGCTCGTTTATGAAAATAAGTTGTGCCAAGACATGTTTTGATGAAAGCAATATTGGATGCTTTTTATTGTATGTAAAATTAGAATTTTCTAGTCTACCGCCTACTCTGATTAAGTCTGAATCGTCAATAAATGGAGATAATATTAAAAGTTTGTTTTTGTTTGGTAACGCTTGTTTTTTTTAATAGCTGATCGTATTCATCAAATGATTGTTTTTGAGACCATTTAATAAGTAATGTGAACGCATTATGAATTTCGTCTGTGGTGAGTGGCCCAGATCTTTTAACATTTCTTTTTTACAATTATGAATGAAACGCAATGCATATGCTAAGGCTCTCTTCAGTTTAAGTAATTTTGAGAATCTGTTAAAATCGATTAAACTGTCATTTGCATTTGTAGTTAAAGAGACCGCTGTTACTGTTATCATTTCTGGCATTACAAATTTTGAGCTTTTTACGAAATCACTTTTAGGCCAATTAGGTTCATCCTCCTTTAAAAAATCTGGTCCGTTCCACCACATTGACAAATTAGGCAGTTCTGACATGCTAACTCCACGAGATAACATATCAGCTGGATTTTCAGCTGTCGGCACATGCCGCCATTCATGGTTGGCTGTGAGCTCTTGGATTTCAGCTACACGATTTTTAACGAATTGTTTTAGTTTGTTTGGTTGAGTTTGGAGCCAACCTAAAACAATGGATGAGTCAGTCCAAAAAATACATCTCTTTACCGAAATGCGAAATGAGTTGAGCACTTTCTCAGTCAGACGTGCAGCGACAAGGGCACCACACAATTCAAGGCGCGGAATGGTAGTAGGTTTTAATGGCGCAACCTTACTTTTTGCGCACAGCAACTTGATATCCACTTGTCCGTTACATTCCGACCTAACGTACAAGCACGAGCCATATGCGTCTTGAGACGAATCACAAAATGTGTGAATTTCAATCACACTATTCGGATCGTCATTGGTTACACAGCGCGGAATTTTTAAATCTAGTACATGATGCAATTTGGATGTAAACTTATGCCATAAATTTATAATGTCTGTGGGTAACGGATCTTCCCAGGACAATTTCAACAACCAAGTTTTCTGTAGCAAGATTTTAGCTTGAATGACGCACACGCTTAATAAACCGAGCGGATCATATATCTGTCCTATGGCGGATAGAATAGACCGTTTGGTTGGATTTTTCTCAACTGCTGGCTTTATCGAATAGTATAACTGGTCACTGGGTGGTGACCAACCTAGGCCCAAGGTATTTGACAACCCTTGGTCGCCGAGGTTCAGTGTCTGACATGAATCTGACTGAGAAAGTTCTATATTTGACCTGATTTTGCGGAGATTGAAACAACCTGCAGTTAGGACTTGGCAAACGCCTGTCTTTATTTTGAGTAACAGCTCTTTTGTTTGAGCACCAGTAACTAAGTCGTCGACGTAAAAATCGTCGCTGATGATTTGTGCTATTTGTGGATTGTCACAGTCTAATGCAAGTTGCCTCAAGCAACGCACAGCAAGAAATGGCGCGGATGCTGTCCCATAGGTTACGGTATTCAAATTATATATTTTTAATTCCTTATTTGGATCATCCCGCCAGATTATCTGCTGCAAGTGCCTTTGATTTGTATGTATTAAGACTTGCCGGTACATTTTCTCCACGTCTCCGGTCAACACGTATGGATAGTGTCTGAATCGCAAAAAGTATGGAAAATAAATCACTTTGTATAGTGGGTCCGACCATTTGAATGTCATTGTATGAAACCCCTGTGCTCGTGGCAGCACTTGCATTAAACACGACGCGAAGTTTAGTAGTCGTGCTGTTCTCGCGCAGGACACCATGATGTGGAAGAAAAAATGGATGTTTGTTTGTTTGTATGTTGTGTTGTGTCTGTGTCATGTGTCCCAATAGAATATATTCAGACATGAAGTTTGTATACATCTCCTTTAGTTTTGGTTGTTTATCTAACCTGCGCTCAAGTGATAGAAAACACTGCTTGGCACGTTCATATGAGTCACCTAGACAAGATTCTGGCCTCTTGAGAGGGACAGAGACAGAAAATCGCCCATCTGGCATTCGAGTATAATTTTCTACGAAATTCTCTTCACATAAACGCTCTTCTACAGAATACACCAGCTTAGAATTGTCCGGTACCTCCTCAAGAGACCAGAATTTAGCTAACTGCTCCTGTATTGTATTGTTCGCGATCAGATTACATGTGACTGCTTGAGATGGATTTCTGTGTCCGTGGTTTAGACCATTGGTAGGTCCGGAGACTATATAACCGAGTTTTGTGTGCTGTAAAATTGGACAGCCTGTACCTAAACGTACTTGACCCTGTTCGAGCAGGTCCCAGAAAATGTCTGCGCCGAGTAGAATGTCTACGCCCGACGGATTGAAATATTCTGGGTCCGCTAGCACAACATGTGTAGGTATGTTTAGTTTAGGTACACTAACATGATTGGTACAAAGCGTGACAATGTTCGGCAGGACCAAGAACGAAATATTTGTTTTGTATTGGTTCGTTCTGGACTCGATGAATGCATTGCAGCGTTTTGTTATTTGTGTAACGTTATTGTTTATTCCAACGACGGATGATTGCACTTGTGTATGTTTAATTCCCAATCTGCGTAACAAGGAATCCGTCATGAACGATGCTTGACTCCCAGAATCTAGAATGGCTTTGACTTCATGGCGGTGGTTGTCTTTGTCATACATGTGGATCACGGCAGTTGAAAGTAGGACACGCCCTGTCGCCTCGACTGAGAGCGATGTCGCACCCACAACTGATGGCTCGTCGGAACGCGACACCGTATCTGAATGAAGTAGTGAATTATGTTTTTGGGAACATTTCATGCATGGGCCCAATCTGCACACGCGAGCCTGATGACCGGGTCGGAGGCAGTTTTCACATAACTTGAGCTTCCTCACCGATTCTGCTCTCTCGTTGACAGTTTGCGCTAGAAATTGGTCGCACCTGTAAATGCGATGGTTTTGGTTGCACAAAGGGCAACTGTACCTATATGATGCATAAGATGTTGCCTGAGTGCGTGTAACTGCTGCGAGACCCTTATAGTGCTCGGCAGATTTGTGTCTGTCAGCCCTGGTGCTAACATTTGTAATATTATTGCTCATGTTCAAAGTCTCAAGCAAATCAGCCCTATTTCTTAAAAATAATGTAAATTGTTCTAATTTGATAATTTTAATTTCGGATTTATATTCTTCCCATTCCCGCAATGTCCTAGCATCTAATTTAGTACTCATAATAAAATAATAAGAGTGTCCCATGAAGCCGTCGGTTCCCCCAGAGTATTTAATGCTCTTAAGTTTTTTGTAAACGTGTCTATTATTTTACGTATCGACTGATATGATTCCTTTTTACTTGGCTCTAAAGCAAACAGCGCTTGAATATGGTTTTGTACTAGTAATCGTTTATTGTCATATCTGTCGCACAACAAATTCCAAGCTATCTCATAATTACGAGCTGAAAAATCTAACGATTTAATTACCTGGGCAGCAGCTCCCTCCAGGGATGCACGTAGGTAGTGAAACTTTTGTATTCCGAAATTGAGGAATTTTCATGTATCAATGAGACAAATAAGTCGTGAAATTCCAACCACTCCTCGTACTGACCTCCATACTTTGGAATTTGGATCGTTGGTAACTTGATGTTGCGAGGGCTCGTGTGTCTCGCCTTATTATGAAGAGTTTGCTCCTCGCCTTCACCTGAAACGTACGAACCACTGGCTGAACAATCGTCATTTTTAGAAGGCTTATGGGCCTGTAATATTTCCTGACCAAGAGCAACGTTCGAGTAGAACAAATCCTCAAATTCTTGTCGTGTGGCGGAGTGAGCGGCTAGCTCGATTTCATCTTCAACATTGCACTCGATTTCAGACTGAATGACGCCAAATTGAGCGTAAAGTTCGTCAATTTTCTTTAAACGAACCTGAAGCTCAATCGCTTGCAATGATGTTAATGAATGTATTTTTTCTACATAGTTGATAAAATTAGTCAACTGTCTTTTAATTACTCCCCGTTTACGTATTAAATCTTTATTCTCAGTGGACATTTTGTCGGGCTATGAAACTATGGGCTAAATGCTTTGATTGTATATTAAGTATGGATTAAAATTGTATAATTGATTGATTAGATTGTGTAAATAAAATGATTTGAATTAAATTGGTAATGGATTGTATTTAATTATATATAGGTAGTTAAAACACTTTGTATAAGTTTGAATGTATAAAACAATGCAATATAATTATAATTTGTATCGAAATCTAACGAGTAATTAGTTAAATAAGATGTTTACTTGTAAATGCAACGTTAATACGAGCGAGATTCGCCTGGCTGCGGCTGGTGCGCCGGCCGGCTTGGTAACAATGCGCTCGCGATAACTAAGTTACTCGTACCTGCTATTATAACGTAATGTTTTTGATAAAATATGTTCGTTTACGAATTTGCTTAAAATTTAGTATGATTCTCAATCTATATCGTTAAATTATGTATATTAATGTATGTACTAACCTTGTAAATGAGACTAACTTTCTATGAAACCCGTAACGTTAAGTTTTAACTTAAAATACATTACAAAGATAAAGTGATTGCAATTATGTACGTACCTCGATATTGTTTACGTTTGAAATGGTAACTAATTGGAACGGACTCACTTTTAATCACTCGTTTCGGCCTTAAATTTCATAGCAATCCGATCCGACCACAATATTTGCACTTTTATATAGGTAGGTAGTCCTGGACAATGTCGAATTCTTGGTTGGCACTTAACGGTTTCGGTTCCATATAAGTAGTTGTATTCATATAAAATGGCTGATTTCCTTGACTCTTCAGTTTTGCTATTATCCAGATGTTATTGAAGTATTAGGGCTTGAGTTCTCCTGGATATTTGGCTCGATGAAGGACCATGTAGACTATGTCGTCAAATTGCCTTTGGATTTTGAACGTGTGATGCTGGTTGATGATTTGATGATTGAAGAAAATTATGTACTCATGAACTTTCAATGAATTTAATCAAAACTTGCAAAATATACATGTATAGCTGTATCATTATATATATAACTGATTTAAGTTATTTTTAAAAGGACGTAAGTCTATAATGCGCTCAGTAACAGCGAACGGTGAAGAGTGACATGCAAAATTGATGCGGCTGCGTTCCCCGCGCGGCACCTTCCCCTCGGTGGTCCATCGGTGACATTCATTCATCTCTTAACACGTATCTACGACCTGCATATGACCGCTGCTTACCATTTTCTAACATTCCGCACTAATTACATTCTATGGATCTTTGGTCTGAAAATAAATGATTTTTATTATATAATTCAACTTCAACGTTGTGTATTTGTACATCCATGTACCGGTAGTCCACACCGATTCGATTAGAGACAACGATCGCGTTTCCTATTAGGTTCAGTTGCAGCTCGTGACGTTACTACTGTGCCCAGAACTTATATGTATGAGGGTTCCTTACGAGACCCTTTTTATTTCTGCTTCTTGGCTATTTGGGTCATAGTTTTATTGCTTTCGGTGTTTTTCCAGATGTATTTATATGAGTTCCCTTACACTTAAGAGCAAGATATTTTTATACTTACAAACAATGTGAAAGTAATTTTCCAAACTGTTATGGCGTATTTATAGCATCTGTAGCACCTTTACTCAACTAAATTGGGGTCAAGCAAACTTCTTGAAACAAAACAGTCTAAGTACGGAACCTTAATTTACCTAACCAATATTTACCGCTTTTTCTATTCACCGAAGTCCCTCCACTTGGTTTTACAGCTGTAATTGGAGTGCACTAGATACCTCGCCATAACCTGAATGGGGTCCTTTCATCGACCTTATGCACTAAAACGCGACGTTTTTAGCTGAATAGTGAAGTTTTTTTTACTCTTGTATAAAGAGTATAGTGGCATACTAGTTTAATGTATTAAAGGAAATAGATTTTTTTAGGATACGAGTATGTCTGGCAGTACATATGCGATATAGGTTAGTCTCTTTAGGATACTTTTTAAAATTTGGATTATATTATGGATTATGGCTTATTTTTTTAAATTGTGATAGAATTAATCCATAGAGCATGTTAACTTTATGTTTGCAGTATGTAATATTAATTTAATTATATTAAACTATAGCGATATAAATTACAATTTGTTATTACAATTAGAATATAATTTTTGAATGTACAATGTACAAAATTGAAGTTTTAAACACAAAACTCCACCACAATGTCATCAAAATCTACCGCAGAGTAAAAATAACATAAATAAAGCTAACCTCACGCTGAAATGCCGCTCCGAAATAAGCTGAAGTAAAAAGAGGTTGCAAATTACACGGCCGCATATCGTGTTATTACAACTGGTGAGTGAGGAAGGCCTTTGATGTGGTGAAAAACAAAGTACGTAGCTCCGAGGTTTAACCTTGTTGCGTGGGGTTGCTATTGTTTTTTTGGACACACGTTATTAATTGAAATATCCGATTTTTTGGGGTTTTTAAATTAGATAGGACCTAATTTGATTTTATTTAAATATTTCAACTTTTATAGGACAAGGTATAACAGACACAAATCTGATTAAAATGTACTGTTTATTTTATTTAGTTTGTACAATGTTATGTATGAAAATAATTATTTTTATCACTTAGCTAGCACCCATCTGTAATATGCATGCCAATGCCAAATGCTGTAATAGTAAACTCGACATTTACCAAAAGAAAACTACTTTATCTATTTCTAACAGATACCCAATCCTACAACACGCCAACCAGCATACCGTAGAGACGTCCTAGACTGTATACGTTTCTGAAGGTTTATATAAGACGTGCTAATGAATATTAATTCTAGCCGTCTTACCCGCCCGTGTGTACAGTGAATTATCTATCGGATACCTGAAACTTCTAGTCTGTTTACGTACAACTAACATGTTTGACGTGGGGAATTGGTGATGTTCTAAGGATATTATGCTGCGATATTTGCATAGTTATATTGGGAATGAACAATCTTGTGGGTTCAATTTTATTGTTATCTAATTATATGATGTTTTTTTAATAAAAAATATGTTTGGAAACGATTTTATATATTTCCGTAATGTTATAAGTTTGGCACTCTGGGGTAACACTTAAGAGCTTCAGCTTAGAATTATCGGTATCAATGTTTAAGAAAGCCTTCATCATGCGCGGCGTCACAATCGCATGTTAAAATTGATCTCACATCATCACTACATATTATAAAACAAAGTCGCGTGCCGCTGTCTGTCCGTCCCTATGTATGCTTAGATCTTTCAAACTAGGTAACGGATTTTGATGCGGTTTTTTTTTATAGATAAGAGTGATTCACGGGGAAGGTTTATAATGTATAATTAGGGACCCGCCCCGGCTTCGCATGGGAGTAATGCACTCTCACGCCAGGCGAAGCCGTGGGCGGCCTCTAGTACTACATAAATGGTATTTGAGATTATGCGTTCGATACATAAGTAGGAAGGAAAATAAACGTGTTATTTAGCCTCCAGGGAGAACTAATACACTTGGTGGAAACAGAAAGGTAAACTAGAATAAAGTGAAAATTACCATTATCTTACAAAGTTGCAAATTCTGAAGTTTATGCGAAAACAACTTGCATGGCGCTAGGGAAGTAATTATAGTTAATTATTCCTTAGGGTAGCTTAGGTTTTTACCCTCAGGTAGGTATAGTATGTTCCTCTTTAAATTTCAATAAACGCAAGATCACAACTTTGTTAATTATTCGGCTAAGGTTCATTTGGGTTCAGGTAAAATTAATTAATGATTATTCTGAGGCCTTAAAATAAACTTTCTCAAGCTGATAATCTACTTCATAAGCGTATTTAAGTAAGTAAACATAAATACTAACACCCTAATTCAATACTGGCAATTGTAAGTATTAAGTGTAAATATTGATTAATAAATGTATTATGTAGAAAAAATTGACCTCTGCTGATGCGGATCTTAACTAGAATACATCAGCTGCATCTCCTTTTGGGCATGTCGTTGGAGTCAAACAAGGAACTTGGGCATTCTCAAGGCGATAAGCTACTCGTAGCAACTTGTCACTGGTCATTTACATCTGTCCCCGCTATATTAATCGTAGCTGTAGGATATCCATTACGAGCATATCACGAGACTACCCCATTTAATACCCTGTTTTATAAAAACGTATAGTCCGTACTCGGTATTCTTTCAGGTTTTCCTAGACCGTAGACACTTTATATTTTCCTATTTTCCGACTACATCAGACCCTCCTGCAATTCGCCTGCAATAGTGAGCAGGTGGTATGGTGGTCCCTTGAGGCCCCGGTAATGAATATTAACGTACCGCGACAACTCTGTTTGCACGACGCTATACGGAATTGCTGGGTTATATTGCTATTGGTGTTTGTGGCACAGATTTTTTGTGATTATTTTAGTTTATACTCTTCGGCTAAGAGCTTTACAACATTTTGGATATTTTTAGGTTGAGATTGTATTCTTAATTTTAAATTTTTAAATCTAAATTTTAGTGTACCTACTTACTACGATAACGACTGATGATATGGAGGTAACTCTTAATAATCTGTATACAAATTTAACTTATCGTCAAAAATGACACTTAAATCCATTAAACTTCACTCAAGCTAAGCAAAAACCGCTGTAAACGTGACGCCAGCAACGCTTGCGCTAAAGGAAAACCTAACAAGCGCTCGCTGCAACGTGCATTAAAAGAAAATTAACGAAATTTGATGCACGGATTATGCAAACCAGTTATATCCGCCTAGGTTCTTTGTTAGCACGTCCTAAACGAGTTTTAATAGTGTTATGACGACATAATTCGAAAGCTTTGGATTTAGACTTACCTAGGCTGTTGGTTTTTGAATCTTTTAGGAGAATGGTATAAGATTCATTTTGCAGTTGACGTTTCCTAACGAGCGTTATGCAAGTTGATTATAAGCATCAATTTAAAATTGATATACTTAAATAAAGTTAGAGAGTATGTCAGTTCGTACTATCATGCAATAAGTTATTAGATTGACCTACACCTAAACTATAGCTATATAGCTTCTAAGTAATAGCAGGATAGTTAAATAAATATAAGATAAAAACTTGTGCCAAACTCCTACTACCTTACTTAATAGGTAACTTTTATGGTAATTTGTTTATGAACATCGTATGAGATGCCTAGACCATTGGCCATGCCATAACCATGATCATTTATTCGATTCCACTGAGCTATAGATAAAAGCTAAAAGTTTTTTCCAAATTAAGTATACCATAATTAATTATAATTCTGCAGCTAATGAGTCTGATTGTTTCCCTGTATATTCACGATAAAATTAAACCATACTCAAAGTTTAAGATGTTTTGTTTGTTGCATTAATTAATTCTAGCCGAGTTCATGGTAAACAGTCTGCGCTCAACTTTCGACGCGTCTTTTCAAGTAAATTGCGTGTGATAGATTATTCACAATGACTGTGAGTCATTGTTGTTTTATAAATATTGAAAAATGTAAAACATTTGTATTTATGCAATAATTTTATTTCGTAATTATCAATATTAGCATTTTTGTTCATTTAAAATTGTGGTCGAAAACAATTGGCTGTATGTTCATGAATTAAAAAAAAAAGAATGACATTACAAAAAGCGGGGGAAAACGTTTGGGACGGCTCCCTCGAAAAATATTATCAAAAAGAAGAAAAGATACTATAAAAACTCATATAAGTAGTAATCTAATATACTATTTATTAGAAACTTTGGGCTTATTTAATAATTAAATGCCAACAGTAATACAATATAATTAATTTACTTTGTTGTCTTGGTAGCTGTAGTACTTCATGTTCATGTAAGTAATATTTCTCATATTTTGTCAAAAGTGATAGAATATATCCTATCTATAAGAATAATCTTTATAAATTGAGGCATGAAAATTGATAATTCAAAGTTTAAAGGTCAAATGATGCTTAGCTAGTTCCCAATAATAAGCTTCCAAGGAGGGAAGTCTTTGTGAAACTTTGTTTGTTTGTAACAGGGCTTACTGGGCGTATTTCATATGTGCTATTATAGTATTTCCTTTAGACAAGAAGTGACTAATCCAACTTAAGTACTGCATGTACATAACTGGTGTGTAAGTGTATGTTTGATGTTCATGATGTCGCTGAATGTCTTGTTTTGAGTATTTTGGTTTATAAGATTTATTTTATCACTTCTTCGTACATGTGAAGTGTTCACCTATTTAGGTGTTGCATGTACCTACACACCTAAGTATCTGGTGTAAGTGCATGATAATAGAAGTTATTTATGTTCTCTTAAAATATTAATTTCCTTTATAATTGCAACAAATAAATTCTACGGCATGGTCATATAATTATAAACTTTTGTGTTTATAACTACTGGTATTTTATCATTTCAGTAAACATTAAATAAATGATTGTGAAAATAAATTCCCTTTTGTTTTTTAATATTTCACACCTTCAAGTTTGAGATTCTGATTACATATTATCAACATATTGATAAATTACCTGGTACAAGTATAGTGATATTGCTTATTTAAAATAATGCTAAATTATATCACTCAGAATTCCAAGCTAATACTATCTAACTTCCAGATTTGCGAGTTTCCGAATTTTGGATTTGCGAGTTTCCGAAATTGATTATTTATCTTGTGTTCTCCTGTTGTAGTAAAAGATTTAAATGGTAAAATTTGACTAGTGAAATTAGAATTTCCAGGTTTCGGATTTCGGAAATTCAGATAATGAAGTTTCAAAAATTCTTAAGTTCAATTAATATCTAGACTCTTTTAAAATCAATTAGCACCGTTTAGCTAGATCTAACATCAGAAGTGGGATCACTTAGACCAAATATTAACATAATTTGAAAGTTTCAGTATGGATGCCGACTGACTTACGGAACTCCTCATGGCAATACATGACGCGGTTACAATTACCTACCAGAAGGATGACGACATCGCGTTGCCAGTATTCGATCCTGAACGAAATAATTGCGGAGCTGCTAGTTGGTGTGACAGCGTGGATGTTCTATCCAATGAACTATACTGGAGCAGCATCAAAACAGCAGCCAAAGTTAGCAGGTGTCGTGAGGGTTCAGCTGTACAATGGTACGAATCAGTGGATAGCAGCACTTGGAAGAAGAGCTGAGAAGATTTTTTTTACAAAAGAATATGCCGAAGAGAATTTAAGGCTGCTATGCAACAGAAAGGTCACACTTTCGAAGAAGCATTGTTTGTAAACATAAGAATACTCATACTTGTAAGATATGAGTGAAGTTTGACGTTTTTCCATATGGATGTTTTCTACTAGAAAGTTCAGTTGTGTTTGCGAAATCAGCTTAAGGTTTTTTTTATAGTATTATTTTTTATTTTCTTTATTATGCAAACTTTATATGAGTAGGTACTATTAAATTGAGTAGAAACTTTTTAGGAACTATTGATGATAATACACAAAGCTGTGCCTAATAGAAAACCTGATTTCGTTCTTTCGGATTCTTTCTATTTCTAAATAAAATGAAGTATAGTCTGGCGGTATGAGACGTGTTGATGTCAAGATGTCATTGCTCAATAGTAGCATACCCAATATCGCAGCACTTATCTCCGTTTTATCGACTTATATTAATAAATTTCACCATGGATCTGGAATCAATGGAGCCAAGCGTCCAAAGTCAGGTTTGAAAAAAAAAATTTTCCTGTGAAAACAAACTGAACATTAATAGTCCCAATGCTCAAAACTTAGACCGGCTTCACAGGTTCTTCAACCTCGTAATATGTAACAAAATGTTTAACTATTGTAAAAACCAGGTAATTTTGAAACTGTTACTTTTTAACAAGCTCCGGGCTGAAGCAAGAGATTCTACTAGCATTTAATTTGTAATTACACAACTAAGGATGTAATTTTTTTTAGAAAATGCGGTGTGTATTACAGAAGTTCCTAATTATGGTCTGTCAATAAAATGCCTCAAATATACTGGAGCAAGCTGTAGTATCATAAAGGAATCTATAGCTAGGAAATTAGCTTTTCACTATACTCCTACATTGATTTTCATAGCAAAATAACAAAATATATAATAAACTGTAGTCGTTCAGTTTACTTATATTAGTTTAGTACTAGATACTCGTATAAATGTAGTATAAACAGAGGTTTTAGTTATGACTTTTAATAGGCAGAAACGCAGTACAATTACCCTGATGTAGTCATTTAGTAAGAAAATCTTTCCAAATAAAAACAAATAAACTTGATTCAATCATTACCAGCGTTAGATGAATAATCATCAAAAAATTACAGGTAATGATCAACTTTATGTTGATTATAGGGCCTTGAATAAAACTTTGGAAAATTACCTCTTATATGACCAAATTTATAAGCTTGTATCTTTTTTTTCTATAGATATGAAAAACTGATTTAATCAAATCTCGATAGTTTCAGGTTAAGTCAAATATACTGCTTTTCTAACACCGCTCTTTGAGTTTGAAAAAAAAAATGCCAGTTGGTATATGTCAGGGACCAGCTGTTTTATTTATACTTATTATTCACTATGGGTGCGCCTACCACCAGGTCCTATACCCTCCACTGATCCTCGGATCTGATAACTCATAACTGAGAAAACAACAGTAAATGTTTGTACTTCTGAATTGTAACGCCTAATACAATTTCATTTATATTTATTAGTTTATGTAAACGATAGCCCCATTCTATTCTAAACAGTCGATTTAGAGAGAAATATTAATGCAATCCTGTTGTTAACTCGTGTGATGGCTTAACCTCAACTAATACTATACCACCTAGTAAGTTTACCCAGATTGAAAACAATATTAATCTAAACGTTGAATATGAGCTTCAATCCCGGTTAGAAGTTGCGCAACATAACACCGAAGCTCAAAATTGACAATAGCAGTTATATTTTTACAAAACTCCGCCAGAGGTACCAAAATTGTACGTGCCGGTGGAATGTGGATTTAGGCTATTTTCAACTATTATGAGATGATAGTAAAATTATCATGTATGATTTGAAAAGACTACATAAACTTTATAAGGCTGCATTTGTAAGAAAATATATATATAAAACACTGTTTGCTATATTTGTAGTGGAAAGGCTACTCTGGCTCGAAACATGATTTTTATACATTCCATTGAAAAAGAAACCGTTTCCTTTTTACATGGTCACTTAGATTGTACAGGCCCATTCAGGCAGCCAACGGAAGGTTACAAACACATCCTATGATGGTTTTACAAACTTTTATTTGTTAAAACTTCTCAAGACTGTTTGCGCCTCTTAATTAGAGCCCATAATTAGAGAGGTAATCACTCTATTCAGTACACATCCGTAGTGGACACAGATCGAGGAACCAATTTCAGTTCTCAGCAGATCTCTATTTATGGCTGACGTGGCTGTAGTATTACAAGATTAACATCATGTCATTGCTACGGGCACCTCAAGAGGCAATGGCAAAGTCGAAAGGTATGAAGCAACAGTTAACGATACGCTAAATACATGTTGTAATTGTCTGTCAGATTGGCCAAGCAGATTATGGAAAGTACAAAAGTCTTTTAACACGAGTTAAAAAATGTACTAGTTTTATTCGTAACCGTTTTCTTATTCGTTGAAATGCCAGTATACCATTTATACATACAAGCCCCTTTGAATGACGTACATATTCCAGAGTGACATATTGATCTAAGGACGGATAGCGAATTAGTAAGCCAACGTCTTATATTACAAGTGGAAAATTTTAAGAACCGAATCGAGTTTTAGGACAGATATATTATAGGTCTTTCGATGTTGGAAATATAGTCTACGTCTACTAGGATCATAGGCGTGGCGATTCAATAGAAGTTAAAACTAAATTTCAAAGGATCTTATGATATTATAGCTGTGTTTCCAAATGACAAATAATTCTCTAACAGGTCAGGGAAATTTGAAAAATTAATAGCAAAAAAAAAACAACGAATAAGGCAAGCCGATTGGGTGGGTAGATGAACATCAGTTCAGCTAATCTATATTGTACTTTTATGAAATGAAATTTATTATTTGACGAATCCTTTTATTCTGGATTATACAAAATATATCATTGTAATTAAAAAGACAATTAGAAAAACCTAAGAAGAGAACATTCAGATACAGGCAAAATCAGTTGCCTCAACTGCCTGCCTGTTTACATATAATAATAATTATTATTCATTAACGTACAGGTATGTAATATAAATAATATATCACTAACGTGTACAAAATATAAGTAAATATGTAATAAGCCTAATGTTAAAGGTGTGGCATTTGCCAGCGTTAATAAATAAATAACAAGCCTAATTTGAAAGGTGTGGCATTGGCCAGATGAAATAAATCCCAACTAATATTATAAATGCGAAAGTAACTCTGTCTGTCTGTCTGTTACGCTTTCCCGCTTAAACCTCGCAACCGATTTTGATGAAATTTGGTACAGGCAATCTTTAGACCCTGAGACAGAACATAGGCTACTTTTTATTTCGAAAAAAAGGGATGAAGGGGTTGAAATAGAGGTTGAAAGTTTGTATGGGATTTCTTAATTTTAAAAGATAAAACCATGAAACTTTATATTTAAGCACTTGATAAGAAATCATTAAACATTTGTTCTAGCATTTTTGAAATTTCGACCAGCTAAGGGGTGAAATAAGGGTTGAAAGTTAGTATGCAAGTTCGTCAAATATCACGTCATAAGAAGTTCCATAAGTCTGCAACAGATGGCGCCTTCTGAATTCTTCTGTCTTTTCTGCAGTCCACGCGGACGGAGTCGCGGGCGTCCGCTAGTAAATAATAAGCCTAATGTGAAAGGTGTGGCATTTGCCAGACGAAAGAAATAAATAATAAGCCTAATGTGAAAGGTGTGGCGTTTGCCAGATGAAATATAAGCCTAATGTGAAAGGTGTGGCGTATGCCAGATGAAATATAAGCCTAATGTGAAAGGCGTGGCGTATGCCAGATGAAATAATAAGCCTAATGTGAAAGGTGTGGCGTATGCCAGATGAAATATAAGCCTAATGTGAAAGGCCTGGCATTTGCCAGATGAAATATAAGCCTAATGTGAAAGGTGTGGCGTATGCCAGATGAAATAATAAGCCTAATGTGAAAGGTGTGGCGTATGCCAGATGAAATAAATAATATGCCTAATGTGAAAGGCCTGGCATTTGCCAGATGAAATAAATAAATAATAAGCCTAATGTGAAAGGCCTGGCATTTGCCAGATTAAATAAATAAATCATAAGCCTAATGTGAAAGGCCTGGCAATTGCCAGATTAATAATATAAGGTTTTATACAAAAAAGATGGTTATATAACACTTATAACATAAGGTTTTATAAAAATATACTTGATTTATCTAATATTGTAAAAGAGAGTGTTTTGTACTTCGAGAACGAAGCACAAGTCAGTATGGCCGTGATAGATTATTCACAATGACTGTGAGTCATTGTTGTTTTATAAATATTGAAAAATGTAAAACATTTGTATTTATGCAATAATTTTATTTCGTAATTATCAATATTAGCATTTTTGTTCATTTAAAATTGTGGTCGAAAACAATTGGCTGTATGTTCATGAATAAAAAAAAAGAATGACATTACAAAAAGCGGGGGAAAACGTTTGGGACGGCTCCCTCGAAAAATATTATCAAAAAGAAGAAAAGATACTATAAAAACTCATATAAGTAGTAATCTAATATACTATTTATTAGAAACTTTGGGCTTATTTAATAATTAAATGCCAACAGTAATACAATATAATTAATTTACTTTGTTGTCTTGGTAGCTGTAGTACTTCATGTTCATGTAAGTAATATTTCTCATATTTTGTCAAAAGTGATAGAATATATCCTATCTATAAGAATAATCTTTATAAATTGAGGCATGAAAATTGATAATTCAAAGTTTAAAGGTCAAATGATGCTTAGCTAGTTCCCAATAATAAGCTTCCAAGGAGGGAAGTCTTTGTGAAACTTTGTTTGTTTGTAACAGGGCTTACTGGGCGTATTTCATATGTGCTATTATAGTATTTCCTTTAGACAAGAAGTGACTAATCCAACTTAAGTACTGCATGTACATAACTGGTGTGTAAGTGCATGTTTGATGTTCATGATGTCGCTGAATGTCTTGTTTTGAGTATTTTGGTTTATAAGATTTATTTTATCACTTCTTCGTACATGTGAAGTGTTCACCTATTTAGGTGTTGCATGTACCTACACACCTAAGTATCTGGTGTAAGTGCATGATAATAGAAGTTATTTATGTTCTCTTAAAATATTAATTTCCTTTATAATTGCAACAAATAAATTCTACGGCATGGTCATATAATTATAAACTTTTTGTGTTATAACTACTGGTATTTTATCATTTCAGTAAACATTAAATAAATGATTGTGAAAATAAATTCCCTTTTGTTTTTAATATTTCACACCTTCAAGTTAGAGAGTATGTCTGTACATATATCAATAAGTTATTAGATTGACCTACTAAACTATAGTATATTAGCTTCTAAGTAATAGCAGGATAGCTAAATATATCAAGATAAAACTTGTACCAAACTCCTACTACCTTACTTAATAGGTAACTTTTTGAGTCCGAATTTGTTTATGAAAATCGTATGAGAGCCTAGACCATTGGCCGAACCATGATTCATTTATCTTTGATTCCCTGCTATAGATAAAAGCTAAAAGTTTTTTTCCAAATTAAAATGACCAGTGATTAATTATAATTCTGCAGCTAATGAGTCTGATTGTTTCCCTGTATATTCACGATAAAAGTTTAAAATTCAAAGTTTAAGATGTTTTGTTTGTTGCATTAATTAATTCTAGACCTTTTAAAAGTCTGCGCTCAACTTTCGACGCGTCTTTTCAAGTAAATTGCGTGCATACTTTATAGGGTGGCTACGACGTACTTTAAACTGCTATGTGACTGGAGTCTAACATGCGACGACGTTTATTATAAACGAGGCATGTAACTGGAGCTGGTACACGCCATTTTGGATTAGTAGTTGTCTATCTTAGCACACGCTATTATTATTATACTTAATTTTTTAAAATGCGTAAAAAAATAAAAGGCTATTTGTACAGTTGTTTCTAACTGATGAATAAATTAGATGCTATCTTTTTCTCATAATCAACATCATCATCATCAGCCTATTGCAGTCCACTGCTGGACGCAGGCCTCCCCTAGGGCATGCCACAAGACTGTCATAGGTGGTATTTACCCATAGTCTCCACGCTGGGCAGGCGGGTTGGTGACCTCAGTTTGTATTTTGGACTATGTTGTCAATACGGGAGGCGCCGCTGCCCACTTCCCGGAAACCCTTAATCGCCTCGTACGATACCCACGGGCAGACATTGGGTGGTACGAATTCTACTCTGCCGGCACCACGCAGCCATGGATCACATCAACATTCACAGCATCAACTTTGTTCTTCAAATAGACTTATCAGACCATAGGAAAAGTCGGCCCTTAGTCAACATGAATAATATTTCATTAATTGAATATAGTATGAAATCATTAGTTCGGTAGATTTATTTATTCATAATGAAGGTGACTTTTTTTCTTTGAGAATGTCCTGTAAGCTTTTTACAATCACCAATAAGCTACTTGCAATGACAGTAGTACAGCAACCATGACAGATTCAGCTATGTTTCTATAGCTGAAAGATTGCACGTAGGGATTATTGTTAGAGTATTTTTTTACCTCATCACAGTCACAGTTTTCTTGTGAAATTGAAGCGATACGTTATTCGAGAATTGCAATTCGAGAAATACATTTGAATTTCGGAAGCGTCTCATAAATTATTGTTCGTTAAATATTAATATTAATCATTCGTATTATACACCTAAAGATTAATTTTTCTTTATAAGTTTGATTAAATCCTGCATGAATATCTGCATAATAGTGTGTATGTCCACAGAGTTATTGCGTGAGAAGTCTAGTCAGGGAGATCGATCGAAGCTGTCTGCAGTGATAAAGAAACAGTCAACATGCAACGGTAAAATACTGTACTCGGGTACGGTGTAATTGGTTCAATGTACTGTAAAAAACTTATTTGTTATCAGATGCTTTCCGTTTTTTCTGTTTTTTCTTTCAGTAAATGCGTTCCGATTTTATTACATATATTATTACTTATATAATAAAGGAATTAGAAGTAACAGTAGACTCTAAAATAAGTACATAAACCTCATTATAAGTCTAAATCTTGAAACGTTATTTATTAAACTGATATTTAATACTACTTTCCAAATTCAGTTAACAAAATTTGAAAACAAAAACAACGCCCCTCGAAATTACAATATCGTACAACAATAATTTAGTAACTTCAACGGTCTTATTTTTCCATTAACAGGGGGAGAATCGACATGCAACCAGCTATCTTCACAGATATCTATAGCTTGATTTGATAATAATAACTTACAAAGGAAATGTGGAAAAGCAAAGCCGGAGGGCGTGAAAATGTTTATACACTTTCATAATTTTGAAGGGATGATATAGAATCCTCTACAAAGAGGGGTCGAAAGGGGCTTCAACAAAATACTTAATACGGAAAATAGGAGGTGAAAAACCTGGTTATATGGGTTTTCCAATGTTGGCTATTATTTGGTTTTTATTTTGTAAGGATTTGCAGGAAAATGCATTACCATATTGTAAGGAAACGGGTGGTTTTTGTGGCGTCTGTTTGTATTTTTATTTTGCTTTTAGAACTGCTGCTCGAGGGAATGTTTAGTTGATTTTAAATTTTTGTTCTTTTCGCGTTTGGTATGCTTAAAGAAAAGTTTTCATTAATACCTACTCTATGTATATATATATGGAAATATATATAGAAATGGTTGAAAGAGTGAATGAAATATCTAAACATCAGACCATACGTTTTAAATATACACTGCTAGATCTAACTGTTTTACCTGTATTGAAGACACGTGCAAGAATGCATCTTTCTCTATTGAAAAAGTAAATGATTGTGTGTTTTTATGTACAAGAGTCAAGTACTAGAAAGGAAAATTATAAAAGAGAATATGAGCGAGCAGGTTAGTCGAGAAGAAAATTATCAGATTGTATCTCGAGCATTTTCTGCTTGGGTACTTTAATTTTTAGCAACCGGAATATACAAGCATTTAAACTTCGAACTGTGCACGTGTATCCCCTTTTACTGTGTAATTATCCAATTCTTTTTTTTAATTAAAAACCGTTGAACGAAATTGGATCGGTTTCCTTTGTTCTTTAAGGCTTTACTGGTATTTATTCGGGTATTTTTATCCCAAATTATTTAGGCTTATTGAACGCGATTGGACGCGAGGGCAATCTATCACGGGAAACCCGAGACCTTGCAGATTCTGCCCGGGATAAATGGGTCGCAAATCTTTTGAAAGCTGGACTTTAAAATTGGTTTTTATTTGGCTTGAGGCTGGAAAATGTGTTTTTTTATCTAGAAACACCACACTTCTACAACCAATAAGTATGCTGTACTATAAAACTGAGAATAAATCCGATCTGTTCTTATCACTTAACTGGTAAAAACAATTTGTACGTTCACTTCTACATTTACAGCTGCCATTACTAGGTAGACAGCACTAAATACTAGATTACTCCTGTCCAGTGAGATAAAACTCAGGAATCGATCACCATTTAAAGAGGAATTACATTTCGTTACTGTCCAATCTTACCATTTTACTTCGACGAGTTAGAACAGCGCTAGTTTGTAAAGCGGAGACAGCAAGTTCTTCGTTTAAATATCTATTTCGATTGTCAGCCGTTTGTAAGGATAAGCCTGAGTTATTTTGTAATTCACATGGGTAACTGTGACCCGCAAGGTTTTAACCCCCATTTAGATACCTTTGGATACCCACCGCTTAGATATTCTGGGACCTTTTATTACATCTGTAAAACATAGAACGAATTTACTTGGGATTTTGTTCGAAAATAAGTAGCTAGCCTATCGGTTTGAGGATTTGATTTTATGTATGTTTCACGACGGCATGGCATAAAAAATAGATAGGAAAAGTAATTTTTGGACTAGTAGTTTTATATTCAGTGTCATTTCGCCACTATGGCTATATTTTGTCAAGAACTGTGGCCAACACTTTATGTTACCTCATATACATTCATATATTTTCTAAAACGAGCTTGTAGTAAGTACCCAAACATACATTGATGTTACAAACAAAAAAGTCTTAAAACAAATACAAACGACAGTGTTACTCGTATACAAGCGTATTTATACTCTATTATAGTCCACTTCACACAACCCTAAATCGTAAGAAAAACACCTTCTTACAAACAATTTCCAATCTCTTTGTAGTGGGCGCGAACTAGTGGTGACTGAACGATAAATTTTATGACAAATTGAAGCCCTTTGCTTCCCGAAGATTACGATTGTGCAAGTCAGGAGCGATGAGCGATAACGAAAACAATTTTTCCCTTTGAATATTGTACATTGTTAAGAATAAACGAAGTTAGACATGTTTATAGCATATATACTTTAGATATTTAACTCATCTAGCGACTAATAGGTTTTAATAGTAAGTTCGGAATCGTAAAACCAAATTAATCCATGCAAAGAATATACTTGGACGAGAGTCCATGTAATAAGAAGACATGTAGATACCGATAGATAATATTTGACATGTATTGTGTGACAGAAATGGCATACCATAATCACCTTACTACCTTTATAGAAGCTATTCACCAGTGCGCTTTCCTGTTCATTTTGCATCTTTCTCTGATACGTAGCTGAGCAACCACACCGCATGCAACGCCTGGATGCGTCTAATAGCACAGCTCTTGACGAATTTCAGAATTGAAAAGCAGATAAAAGGGCACTGGCGTAGACCTGGACATCGAAAAGAGTTTTCAAGTATGTAACACCTAGCTAGAGAATGCAATTGTATTAAATCTGTTTGCTGTGTTGTTTATATGTATAAAAACGCTTGCGTCTTCAACCATACTGTTCAACGGCACCCGTGCGTGAGTGTAAAATGTGTTTTTTGTCTGCTAAACGAAATTTATTTTATTTGACGGCTGAGCAGTTCTGTTGGGAGTTTCTTTTGGCTCTAAGGCTTATTTTGTTTTTGAGGAAAATAGTTATTTGCAAATATAGAAATAGTGTATTTACTGGACAAGACGGATGCGCCTACATGTTTCTATGTCGTTCTCAATTGAATGTGACAACTTGTTTATTTATAGAAAGCGTTTGTGAAAGAAAACAGTAAACAGTTTTATTCAAGGAAGAAATATTATTATTATAAAAGTGAAATGCAAAGTACATAAAGCTTTCTACACTTCCTCAGTGATAAGAAAACATGCAGAAGAAAATAATTGGAAAAAATGTGTCATTTCATTCCATTATAATTTTAGACCATGGTGGTCTTAGTACACAAGGATGGCCCAATTTCTTCATGTAATTGAGAATCGAACACTTATACTAAATAATATTTGTCGCAGTTTATACCCAGATGGGTGATTATTTATATAACAAGTTAGTATAGTAAGTTGCTACTATTTTCTTTGGTGACGTCGTCGTCATAATATGGTCTATGTATGAAAGAGCCCTAACAAAGTGTAGCTCATCACAAAGTAGACATTTGTTTTCCACCAAACATGGCCACCCAGTGAAATATTCAACTTCATTAAAAGAAAATATGCTTCACGAAAAGAAGACGACCTGAAAAATGCATAATGTAAGTTACTAAACTTAGTAAAAACACGTTTCATCGCGCAGGCTTTCTTTGGCGCCTTCCCGGGCGTCGGATGCTTTTAATGCAAATTTTATTTATACATGTAAATTAATATCTATTCTCCGAGACATCCAGTGAGGCAAGAAATTGAGTACGTGCAAAAATAAAAGCCGCCTGTGCTACTATGTGTACTCGCATGAGTAAATATGTAGAAATGTTAAAGAAGAGAAAGCTGTGGGAAAACTTCTAATAAATAGCGCACCTTATCTCATCTTACATTGACATCCACTGCTAAAAGTAGGCCTACCCCAGAGCATGCCACAAAGCTCGATCTCCCGTTTTTGCCATCCGGTTACTACCAGCCGCCCTTTTTAAGTAATCAATTCATCTGGCCGGAGTGATTACATTGACGTAAATATAATGTAATTCAGTTCACAAAGCGTTGATGGAGAAAATGATAATTTTTACTCACTTTAGTCAGGTAGGTACTAACAAACGACCTAGTCCTGTTAGTATTTTGAGATATCTGTCTACATTATATTTAATGGTTTTATAAATATCATATGATACTTTATCTGCTTCAACTCATTATTTAACATTATTTCAATGTTTAGGATAGATTAAAGACATTCTCAAACCAACAACATAATAAAAGTGTGAGAAAAAAAAATGTCGCATGTGACTTAATTTCAATTCGAGTTCTAATAGTAGGTTGTTCCTTATGCAAACAGTACAATACCGCCCCTTGTTTTACCAATTACGTTAGCGGTGGCTCTGTTTGCACGTCGATACTAGCGTCATCGGTTAGAACAATCGACCAGATTGCATTTTCATTTACAATGTGAATTAGTGAAGAGTTTGTATAATGGACGGTGATAAATATATGAGTGGATTGGAACTGCGCTGGTAAATATACCGAGAGGTCAAAGAGAAATTGCTGTTTGCGAGTCCGCGGAGAATTACAATGTTCTAAAGTATAGAAGCACTTACGTAGTGACTACGAGTATACTTCGGTTCAGTAATGTTTTCCTCTAGAAAAGGCGCTAGTATCTTCATAATTTAACTGATCTGTATATTATTACTATCACACATACACAGACGACGACTCTGGGGGTCTACTCTGAAGTGACGATAAACGAAGTATCGGCCGAATATCGAGGTGTTTCCTACTACGAACTTCCTTCGATCGGGTCAGTCGCGCCGTTTTTTCATTCGGTGCGATCGAACTCTATTGATAAGATAATATATTGACAGGTATAAGGCTAGATAATAAAAAGCTTATAATATTAGTCAATGTGAATTATTCTCTATGGTTCCGAATGAGTTGTGAACATCTGGTGCAATTTCGTAGTAGGGTCAAGGCTTCGATTCGGTCGGGCTTCGGTCGGACCGAAAGATTCGAAAGCGGCATTTCAGAGTAGACCCCCTGTTCCCAAATCGACTAACCAGAACTGGAAGTTGATAGGGAAGATCCCACAGCCACGCTTAGATCAGTGATAAGTTGTTAGCTTATCACCTAAGAGAATTCCTAATATCCTTGGTTACTCTTAGGCTCAACTTACACCGCCGCGGAATGGAACGGAAGCGAATTTTTCGCAACGAAATCGTATATAGCATAATGAACTTTATATTATCAGCGTCAATTTCCAAATTCCGTTACGTCAAATCATCGGAGAGTTCTCGAGAATGCGCGAGGATTCCGCGGAAGACGCGCGACTTTTTTTAGGCTCGTAGTTAGTTTGTTTGTTATACACTTGACATAAAGTTCATTATGCGATGTACAAAAACTCCCATTCCGTTCCATTCCGCGGCGGTGTAAATTGAGCCTTACGACATGCATTATACTATTACATTATTATAATCAGTTCCATTAAAATCTATAGGACAAAGTAAGCGGTTCTTTTTCGGCTTTCTTCGTTTGTAGCAAATGAATATTCACAATTTTCTTAGAAAGAGTTCTCAAAGTTCATTCACGTCAAGCCCTACAGTGTCATATGTCAACTAGATTTGGGCATTTTTGTAATGAAAAAAAAAAAAACTGGTTGTATTGATGTGGAAAAAAGCCTTTGATTCTTTAGAGATTGAAATTGGATTTTTTGAATAAATTTATTTTTGCCTTTGATATAATATTTACCAATAAATTACTCTTATGTATATTATAAATAAAAGCTTGTGAGTAATTCTATAGGTGCTGCTTATATTTTATGAATAACCTGTAAATGCGAATAGTGGCACCCTATCCTAAATACTCTAGTAGAAAAAAAGTTAGGATAAGATTGACACCTGTCATTTTAACCGCTTTTCTTATAATCTCTTACTGGATATATTTCTCCATATTATATGATGTTTCACAAATCTTACTCCATTTGTATAAAGAGGCAGTACTCCAAGATTTTTTTCTTTTAAATAGATCCAATGACCACATGAGCAGATCTTCGGAGCTAGTATACAAATATAGATACAAACTAACCTGATTACACAACCGTATACAATGTACAATAGTTTTATCCGCTTTTCTCACGTCAAAAACTTGGTTGTGTCATATGTCCAAGCTTCTTTTCTTGTCGCGCCACTTAGACGACTTGGAGTTCTAAAAGCTCCAGCATAAGAGTCAACTGATGTGTCTATGGGTTGTGAATGAGAATGTTTGGGATAAACAAAAGTGTTTGATACCGTATTGTTTAAGAACAAACAAGGTTCTCTCGCTTTGGAGTCGTAGTTGTACTACATACCTTGCGTCATAAGATTTTTTATAGTATCTGAAGGCAGTACATAGATTCCCTTCCTGACATCTGTTGCAAGTGATGAGTATGGTGGGTTGTCACGTAGAAAACTAGGTACCAAGTATAGATAGTGATACTTAATATGTATGAGTTATGATAACTTAAGTTGAGTTAGCACAGTATCTTGAATAAACGTCTAGTTAAGCTTGGATTCTTCATATGCAAATATAATTTAATATAATTATAAATATAATTTAATATAATTATAAATATAAGCATCTACTTATTCTGTCATAAACTTAATTCATTGACCCTTGGTGCTCTGCCTACCCCGTAAGGGATAAAGGCGTGATTATATGTATCTATGTATGTATGTTAATGGCTGGGTTGTCAAAGTGGGATAGCCAGAACTGCACGATCATAAAGGAGACTACACTACAGCCATTTTTAGCCTAGCGGGTCTAAATGTAACACTTTTTTACTTAATTTATTGCAATGCAAGAAAAAATATACGATAATTAACAATTTTATGTCACAAATAAGATATCAAATATAGTAAACTTCTGTACATTAAAACATCGTAAGACGCTAATTTATGAAAACGTGTTAATTAAAATTTTCATCAGCGTCACCCCAAATCGCATGTTGTCATTATCTTTTGATGTGTACATTCGTTCAAACTGAGCAAACAGGGAATCTTCAATTATGTCATGTTAAAATTGTTTGCGCTACTTATTTGTATTGGGGCATGTTAGGATGCCGCGACTTTGCTTGCGTTTATTAATTGATTTCTTAATTCAAACTTTGTTTCCAATTAAGAACACCTGCAAAGTTAATAAATATGAGCAGAGATACTTTATCATCTGTCTAATTCTAATATATTTAAAAGTCAATGAAATTATCTACTTTAGGATCATGTTAACCATGTTATGAAAAATCAGTTTCCTAGATGTTAAAATAATCAAAATTGGTCACATGGTGCCAACCATGTGGTTATATCGGCCCTTAGTGCTCTGCCTACCCCGTAAGGGATAAAGGCGTGATTATATGTAGGTATGTATGTAAAATATCCATATTATGCAAATTACAGACAGTCTTTTGTCATTATTTACCAGCATACATATAACCCGAATCCTTTGACTGACTCTGTTTCTGTGTTAGGTCCCAGTGGAATGAATCTCATTAATGTTACCCACAAGTTGTAGTGCGGGCACAGAACAAATCAAATAAATAACTTCACAATTTGATTAAAAGCCCTATTCGTAAATAAAGTAATATATTATGTAACTGGCTATTTTGTTGTTTATCTTATTCGATCAAATTTTATATTAGGGATAAGATTAGGGAAAAATTCATGAAATTGACGCACCCATGTTCAATTTTATAATGAAATAGTTTGCTTTGAAATTTCCTTTGTTCTACATTTTTTGGGTGACAGATATTATTTACAAAACAAAAATATCAAAACCAAAACTTGCAAAATCACATTGAACGAAACTTATCGTTGCAAAAATCTAGTGGAAACAATGGGCAGATTTAGTAACGGTGGCCATATCGATACCAGCGGTGCTCACTCGAGTACTCGATTAGATCATTCGATAAAGACTTGAGTTCACACGAGCTCTGTTTTTCTCATTGTTCCCTATGCAAAGTGTGCTTTTCGTAATAGTCCATTGCATAATTCAGAATGCCAAGTTGTTTGCTTAGCATTCGATTGGGTAGTGCTAAATAAGTAAGTATATTAAAATAGACCAATAAAGGACTTATTTTATCCAATTAGTTTGTTTAAATTAAAAACTTCACTTGTTATGTTATAACACTTACTTTGCGACTTAAAACTATCCCAGTAATCTTTTGAAGAAAAACAAGATGATATAATCCAAACAAGTCTTTTGACGAAACGTTATTATATTTAATCTATGTCAATACTCATTTCGACAAATGTTCGTGACAGCCACATAAAAAATAATAACAGTAACAATTTGGAGATTCGCTTTCCGTCGCTCTCCCTTTCTAATCATCACTACTGCTACATTTGTTTTCGTATTCTCCTACTTGTTTGTATACTAGAAGTGGTTGTGTAAATAACAGTGTAAATTTTGTTTAATGTTTCACTAATTAAGTGTCAATGTTTGTCAAAGTTCACAAAAATTTCGCTGTCATTATTTTTAACTGGGTAATAGTGTATTAAAAAGCGTTATTGAGTAAAAGATGACGCATCAGTTATTTTTGGTGGTGTTAGATTTTTAAAATATATTTAAGGGCCTATAAACACGACACGGTGTCATAAAAAGGGCCTTAACGTCATCATCTTCTATTTCTGTTTAGGTCAGCTAATATGTAGATATTTTTCTACCACTTGTCCTATCACTCTATACTGTCCTATTTCACACAGTTTATCGCATATCCTTCATCTAGTCTTCTCCTTCCTCTAATACCATTAATATCACTAACTAATAACCAATAGTCATCGTTAAGTGAATAACATTCTATATTTCATGGTAGTGGTATATCCTCTGTTACTTCATTCGACATACAGCCGTAAAGAGTGACCGACGAAATATTTACGGCAGCATTTATAATGAATGATCTGGCTCTCTAATAGCGACGTGATTCTTTTAAATCGTGCTAATTGTGTATTATATAAATCATTGCTGGAATGTAGAGATGATTTTTTTTGTTGACTTCGTTTGACAGCTTTAGAGTACGTGCTTTTATTGAGTTTAGTGTTAGAGTTTTGATTTAAAGATTGTACATACTTTTATTTTTGAGTTTCACAATATGTTTTAAGTCTTGTTAGGAAACAATTTGTTTTATGAGAAGTAAAGGATAAATTTTAAAAGACCTGATAGATTTCTCAGGGTAGTACCGACTATAGTAGATATTGATGCTCTTAAGCCTATCGCAATAACCGATCATGAGATTTTTTTGCATGCTGCAGAAAAAATATTATTCAATTCTTTTGAATAAGACTTTCTAATTTTCAATAAGAAAACAACTGAGATTTTTTTCGATCTCTAATATTCTAACAATCTGTTAGAATAAATAAATACGAAATAATGCGATGGATCGAATCAAAAGAAGAATAACATTTGCTTTGCTCGGTAAGCAAATTATATATGCTAAAGCAAAGCCATAGCAATGCCATCGCAAAAATGTGACATATACTCGTATGTGTCGTTTAATTTTCGCGATTCCCCTGTGGATCCTAGAGCACATCTCGTGTGAAAAGTCCTTAAAAGACAAAGTACTCAGCTTCGCTTTAATTTTGCATTACGTCTAAGCCACTTAAGGCACTATAACGGCCGCATACAAATGTTTCTTGCGTCCGACGAAAGCGCAAGAATTAATGACACCAATAAAACAAATGCGCGACATTCGTTTACACGTCCCTCTGTTTATGTCTCATTTAAGACGACGTATACTTTTACGGCCGTCTCGTAAAACGTCCCATGTGGCGCTTCATCAGCCGACATTTCTGTTACTTTCTAATGACTATGTGTTTTGGTGTTTGATTGAATTTTGATGGGCTTTAAGAGTTTGCGGCTTAAATTGTTGTGTCTCTAATTTTTAAGTTAATTAAAGTGTAATATAACGTCATATAAAATATTTTACAATATTATGTTATCTATAGGTTTAAGTAAGGTCAAGGTTATATTACATTTTGTTAATTTGAATCCTTACATTTAGTAGTGGACGCCCGCAACTCGGTCCGCGTGAACTGCAAAAAAAAACGAAATTATCAGGGATAAAAAGATTTTACCGAAATAATGAATTAATAAATAGCCTATGTGTTATTCTAATATGTAAGTTATTTTATTGTGAAGTTTCATCAAAATCCATTTAGTCTTTTTTGGGTGAAAGAGCAACAAAAATATATCCACACATACTTTCGCGGTTATAATATTAATAGGATAGGATTCCACATCATTATTAGTGATTCTACAATATGTTTTTGCTAAGAAGGATGTAATTAGGCATGAACGTAAATCTGATTTATGTCTAAACTGTAATCTGCTAATCAGTTACGTAAAGCAGCCCAACTTAAAATTATATATTATTCTTTAAAGATTCATACCTGTAACTCTTCTGAAATGTATAGAAAAAGGATTATTTTTAACTATAATGAATTGTTTACATATTCTGCGAATCGAGTATCGCTTTTGCTCTACACTAAGTACAAAGAACAGTTGGTAGTTTCAGAGAGTCCTCCGAGACAGTAAGTGGCTAAATCCACAAAACCGTCTTAGGATTCATGGTTCTTATTCTGTAAACTTATCGATCGTAATAAAAATAATAATTTAGTCGACTTTGAAAAGCTTTATTAGCTCTACTTTTTAGTATCATAAAAATAATTACGAATTCTTATATGTTATTGTAATATTTAATTTAAATATATTTAAAACAGTATTATGCTAAGATTGTATACAAGTTAAGGTATTCTTCTGGACCATTACGATGTTCGACATAAATTAGGTATGAGATATGTGTTTTGCTAACATATTTATGCAATAATATAATAATAATATAATAATAATAGCACATATTATAATGATCTGTTCCCACCAAAGACGATATTAAACAAAGTTATGAGGCATTGACAAATTTAACGACTCTCAATAAAGTTTCTACAGTTATCATGTAACGATATTCAAATATCCATGTTCTAATTTCCAGACCACACACGTTCGTGAAATGATGTAATAGGAAAACTATTAGTAACATTTCAAAGTATTTATCCGTGAAGGGGAGAGAATCGCGAATACCAGAACTAAACGTATACTACAAAATTATATTACAGCTCTTTCATTTGCTTTCACTGTTGATACGCATTCAGATAATATGATATGCAAATAATGCGATACCATCTACTACACTATCAAAATGACATCATCAAAATAAAAGCATTCCCTTTCAAGCCAGACTGCGAGAGATATCCAGAATACACCTTCCCGATTTCTCGCAAGTGAAAATCGAACAACTGCGAGAACAAACGCTGATAATGCATCCAACTTTCGGTCTATCCTGGTTCTGTCTTTTCAAACATTGTTTAGTTTTCTTCAGTTCAAAAGGATTTTTTATAGTAGATAAAACATGGACACTGCAGCTTCAATTATTCTTCAATGGAATATTGTATTGCTACTGGTCTAATAATAGACCTAAAGTATGTGTAGCATATACAACGGCATGTAAATCGATAAAAATAATCTCTATCCCGAACCGATAACCAGCGACTGTACTATGAAATTATTCTAATATTATCTTTATTTTGTAAAGTTCTTTGAATCAAAGAAAAGCTAGAGAAACAAAATGCATCTAGCGTGACAGTCGCCCTTCCATCCACGGGGCTTATAGCGTGCTCCAAGAAGTAAATTTGATCGGACACACCGCGCACCAGACCGGAAACTCCCTAGCTATGTGTTTACGTTCTAGTTTTATGTGAAATACTGTTATTTAATTTCTAGAATGCTCTATGAAAACAAAGATTTTGAGAATAAAGGAAGGTCCATCTAGTATCTCTCGCTTAACTACTAAACAAAAGTATCTATTGCGTTTCATACCATGATTATTTCTGCCTTGCAAAAATTATCTCGCTGCGTGCATGATTATTTTTGTAATGATGACACAAAGCAGTAATCATATTATACTTATCGCTCTTTTCATAATTTGGCAAAATATGAGGGAGATATCGAACAAAAATGTGTCAATTATGTGACGATATATGCTTCAATAAACTTTAGAAAAAGAAGTGAAAAGCAAAGCTTGTTTTAGTGACACTATAAGCGCCTTAAGAAAGTCACCCTAAAAAGCAATTTTCACCCTTCTCATCACAGATGTTATTACATTATACACTTATTGCACAAAATATTATCCTTTTATGTTTTGACATGTGTAATGACGATGAAAAATAATCTAAACTAAGCCTGTAAGGAGGCTCGATTTAATAAAGAAGGGTGGGATTTCTCCACGTTCATTATTTCTTGCTATAATATGACCTAGTCGCGCATAAGATTTTGTATGTCATGTTGCGTTAAAGGATTTGGTATTATTATGTTCATACGTTTGAACGGTATTGAGTTTTGAAACATGTCATGAATGCGAAAAAATATGAAAAGAAACATAAGTAAATTTGAAATTAGAATGATATAAAAATGATGAAATGTGAGTAATAACTATATAAGAGACCAGTAGGTAGGTCCATAAAAGAATAATATAAACTTCAGTGACAAAAATATTCTACACAAGGTACGCTGGAAGTATTAACTGAATTCCCTAAGTGGTGTTAGTACCAAACTTGTAGTAAAATTCTCGAAGTTTGCGTGTTTTGTAGAGAAAAATTTACAGAGTATGCTAATGGCTGTAGTTATTTATATTACTTTGCAGTTTTGAGAAAATATAAGTTTAAGTGACCTAAATTTTAGTTCACGTAATATAGTATATATAGTATACCATTAGCTAGCACTTGAGTATACTGGCGGTCTATTCTGAAAGATAAAGAGGCCCATTAAAATTGGCAGTAAATCAAGAATCATCACATTCGGTGCCTTGCTTTTTTGACATGAACTGAAGAGAGAGCTGTCAAATGGTTATTATCCATACAATTTTCGGCCTGTGACATCTCCATATTGTGATATAATAATCCTATGACGACAGGAACTGCATCGTTTGTTATATTTGTGAGGTCTAACTTTCCATAATTTAGCAAGAACTTTTAGTGTTAGAAAGAGTGCTATACATCTTCTAGAAATAGGTTGTAAAAAATATATGTTGTATTTCTCAATTAATGTTATGTAACCTCAAGTAGTTTTGACCCCTCGCCCGTCTGCCCTGTTTATTGGTGTCAGCCATGTTTTTTTGTAATCCAGATTAGGTTGAAGAAGAATAACGGCCTCGTTTAAAGAAACGCTGGCTTAGAACTGGAATATTTAGCTTTTTACCGCCATTAGGAAGTAGGCCGGTAATTAATGAATGGCCTAATAATAGCTATATTTTAAATGATTGAATTAGAAACTTTAATTTAGTGTCATTTTTAATTATTAAATTAAGTACGTAAATCTCTTTTTTGGTAGTTTCAGAATTTGCAGACAGGCAAGCTGCGGCTTATAATACCGTACAAATATAATAAGATACTACTGATTTTGACAATCACTACTTATTATTCCATCCGTCTTTGATTCCTGTTCTTTTGGCCAGGACATTTACTGCTTGTTTCGATAAATAAATAATCCTGAAGAATACTAGGGTGTTCCGATATCAAAATGTCAACATATCAACTTACCTCAAGTGCAATATAATGAAATATGTATATGTGACTTAACGTATCCTTTTCATTTCTAACAATAGTCAAGACAGATGATTACATCACGATACACAGTGCATTCTACACATCGGCATGAAATAACAGCGATGGTTCCGCCAAGGGGTGACAGTCAGGCTGTATAATGGTATTGCAGGGGTGCGTCAAGCGACAATCTCACCACCATCCATTATAACTGCGGTTGTATTCTGGAATTTAATTGGTTTGTGTAAAAATTGTTTGGCGTTTCTGCTATTTAGCGGTATGATGTTTTTTTGTAGAAAACTTTCAAAACTGTAACAGCTGTAACTGTAAATGCTGTTGGTTCGTTATCTTGCGGCGAGTAAAAATATTAACCTAGCCATCATCATAAAGCCATACGCTACCATAATAATATCGTGTATTATAATCTGGTAACTAATGGTCTTACCATATCAGGATTTGTATTATTTACGAGAGAAACATAACGTATTACAAGTTAGCTGTTTCCCGCGACTTTGTCCTCATGGTCTACAGAATGTAGCCTTTGCGCTTCTTCGTACTTACAACAATATGTTTCGGAATAATTGGGTTAGTAAACAACTCGTGAATAGGTTATAAACTAACATACTTATATGATATTAATTGAGATGTAACTGTAATATAAAAACTTGATTAACTTATAATAAGTCATAGGTAGATAGGTAAATAACAGAACCAAAAATTATCAACTTCAGTTCATTTTAATAAACCAGAATAAGGACGCCCAAGATGTTGGATACACACTGACGGAGCTGCATTCATTAACTAATGTATAGACTTTCAAAATATTTACACATAAATTTCGCGTAAGGAAAAAACATAGCCAAAATACGAGTACGTCGAGCGTAAAATGAATGAGGTTTAAAAGATTTTCCCCTTATTTTTAGGAAATTGCAAGAAAAATTTGTTATTAAAATCAACAGAGAGGACAAAGACCCTGCGTGAAAGAAAGAGGGAAATAGTTTTCTTATTCTCAAGGAATAAGGGTACTTAAATGGACTAGGTACATCTATGATGCAGTAAGTAAACACACTGCAATCTACTTGTTTGCGATTAAAGAGACTTTTTGAAATAGTCAGCCGTGTTAACATTACTAATGAACTTGGTTCTAAAATTCTTAATTAAGTGTGTCTAGAAAATGCTATGCTACTAAAATATGATACGTAATAAAAAAAACTATGTTACGGATGTATAAACGAATCTACGAAAAGCACATTTGTTAAATCTACATCAAAATTTAATTGAACTCAAATTGAATACATAATATCGCAAATGTGAAAGAGAAAAGTATTTTTAATCTGCACTTTTCTGTTATCAAACCCGACTTGAGTTAAATGGCCACGTCAAAAGCACAAAGACAAGTTTAACGCGGTTTTAACTTAGATAAAGTCATTTAAGGCGCACATTTTAAAACTACATTAATAACCTGGGAGGACAATCTCGGACTTAAAAGTTATAACAGAGACTTAAGGATTGCAAGAAATGGCTTCAAGTCATCTGTGACAAAAGATCTCAAATATCAGCGATGCTCATTGATGGTCGGTCAATTTATTATTTGACTTGATTGTTGTAACCTAGTAGCCAGTCCACGGCGTTTTAAGTTTTGTGTTCAAATCCCAGTAGGCGCAAACTTGAAAACATTACATACATATAATCACGTCTTTATCCCTCACGGGGTAAGCAGAGCACCAAACATTAATGTAATAAATATCGATTATAGCGCGAAAAATTTCGAGTTATGTATTCATTATCTTTATACATTACGTTGCTTAGTATCCACGATACAAGACCTAAGAGATCTTAGTATGAAACTAGAGTAAAGCTAATAGAAAAGCAATGTGAAAAAAAGATTGTTTTTTAATTAAGTTTTCATGCTTCACAGTAAAAACTTTTATCCAAGAACTATTCTAGAATCCTAATTCATAGGCATCCAGCTCAGACAGACCAAGTCTAATATCTCAGAGCAGAGACAGCGGTGCAATCATGGCGTCTCAACGGTGTGTCACTTCTGTTGCATTGTTGCTTGACATTTTCTTGTTAACTGCACACTTTGCCTACTGTGACTTCTGTGTGGAACTATTCTCATTATTCTGTGGTGAAGACGTTGTGTTTGGACGCGGGTGGTTCGGAATTTGAATTGCAATTATATACGGCCTGTTTGGATAAAATTAAAGTAAGAAACTGTTATTAAAGTTTTGAAGAAACGTCAGATCTACCTAAATGCCTCGCTCACGAGCTAACTTGGCTAACTTCTAAGTAAATATAAATATGTGAATTCCCAGGATTCATTATCATGTTACCACCAATTCATCAAATGGTGTTTTCAAATGATCGATCATATATTGTTACTCATGCCGACTATGGCATGAGGTCGTAATTTTAACCAATATTTTGAGATGAAAATAATATGTAGTTTTATATAATATGTATTTTTTTATGTAGTTTTATATTAGTAAACAAAAACCTTAAATGTAAGGAAAGAAAAGATATTGTGAGTCTCTCCGTTGAAAGAGAAACCGAACTAGCTTGTGTTGAGGTTAAACAATTCATAGTTGTTAGAGTATACAGCCCCCCATGTGCTAATTATGACCGTTTTTCGATTACAATGGAGGAAGTTCTATCTAAAGTCATAAATTCTGGCAAAGAAATTATCATATGCGGAGACTTCAGTGCGGACATATTAGTAAGGTCTTCTGCCAGCTTGAGATTTTTAAATTTATTTCAATCTTTTAACTTAACTTATGTAATTTGTTTTGTGAACCAACAAGAATTACAGACACTACTGCTACATGTTTAGATAATATTTTTACAAATATAAAACCTAAATACAGTAAAATAATAGACAATTTTGACTCGGATCACAGGGGACAGTTAGCCTCTTTTCCAGTCAAGTCACATAAGGTAACAAAACAAAAGATAACTTATGTGCCAATTACATCTAATCGAATGGAATCATTTAGGGGCAAGGTTACGAGAAGATTACAAGACTTACACTACAATGAAAATCCCAACATATTGTATAGCTCGATATTTAGTCTCATATTAACTGAGTTTAATAAAGTATTTTTAACAAAACCTATTACTATAAGTAATCGTTTAGTTTTTAGCGAGTGGGCCACACCTGGCATATATAAGAGCAGAGAACGTTTATATAATCTTTATAACGAAAAAACGTTTAACCACAGCTCAGTCTTCAAGGAGTATGTCAAACAGTATTCTAAGTTATTTAAACGTGTTTGTAACAACGCAAAATCAAATTTTGTAAAAAATAAAATTAAACAATCTACCAATAAGATTAAAACCACTTGGAATATAATCAACAGTGAGACCGGAAGAAATGCCGTTCGAGATTCCAGCTTTAGCTTAGTGATTGATGGAGTTAACATAAAATCTCACTCTGAGGTAGCCGCAGCTTTCCAAAACTTCTTTGACAGTATACCTCATTCAGCAACAAAAGACCTTAACTCGTCCCCTGAGGTCGCTGCATCTTTGCTCAAAAACGGTGTAACAGCGTGTGAGAGGGATTTCGCATTTTCCTATGTTAACTACAAAGATATAATTAATTAAAACTTATGATGCAAAAGAAAACTCTTAAACTAGAAGAAGAATCAAATCTCCGTAGCTTGTTTGTGAAATGTCTTACCTAAAATCACATAGTAGAGTAAGAATTAATAATTTTATAAGAATGATTTTTCAAGAATATTTATAAATGAACATTATTATTATTACACAAACAGTCCCCAGACATTTAAATCCACACATTTACCTATAGCTTTAGCATCTGGCTTAACCCGTAAATGCGGATGCGGTTTCTCAGCCTCTACTTTGAATGAGCGCCAATGGCAGACCAGTCAAGTTTCCCGCATTGTCCGTCACTCTAACCAACGAAGCCTGGGACGTCGGCGCGGCGCCTCTGTCGACGTCCGCAGACGTTATTTAGGGCTTCATTGTGCCCGCCGCTCGAGATTTGACTGCAGATAAGTTGGATTGTTTCGACTGATGGCTTGTCGTATTATGGTTTTAAATGTTTATTTTCTTATTTCAACCTGCCATTTCGTAGTGTGAGGTTGACTTGGAATGTGTGAGGTTTGTATACTTAATATCATGCTCTCGGGTCTAGCAACAAGCTTACATTTGTAATTTTATTATTATTGTATTTTATATGTAATTCGTTACAGAATTCATAATGTGTTTAATTGAATAAAAATAATATTTTTCAGTACTAAATTACTTTTTAAATAAATTTTATTACTTTTGTAAACCACCTATGAAGTTAATTAGAAAAAATATAAGTTTTTTTGACATCCTTATACTTACGCCAACTCATGGACCTGCGTAGCGTAGGTACATTCTTCATTATGTTTACAACGTTATACCGTAACATAAAATACCTGACATTAAAAAAAAGAAAATATTTCGTTAAAGAGGATAAATATGATCTAAGCATTCTCATCGTTTATGTTTAGTGTCAAATTAAGCGGAAAAACACCTCATCACCGATGGATTGATTTTACAGGCCCATTCATCAATCTCCTTGACTTATTGATTGATGATTGCACGGCCTATTGACGGAAAGTAATTAAAAAAAGCCTCAAACATTGTATTCTCACACGTAACGCACGCCCGTCAATCGGCAGCCATTTTGTTTTGAGCCGCGTTGGCGTGTACGTGTTAAAATTTCGGCGGGAAACAGTGTAACGAATGCAGGTCTTCATAACATGGTTCTGTACAAAGCACCTAAGTCAAATTATTTTATTATCAAGTGTACAATCGTGAAACTCGTGCGTTGTCTGTGCCATTTTGTTATGACAGGTTATTTATTTTATTTGGGACACATTATTGTTAGTCGGATCTTAAGGTCATGTGAAATTGAAAACGTGGTCTTACAAAATACCATAATATATTTAGGAAATGACGAGGTATTGTTATATTAACAGAGATATACATAGTAGTAATCGAGATAGAATTTTAACTATGATAAATAATAAAAAATTATGACCCTCATATTTATTTATACTTATATGTACTAAGGTGGGATATGACTTTTCATAGCTACATTATCCATTGTTCATCAGCCTATTGCAGTCCACCGATGGACGTAGGCCTCCCCTAGGGCAAGCCCCAAGGCTGTGCACTGTTATGGGGGGGGGGTGTTTGCACTAATTATTCATTATTCGTAATATATTTTTTCAACGTCTCTTGATGATTTATATTTACTCATTCATTTTCCTATATTAGGTAATAGTCGTTCACCTAACCGATCCTCTTCAACTATGCTATTGAAAAGTAACATTATATCAAGCAGTTTCAAGACGAAAATAGGACTCAAAATATCATTATAATGAGTTTTCGAACTTATACAGCATAATTTTATCGAGGAGTCATTAGAATTGAAAAGAAATATTTACCGTAAAAGTTATACTTACCTAATGAAGAAAGTATAGCGAAATTTTAATGATAAAACGCTCATTATAGAGTTTAGGATTGCTTTTCAAATTGTTTCTGTTACAACTCTTTGATTCATTATGGCTGTTGATTAAATGAAGCGAAAGTCTATTCAGGATGTAACAAAAGATGATATGTAAAGCGAAAAGTTGTCAAAATAGGCCACTCGAAATCACATGTTTATTTTTATAGATTGTATAAACATTGCTGAGTTGTTTATGAATTTCAATTTAATATAAGGATTTCAGTCAAACTTTTTGATGGAAAGTGATCAAGACATCAGATAGAATGTAAAGTACTTAGGTACGTTACGGAAGAATAAACGGAATAAGGACTAATGTGATATTTGTCGCACAAAAAAATATTTTGAGCTAAATCTTTGACAAAAGAAAGTTACTTATAATACCGTTATATTTAAAATAATCGTTTAATCGATACACTTGATAGTCATCGTATTCAAATATATCGATACACAACACCTTCTGTTGTTGAGCTTTGTGGCTGTAAAATGAACGATTCGTTATTAGGTAAGTACCTATTATATTTATGTCAAAAAATTAAGATATTTCCTATTAGCCCAGATAAGATCGAGAGTGAACATGGTGGGTGTCTACCTTAATGGCATCATCAGGATTAGTTTTCCATGTTAGTTCTATCTACCGAACCAACTAATATATATAACTATTGTTTACTTATTTTTTTATATTCTGGAATTTCGCCTGCTTCTCCGGAAAATAGGTGTGATTTTATTAATGAATCTCACTATGTTATGTTTTCGACAAAAACGCCTTTTTCATAGCCCTACACTATTAGCGGTCAACGGAGTCCGTGCTCAATTAAAGTGGAGCGAGATAACCGCGTCACGTACTCTAGGATTGTATCTTGTCACATCTCTATGGATCCACTAAAGGTTTAATTAGTTGTACTTCCTTGTTAAGCACTTCTTTAACTGCTGAATAAGATGGCATATCTTTCTGGCCGTAATTGGGCGGTGTGGTCCCAGCTCGTCACTTTTTGAAGACATCATGTTCGCAATACGACCCCCTAGAATTTTTTTGTATGAAAATACTAAAATACTAAATGTGATGTTTGCTTTAAATTCTTGGGGGTCAAGTTTCTCAGGTAAGATCGATTGTCTATCCTATCCATGGTATCTAACTTTAATTGGTTTATGACCTATTATCATGAATTATATGAATTGTATTTATGTAACGTATGTAACAGCCAATTGTAATAATAACCGATGTTGAGAGATTTGTTTTTGCATCTCATAATAATTTATTACTTCCAGTAAAAAACTGAAAATCATCTAGTTCTAGTATTACAATTCGCTGTAAGTATGCAGTTATGCCTGTGTTTTTAATGTGACACAAGTTATTCTTCTAAAACATAACTTTATTCGAACGTTTTAACTCTTTGTCATTCAAATAAATGACTATTGCTACTACCTACAATGACTATTTCGACAAGACACTCTACTATTTATACAGTCCATATCATTTGTTTTACGTAGGCCAGACAACATTCGTCTTGTGTATACAGGGGATGTCAAAATTATAAATTCAAATATTATTTCATGCGAAAACTTGTACGGATCCATTTTCGCCGAGCATCCTTCGCTAGTTTATTTTATAGAGGGGGAGTAAGTAAAATAAATAACAATTTCCATAATGATTGTAACTTACTTAATTGTAGGCACTATCGTTGTTTTTGAATGTTCAAAGTTTGTTTTATTATAATTTATGGTAACGAGTATTTCTATAATAACATTTTGGGTCTGATCTGTACGATGCCGCGTTTGTGATTTACATTGCGATTTGAGAAAATATTACGATTTATTTAGTACTATCTCAATTTCCAATTGGGCATTATGTATAATCATATACATAATGCACAGGGCTTTTTAGAAAATGAAATTGTAATAAATAATTGCTAATCCGATACATAGTTGGTGATCATAATTATAAATTGGAAAAATGATAGGCGATAGGCCTGTTGATCTATTGTCACTTCGTCATTTACAGCCCTGGAAAGTCCACTGTTGGACATAGGCCTCCCCCAATAGCCTCCACTCCGACCGGTCGGTTTGCCACGCTACGTTTGCCGATACGTGATATCCACTCTAGAACTTTCCGACTCTATCGGCCATCTATGTGCCCTGCCCACTTTAGCTTGCGACCATTGAGCTATGTCAGTGATCTTTTACTTACCTACCTGTGATTTACCTACACCTAATTTTGCATTCATCAACTCCAATTTGAAACAGTGCCAGCAACATACAGGCACTAAAAACAAAACCGCCAACCAATGGCCACTAAGTATGTGAGAACCGTTTTCATGTGAGGTGCGAAGTACAGAGGCGAGCCGTAATTGGCTACTCAGCCGAGTCGTGTCGTGCTGATACCATTTCACGGTAATCCTATATATTTTGTTAAGGAAAATAAGAATATAATTGCACATTTGCGGACACAATTGCGAAGACAATGCTCTTTGAAGTTTTTCTTTGATTTTATATGTAAGTAAGTCCCTGTAAGAAGCTCTCAATTGCATACTACTCGTTAGCTACTTGACAAGAGTTTAGAAATTAAAATATAGAAAACGCACCCCTCAAGAATCCAAAGTTTGAAGTATAGTCTACTAAATCGATTTTCATTTCAATTAAACCAAGAGTAATCCTTGTTTACCCTTTATTATTTTGGACTACATAAAGTACCAAGCCAATCTGAACGACTCTTAAATTTTCCCAAAACAAGGCCAAAAATTCGTGAATCCGATAAGTACCTAACCAAAATGGGATGCTTTATACCGGCTCCATAATATTCGAATTTTCCCATTGAACCCTCCAAATAGATTTTGACTTTGGGGCTCTTGGGTTAAAGGCCATAATCCCCTTGTAAATAGGAAGATGGGAATAGTGTGTGCTTGCAGCTTAAGGTTAGCAAGCTCGTGATGGCGTGATATTGATTCGAAATAACCAATATTGATATAATGGTCGACGTAAAATTCAGTTAGTAGTAATATTTAAGAGAATTTTTGGTTTATAGAAACAGCAATAATCAACAAATCACTCACACTAACGTTTCATGTGGGGTAAGAATTATCGTGCTTAAGCGTAGACGTACACGATGTATGGAACTGTAACTGCTTGACGTCTATGCTTACGTCTACGCATACGGATCAGGAGGTCTACTCTGAAGTGACGATAAACGAAGTATCGGCCGAATATCGAGGTGTTTCCTACTACGAACTTCCTTCGATCGGATCAGTCGCGCCGTTTTTTCATTCGGTCCGATCGTACTCTATTTGACAGGTATAAGGCTAGATAATAGAAAGCTTATAATATTAGTCAATGTGAATTATTCTCTATGGTTCCGAATGAGTTGTGAACTCAGGTGAATGAATCCGAAGCAATTTCATAGTAGGGTCAAAGGCTGCGATTCGGTCGGGCTTCGATCGGACCGAAAGATTCGAAAGCGGCATTTCAGAGTAAACCCCCTTGTCTGCCCGTGCCTATACAGTTCGATACATTACAACTCAATGTATCCAGTGTGCTCGAGGCTTAAAATAACAAAACTTTGAAATAGACAATAAAAATAATAATATATTTCAGTTCTTGGTAATAGTGGTCCAAAAATATTAACTAAGTTATCAGGTAAAGGTATCGGGAAATAAACAAAAAATAAATCTCGCAAACTTTAAAACAATAAAAACGTAGTAAACACAAAAAAAATGCTATTCCGAGTGCACATTTTCAGGAGATAACTCACCTATATTTCATACTGGATGCATTTAGCAAAAGAACAAACTACCATAAATTTCAACATCTGTTACAAGCGAAACTGCTATCGCTTACGTAAGCGGGAGAATCTGCGAACTCCCTGACACAGTTAAAAGGTCTCACTACGCTATCTGGTATCTCCAATAAACCACTGCAGTGCTGGTTGATATTTAAGGACCTGTCAATAAATCGACGAGGCTTAACCCGGGCTCAATGCAGCTAATGTGTCAAGATATCGACCTACAGCACGCTCGTACACTCGTGTACGACTAAAGAAACTCTTTCGATATTCAGAATTACAATTTATTCCTGCACGCTCTGCCTGCGGACGAATGAGATTATGTTGAAAACGTCGAAATTTACGCGAGTTCATGAACAACCACGTGAGATGTTTGCTATTTATGCGCTTTATCTAACTAAAGTGATTTTAAACGCCTCACGTTACCGGCCATTATTCATTATTCTAAATCACAATCTTCTGACGCAACTCCGTTACTTTCAAAGTGAAATATTATACAATAGACACCGAAAATTCATTTCACTCACAAATTCTATTGTGAGACGGCAATTTAAGAACGAATCGCTGTAATTGAAGCACCGAAAGTATCGATTATATGAAAAATATTTGACAAAAAACACTGTAATCGAAGCCGACTTTATGAACGCATAATCATGGGCGTTGCGTTTGGTGCGCTCGCAACTTTTCTCTGAGATAATTACGTTTTTTGGAGTAGCCTCCGAGCGACATAAAAGTGAAATATTAGTCATTATAGACATTTGCGCGGGCGAGTGATCAGTGGGGAAGTTGTTCTGTCGATGCCCGGCAATTTGCATCATAAAACGGTTGTCGAATTTATTCGTGATGCCGCAGTTATGAAATCTCAAAAGTGTCTATTGTTTATCAAATTGTCTTATTGCGTCACTTATTGCGGTGACGTAAACTAGAAAAGTTACATTGTTTTGATAGAAACAAAAAAGCCAATAAATAAGATCATTGTCTAATAACGTTATTATAGTGAATTATGGTAACGGCAAGTATAGATTTAGCTTTCACTCTCGAAAAGAGTAATTTGACTTTGTAGCGAGTGTTAAAATCTTCGAAAACAGACAAAGAACTAATAGGCCCTGTTCATTTTGAACTGTTGATTTAACAAAAGCAATTACTTTGACGTCACCGACTGCAACTTGCCTGAAGGCGTCCTCTATTCTTTAACATGACAGCCGCCACTGCAGATTAATTAGACTCATTTTTCAGTAGAGTAGAGGGGTAAGGTTCCTTTACCTTGGGTATCAAAATGTCATCGCGTAGGATGTACGTAAGGTATGTGTGTGTGTTAATATTGTGTTTCTGCATTATTTATAAATACTTCCTACATATCTACTGTCTTTATTTGGTACAAAAACCATACGTTACACATGAGTATATTGTACAACTACACCGACAGGCACATTTTATATTTTTTTCACGAGCGTTGTGGTATCGTTTGTGCATTGTACATGGACACAATACCTACTTCACCATAAAATTCCCTAACATAAACATGAAAAACTTCTAAAAAGTGCATTAGGTTGAAAAAAGCCATCCACATTAAATATTTCACCTAGACATTTCCATGTCGCTGCAGAGAATTTCCGTCTCGCATTAAAAAAAATAATAAAATAACAATTTCCCAGTCGTATATGAAAAATTCCATCAGTGAATGTGGGCCGTAAATTCTGTGACCCACAAGCTCGTAAGCATGTATAAGTTGTATTCAGTGATTCAACTGTTTTATATTTCACCAGTAATATTTTACGAATATTGCGTTACCTTACTAATAGAAATGATATTGACAGATGTCAATTATATTTATTATAGAATATACAAATTACTATTTAGGAAGACGAATTTAAAGCTATAAACATGTTGAAATTATATAGCCCAATAAAATAAGATTTTAAGTATAGCCAAAATAACAATTCATTAGTAAACAACCATAACCTACATTTTGAGTGTGACAGAAAAATTTGCTTGGATTACACAGTTTAGATAATAATCTAGAGATTTATTTGTCTTTTTGAATATCTATATCCAAAAGTATACTCAAAAGTAATCTTTATATAATAATTATTTAGTAGCCGTATTTCACATAAAATTTGATGTAAATTTTATAATTACTTATACTTCCTTCACAAGCTATTATAAATTCAACACTAACATATTTTTTGTAATGTTTTATGGTTATTTTAGATTTGCACTTATTTATCTGCATTTCCTACAATCTGTGACAAAACTGAGTGCAGGGGTGTATTCAGGTCATAATTCTATTTTCATTGAGACAAATATTCATATTAGGGGGGGCATTATGAAAGCGTGCGTGCCTTGCGCATTATGCGGAACGTGTAAAGGTTTTTACTATACCCTAAAAGCCTCCAAGTTAAATATTTATGAAAATTTGAGAAATAAAGTACAGCTGTAGTTGCACGCTAGTACATTCGAACACAATAATAAAATACTATATATACCCATTACAAACAAGCATACTGGCTGCGTTCCCGAAATGGGGTTGCCAGAACTGCAGCCACGTTGCCACGTTTAGGATAGCAGCAGATGTATTCTGGTGAAGCCCTGCCTCAGCTTACGAGATCCACACCCGCGTTTACTTAGATACGGAATTATACAACACGATGCATTTGATTTATAAACCAGACCGCGTTTTGTATGCATTATCTAATAGAGATTCATACAAAACTTGGTCCTATCACTCGCTGTGTACAATAGAGTTCTTAGGCACAACCTCCACGGTCGATTGCCGTAGAAAATGCCGTAGATTTTGACCGTCAAATGTTTATAGAGCTATTTAGGTACTGTTTCTAGAGTTATATTCGTAACCGTGATAGTAAACACTGCATAAGATCAATTTTAGAATTGACCATTTCCAGATTAGCCTTTTCCGTAATTGGCCGTTTCCAGAATCGGACATATAATAGGACGTTGGGCATTTTAAAAATTGCTGGCTTCATCACTCCCAATCACGATTTATTTGTCCTTGGAAATGATCCTTTTGTTACTTAATTTTGTCTTGAACTGCAGGATCTTACGAGGTGTATAGTAAGTTAGTTTATGTCAGGACGACACCTCGCGGCAACGTGATGTGTATGAATTAAGGTGCCTTCATCTACAAAGATCTAGGTTTTATTGAAATGGCCGTTTACATAGAATTTTTATTTTCTTAAGTATCAAGACAGACAGGTATTTATAATTGGAACTACTGGGTATAGAAAGCTAATATATTGTCACCATGCTGGGTAGGCGGGTTGGTGAGGGTAGTATGATTTTCAGACTATGTTGTCAACACGGGAGGCGCTTCTGCCCACCTCCCGGAAACACTTAATTGCCTCTTACAACACAATACTCAGGGGCAGACATGGGGTGCTATTCTACTCTGTCGATACCACATAAGATTTAAGTACAGGGTGGGTGGGTGACAGCCAGGCAAATACTGAAATGCTGAACAAGTACCATTGTGTTGAGTTAAAAGACAGTGTTATTACTCGTAGGAAATGTATTTTTGATTTGATTACCAGTAATCTTTGCTCTCCGCGCCAATTGTATCGGGCGATCCTGTGACTAATTAAATGGGATTTATTGGTTATTGTATGATACATTGCTGTTTTGTGGATCATTTGAAACATTCTATTAGGGTTGATCAGCTATTTGAAATTTTTTGAGGGCAACTTTTTTGAAAATCATCTTTTAATAAAAAAATATATTTTAAAGTTCTAAGGCCTAATTAAATGAACAAAACTATTTTTCCTGAAAATGTGAAAAATGTCGGAAAATTTAGGAAACTTCCTACGAAAATTTTCAGTGTTTTCCGCTTCAGAATCATGGTCTGAAGTCATGGTATCAATATTTGCCTGGCTGTCATAAACACCCTGTATATTAAACCAAAACAGAAACGCACCAGGCAGTTGTATAGGGTATATAGGTAAATATATAAATTTCTATCAGCAGTTTAAGCTAGTAACGCCTGCGGCGTTGTCTGGCATGTTTTCCAGACAAAAGCTCCCAGACGCGTGAACAAAACAAGGGTTTAATAAAATAATAAAAAATAATAAAATGTAGTAATAAAAAGGACGTAATCGGTTTTTTAAATATTTCCAAATGCCACGTACTTGGCAGATAAGTGTTCGCAAGTTATGTCTTTATATAGTCATACAGTAGAATAAAACAAAGTTGCTTTCCGCCGTCTGTCTATCCCTATGTATGCTTAGATCTTTTAAACTACGCAACGGCCCCCTGATTACTTAATTTGCACTAGCAAAGCCGAAGCAAATCGATAGCGAAAATTGTACAATATTCGTCTTGAAATGTCAAAGTTCCTTTGAAATTCGTTTTACGTACCTAATACGAATTTGACAAGCAATCGGCGATTTTTGTACAATTTTCGCTATCGATTTGCTTTTGCTAGTTAGGTAATAAGGGGGCGGATTCCAATGGGATGAAGAAATAAATACTATTATACAAATAGCCAGATCAAATGGATATAGTGCACAACTAATTTATAACCTCATTGATAAAAAGAAAAACATTTTAGTTAAACAAATGTTGTACCCAAAAATAGAGGAGATTACAAATATACTATAATACTGGTAGTTTACCATATTTTTGGCTATATCTCAGAGATGATTGCAAAATCATTGAAAAAACAAAACATCTTGGTGGCTTTTAAGACTTTTAATTCTTTAAATAGATTAATTAACACAAAACAAATATTACCAATTGATAAAAAATCAGGAGTTTATAGCTTGCACTGTCCTGACTGTAATTCTGTTTATATAGGTCAAACGGGTCGTAACTTCAAGATTAGATACCAAGAACATTTGGCAGCTTACAGGAACAATTTCCCTGAAAAATCACATTTTGCCAAACACTTGTTAGTTTCAAATCATAAAATTCCAGATGACCACAGTTTTGTTAGTCTGTATACGTGTGAAAAGGGCATTCGTCTATCTATTTTGGAACAGTTGGAGATTTTGAAAACCAAATATTCTGGTGTAAACCTTTTAAATGAACAGGTTGAATTTTCTTCTCCACTATTAAATTCTATAGCTAGAATAAATAAATAAATAGTAACCTTAGAATATAATGGCTTGTCAATGTCAATAACAATTTTTGTTTTTGTGGGCAATGGAATATGTTGTTGCATACATCCTTGTTTTTCTTTACTAATTTATCAATATTTTGGTGAATTTTTGAATTTTTTCATTTAAATTTAATTAATTCACCCAATACTATTTGGTTTGTGTGCACAAATAGTATATATTTATTTGAAATATAAATAATGGTGGGTAATTATTTATATATTTTTTAATACTTAGTAGAGGGTAGTTAATTCTGTGTAAGTAATGTGTTGGGTTTTTAGAGGTTCATAATAATTAGTGGTTTACTAATTTACTAATTTCTATGCCACGGTTGTTGGCGAAACATATGTAGATTATTTATCTAGTTTTTGATTTCGGAATGGTGCAATCTATAGTCTTGCATGCTAGGTGCTCGGGTCTGGTTTCTCATGGCGATTGTAGTTAGTGCAAGTGCCTGTTGTCGCAATTATGAGTGTAGGGCCCGGTGGTGGGCGCACCCATAGTGAATAATTATTGAGAAAAAAATGGATAATTGACTATATACTCGTAGTAAACCAACTATTGAGCTGTGAAATTACTATAAGGTCATTGTTTGGAAAAATTAACATTTTAATTTATTTTATGCAATTCAAAACTACAAATTACCTACTTATGTTAATTAAGTAAATTATGTGTTTTTTTATTAATATTTTTCCTTTATGTTGTTGATTTTTTTACTTTCAAATGCGTGATAATAAAAAGAATGTTTAATTTTTAACTATATTCATATCATGAAGCCCTGTTGTATCATTTATACTTATCTTAACAGTTTTGAACACGTCTGTACACCGACTTGAAATAAACAATAGATTTTTTGTCCAAATAAAGAGTAGGGCCACTTAACTAAAGAAAATTATTAAAATAAATTCGTTTGGTTAACTGATCCAATAATCTGAGTTCCGAGTAGGGCGAGCGGACTAAAGAGCCAGATGGAGTGATTCAAGATGAGGTTTTATATTATATTAGTAACAGAATTGCACCCGATCGAAACCAGAGCGGGTCGATAATACTATACATATAGCAGCTTTAGCTAGCATACCCTTGAGTATCATCTATATCATAAATTCCTGGTAGTAATATTACGGGCAAAAAGCACTACTATCTAGTACAAAAAATAAATTACAAAAACGCATTATCACTCAGGTTTGTATCACATGACACGACAATAAACAAGTAATACCTTAATAATATGGGTTAATCAACGAAAGGAGTATAACATACATATAAAATGGACCTAAATCATAGTAAAAAATTGAATGGTAAATAATTGAGGCGAAAACGACACTCTGGCTAATATCTACCCAGAGCCTACGGATCTGCACCTGTACTTCGATTCACTTGTAGCAAAATATCTGTGATGGCTTATTTTATTGAACAGTCTCGACATTCGCGGTATAGGTGAGTTTCGACCTAATACTAATAATAATATTAATTCCGCACCACGAGTAAAACTCACTAAAAAGCAATATGTAACGGCGTGGCAATATTACCTTCATCAACATACGCTGTACTTTAAAATTATCGTTCCTATGCCCCTTCCAGTTTCGATATGATCATGCCACATCGCCCTTCCATACGCGGGGAGGTTTCCTCATTTTGGAGTCATTACACGGAATAGTATTACTGTATAAAGTCCCAAGAGGGGGGATCTGCGGCGCCTGTTTATTTACACACTCCCATAATATATTTTGGTTAATTAAGTTTTTGTGGGTCTCTAATAAGATAACCTTACTGGAATTATAAAAATTGTGATGCTAAGAAAACATTTTTAAGCTGTTTTCCCCATATTGGGAACACAGCCGTGGTCTGTATGTGTATGTTTAAAAAACGGAACATAATTTGCAGGTATGTTTGATCGCAACTCCAAAAATCAGGAAATATATTAATTCCTTTATTTTCATTTCGAATAATCGAAGGAGAGTTCATATCTATCGCTTGTTAATTTCGCTATATTTTAACATCACAAACGTCTCAAAATAATTTAACGGCAAAAGCGAAGCGAAAAAACAAGACTGCCAAAGGAAGAAAATCTCCGAAAACTCACCGCTTAATTCGCAATTACCAGTTCTCCAGTAACAGATTGAACATCAAAGAAACCTTAATTAAGCCTTAGAGGAGCCATAAATAGCTACCTACCAAATAACACTGAAATATTTACTGTGCTCCCACACAGACGAGCTATTTTGCTCAGTGTTTGATTCGATTATTGGTCGCCTGACGCAGAATCGTATGAAAACATCATCTGCGTGCTTATTACCCGACTGCTCTAAAAGAAGGGTTATGTTTTTATAAATATGTGTATATTCTATGTATGTTTATTTAAGTGTGTATATGTATGTATAGGTATAATTCTTTTGCACGCTCTAGAACCTAAACGGCTTATCGCATTTGAACCTGAGAGATATCGATCTATTCCGGTCCGATCCCTTAAACTAATCACATTTTATTTTAAAACCACAACAAATTCCGGTCTGATACCAAAACAATTTTTAGATTCCGGTCTGATCCCGTAGAGAGAATGAAAATTCTACAAGTTGTTTTATTGAAGAACGACAAAGTTAAGAAAAATTAAATAAGAAATAAAATAGTTCGATCTCTTAGTAAAAATCAACAATCATTCGAAAAACAATATTGTATATGTCTACGGTTTTACTTGCTAACAGTACTAAAAAATCATTGAGAAGACACATGGGATCAGAACGGAATACAAAATAAATGAAATATTCATCCGATCCCGCTACGGGATCAGATAGGAACAAAATTATAAAATGAAATAAAACGGATCCTTTGCGGAATCACTTGCTGGGATCGGAACGGAATAGATCGAGCTATCATTAGATGCTTCTTAGTCGTGAGAATGACACTGGGGGAAAAAATTACGCAGTTGGGTTTGTTTTTCCCTCGAGTAAAAAATTTACTCTTTAAACTTTTAAAATTGCATCTTATTTTATTACTATAAACAAGATAGAATTTTATAAGATAGTACAAGCTGTTTAGACGATATCATTGCGTGTTAATAGGCCTACAAATAGTGTTCAAATTTAAATGACGTGTCGTATCCAAATCTCTATCAATTCGATCGAGGTATAATGTTTCTTTGTATAAGTCCCAGTACAGATAAGGAAAGCTATATGGTGGTGGTAATAGCTATAGCAGCTCGTCTACTTATGCTTTTAGTCCGCAAATGCTTTAATTGACTACAACGAAATTCGTTAACGCCCTTTTGAACTCACGACGCTGCTAACAGTGGCCTTGATTTGAAAATTATGAAATGGATAATTTACTAATTGGACTTGCCTATGAGATAGGCTGAAAAGTTGTTTAGCTTCCTTTTATGTGAGACTACCCCATATTTATCAACATGACAAGTCTTTTTACCCAACTGCGCGACGCAAAGGAGTGGTATTGTGTTTAACAGCCTATCTATGTATGTATGTATGTATGTATGTTCCTTTGAAGCACTACACAGACCAAACGCAACGACCGATTTTTATGGTTCATGTGTCAATCGATTCCCCTTAGTCCGGGGAGTGTCACTAAAGGCATGACGTTAGTGAAAATTGGGCGACTACTGCACGCCATTTTGTGAAAATGAAAAAAAAAGTCTACTAAAAGTTAAACTATATCGAGTGGGGTATCGTTGAATAGGTATTTAAAAATCAACCAACCGTTTAGGATCTATATCGATTGAAAGTTGCGTAACAACCATTCTCACATATAAGTTTTTAGACAGCAGCAAGACGAAAACTTCTTGCTGCTAAGAATGTTGAGCCTTTTTATTGAAGCGTATCTACTTATACTATATGTACTCATAACAAAAAAGTATAAAATATAAAAACATAATTTTAAAAATCTAAATACCCGGCTGCTCGAAAATCATTATATTCGATAACAAGCAAATTATATTTTTATGACATCTACAAGAATAATTTAGTTCGTATTCATAGATACTGCAAATTCTATCAAAGGAATCCTTTGAATTACAAGTTTCAGAATCAGTTTTGTAAGATCAAATACTTTTTGTACAAATCACCGCGAACATGCTAAAGGAATATTGAAGTCTCTCAAAGGCTCCTCATTCATTCAAGCAGACGGTTTTGCGAACTAAGTTGCCGCTCCTATAACTCTTACAGCTAGCAGATATTCATATAAGATTCCAGTTTATATCAAATTGCTTGAGGCAATTGAAATTTTATTAAAACTTTGCCCCTTTGATATAACTTCTGTTTGATAGAAAACCATCGACGTCTAATGCCTAAACGATAATTTAATGCTGCGATTTAGCAAGATTTTATTTATTTCCAGCGGCACGGCTTTTATTTGATTATTAATAAAATGAGTTTTATTTTATTTTGTTGCCCATTTGCATAATTGTTTCATTTTCACTTTCGCTTCTGAAGTCCACGATGGTCGCTCTTAAAAAGAAATTAAACTTGAATTTGGTACCGGCGCTTTAGACCGGGATATTTAGTTTTTCCCCTTAGAATTCATTATTTCTGAAAACGAATAAACAATTCAATTGTTTCTCCAAATTTTCTTGTATAATTTGTTGAGATTTTTTATTGTATTTTTATAAAAGTTTTTAATAATAATTAGTAAGACCAAGGTATTTTTTGTTATGTTATACAGAATGAGAAAAATATATTTTTTCAAATTTCCTACAATATGTAATTATTTATCTTTCTATGTAACGCCTAATACAATTTCATTTAATTATTTATCTCATGTTCTTTATAGCTTAGTTTTGTTTTTCGTAGTAGTTCTATACTATGCCATAGATTGCTTGCCCGTGAGCGTATTTCTAGTATGTAACTCCCATGACCTCACAATTTTATGAAATCTAGACTAATTCGATGCTTTATATCTCTCCTTGAAAACAACGTCAAGCTTGTAAAATGTATAAAACATAAATCACGTAGATATGACCCTAAACAAGGAAAATTGTAAGGTATAGTCATAAAATTCGTAGAAATTTAAGTGATATATAGGTAGCATGTTATTCTGTGAAACTGTTGTTCTAAACAACTGTACAACTAATAACAGAACATGTCACGAGAAATATAAATTTTCGTCCAGTATATTTTATGGGCAAGATGGTATAATTATTAAAATAAAGATATTTTGTAGTTAAACAGAAAACAGTGAACGAATGTACAAATTGTTATGATATTTTTTTTTCACAAAATATCATTTTTTACTGAATTACACATCAAATCGATTTTAATTCACGTAATTATTACCAATAACATTAAGCTTACTTCATTATAATTTACTGCCATTTTGGGAGCTTAATCGTAGGAAAAATTTTACAAGTAGTACGTATCTATAGATAGTTATTTAATAAAACAATAAACTAAATCTACTAAGCCTTCCCATTAAAAGTGTTGAAACATCTGTTTTCTTGTTCCAATTCTCATACCCGATGATTATAAGTGACACTCTATTAGGAAATCATATTACAAAAGATAATTTGAGGTCGTCAAGTGTCCATCCAAACTGAAACCAATATTAATATTATTTAGGTATCTACCATTTAACTTAGTCTTCATCTTGACTGGTTTGTAAAACAATTTTTATTGAAGTTACTTATTATCCGCACTTAAACTAAAGTAAATGTTTTTATAAGTATTAAGATTTTTTTTTTAAGAACTTAAAGATTTCATTTGCTAACTAGGTAAACTTCGTCTACGTGAAATTTTGAATTTTGAACCGTTTCCTAGGGAGTTTTGGGAAATGCTAACCCTACCTAAACTATTTAAGATATGTTTATGCAAAATTTGAAATACATTGGACCAAAGAATCCCATTGTCCCATACAAACTTGGCCCCCTTTTTCACTCCCTCAGGGGTGAAATTAAAAAAGTCCCGGATTTACGTTATACAAGAACATACGTTCCAAGTTTCAGGTCTCTACCATCAGCGGTTCATTCAGTAGTGAGCTTTATAGATCGAAGGAGTAAATGTTCTGCCTAAATATAGCATTATAATCACGCCCATTATGTCCCCAAAGAGGTTGGGCAGAAGTGTGTAAATATAGTATGCAGGTACTTATTTTTTTACTTTATACTTTATCGCACACAAATTATAAATATACACATAAATTACACAGGTACTGGAGAAATGTACAATGGCGTGCTTATCTCTTCAAGAGATTTCTTCCAGCAGACCAAAAGAAGTGAAGGAATAGAACAAAAGAAAAGGGTAACAGGACAGGGTGCACTAACAGAACTAGAAACCTAAATAATTACTTACTTAGTTTTAAATATAGTCAATCCACTTCGTCTAATAACCTTCTAGGCAAACATGTACCACCTTAGGCTGCATCTTGCTTAACATCAGGCACGATGGCGGTGAAATGTTTGACTTTCTAATAAAAAATAAAAAAACTTATGTAGGTGACGTTTGGCGACGTCTGCAGATTTGCTGAACTACGGATATCGCGCGGCGTGGCTTGTGCATTATATGTAGTGTTGCGAATGTATGACTATGATGTGTGTAATGCTTGTCTTCTTGTAGGTGTACATACCTATATATATGAAATATAGTGTATCTAGTAATATGACATATAGTGTATCTAGTAATGATAAATATAAATACACATATAGATATATATAAATATGGATCACACTTATTCCAAGATTAAAGTCGAGAATGTACCGGTTATATTACAGCTGCTATTTTGCCGCGAGAATTAGAAAGGACAGGACATTTTGCAACCGGACCACCTGAGACAGTTACTGGACTAAATACTAGCGAGTAAACTGTATAGCTATTTAGTTCAAATTATGATGCAAGTTCAGCTAGTTATATTAGTTGAAGTTATTAAACGCAACTTTTTGAATATGGAAATGATTAAGTTAGTTTATTAATAATTTTATAAGTTATTGTCTGGTATATGAAAGCAAATGGAGGAAACAGGGAAATTCCCAAGGAGGAAACAGCAAGTGGAGATGCAGTAGACAAAGTTGCACTGCAACAGTCCATGTAGTCTACGAAGCGTAATGTGAAGCATTATCTGATATTTGTCTATACGTCGTCATCGTCAGCCTATTGCAGTCCACTGCTGAACGTGGGCCTCCCCCAGTGTACGACACATGGCTCGATCTCCCGTTTTTGCTATCCAGTCACTACCAGCCATCCTCTTTAAGTCATCGATCCATCGGGCCGGAGGGCGCCCAACGCTACGCTTGCCGAGGCGCGGTCTCCATTCGAGAACCCGTTTACTTCACCGTCCATCGGTTCTACGACAGATGTGGTCTGCCCACTGCCACTTCAGTCTGCTATTTGTTTATACAGTGCCGCTGTATTGGCAAGTTTGTTGTAATTTTGAACGATTAATTATCTGCATAGAAAAATTATTATCATCTTCCTACCCTTGTACCATGATTTATAGGGTCACCAGCGCAATTAGGTTTCTTTCGAAATTTGCAAGGGTTTTGTATTTTTTTTACGGCTGGCTGCCTTCCTGACGCCAACCCTCCTCGGGTATGCATAGAAAATCATACCTATATCTAATCAATTTAAATAATTTAAGCCTCGAGCAGACCGGATGCGTATGCGTGCACGTAAACGTAGACGTGCACGTACCGCTGAGTTGTAAAGTGTGGAACTGTATAAGACAGGACACACCGCTTGACGTCTATGCTTACGTCTACGCATACGCATCAGGGCTTAGTGCGAGTTTTGACGTAAACGTAAACAGTTCAACCAATCACATAGCGCCGTTGTTCTCACTTTTATGACATCACGTTATCACGCTATAATGTGATTTGTTAGCCGCTTTACGTTAACGCGAACGTGTTCGAAGTGAAAACTCACACTACGCCCTCCAGTCTGCCCGTGCCTATACAGTTCCATACATTACAACTCAGAAGTACGTGTACGTCTACGCTTATGCGTACGCATACGCATCCGGTGTACTCGAGGCATTATGCAAAATTATATATTTATCATAAATATTATACAAACTTTACGATTAAAACATGTAATAATTACACCAGTCAGGAAACTTGTAATAATTTAAGTAGTTCAATTTCTGATGCAAGTACTATGAATATTTATAATACTCGTATGTTATTTTAAAGCAAGTCGTAGCCGAAGTAATTTCAGATAATGTATGCAATTGCAAATGTTACATTCTATTAGAATATTCTAGAAGGGAATTGCATTTATTGATAATTAAATTATACCGCGAAAACTTTATAACTTTTACTAATAGTTTCCGAGACCTAATGTTTCTTCAAAGATCGTAAAAGATTGATAACGACATTCAAGTCTGGGAGACTTTGTAAATAGGCTTCCATTTGAAGCAAACTTTTCTATGACGAACCTATATCGATACCATTAAGAAATATTGTTCCTTTGTCTAAGTATCAGATTACAAGTCTGTATAGGTTGATAGAGAGAAGATGGAAAAATAACTTTGTTCCAGAAACACTACTTTGGTCTTAACTCTTTTTATCAAGAACACTTAAATATTTAAACCAGTCGTAAAGATGAAGTCATTAAACAATAATAAAACATTTAAATTACCTTTACGGCACAAAGAGATAAATTGCAAATCACCTCGACTTCATTAGTCGAATCGCATTCATATTAATAGCCGGTAAACATTTCCAGTTCAGTATTATCGGTACACGGGAGTTTTATAAAATATATTAATATAGAGTTGTATTTACAAAGGATCTGCTGCTGTTCATTTAAGCATTTGTCGATAAAACTCTCCTAGGGGATTGTCATAAAATCTTAAGGATCTCTTACATCAAGTTATTGCATTAAAAATTGCCTATATAAAAAGCTCACGCTCCTCAACAAAGATATTTTCAACGCAGGATCATTGTGCAAGTCAGTTATTGCTGTAAACGGTATATTGTGACCTGAGATGGAAACGATTCGCTTAGACACTTTTCCCCAAATAAATCATAAGCAGAATAGTATATTTCTAGTCACGTTAAAAAATGAGACAAGCTAATATACATATACCGTATCAACGAACGTACTAACAGCTCTATATTAATTTTCATCATTAACCATCAAAGCGGAATGCTGCTGTAGGTTGTTAACCTATCTCACCACACATCAGATATCAGACACTGTATCTTAGTATCTGCTCCAACTAATGCGTCATTATAATGAGACATCACGCTATTGGTGTTTTTAGACATGACGCCATTCACACCTTCTCCGATTGGATGATACCTCAGAAGTGTAGCTATACTTAAAAGTAGTCTAAGTGGTTAAATTAATATCACACCCGTATTCCCTGAGGCACAGAATACTAAATAAATCGTACAGATAAGCACAGTGTGCAAAAATTCAAATATATTATTCTCACTCTCTCGTATTGACATAATTACGTGAAATTTACTACTTAAGCAGCTGAAACCCAATATGAAGCTTCTATCGTTTTGCGTGTTTATGCGGTAGGTACTTACATCAATGAGCTTGTAGTGCGCTAAGCTTACCTCATGTAAAGTAGTTGAAAATATTTAACCCTCAGATTTTCGTTGTTGTTTTTATTTTCAAAGGATATAGAAAACTTTAAATTAGCATTAACGAAGAAAAAATTAATAGTATAGATAGACTCTAACAAAAGGACACTGAATTAATGTTATTCCTATGCAGACGTACGTCCCACGCCTCAGAAGGCGCATATGTCAATATACGAAGTTTAAACATATGCTCTTCAGACGTAAAATTAGACTTCGTTTTCCTAACTGTAAAAGTAAATGACCATACTTTAGTCTGTAATTTTCCGTAACGTAGGTAGCTGTTTCCTAAAGTGATCCCCATACAACCGCTTTGTGGTCTTTAGATTTCCTGTATCCGTTTCGAATTTTAAATGCTACTTATTTTATTTACAAAATTATTTGAAAACAAATTGATATTTTATAATGACTGTGGGTTGTACATGGACCTCTCAATTCCCTGGTTATATTCTAAGTTTATTTTTATACTAATTCTTGTATTGGTAGTAATTTTGCCCTTGAAGACGCTAAATTAGTAAATGGTTTGTTTTCTTTTAATACATTTTATTTTTCTTTTCAATGCTTGTGTGGTTTACCTTTTATATGGGAGTAGTATGTTAGCCTTACACCTGACCACCAGAGAATGTGCTATGAGTAACGCAGGAACCGCGATTTCTTATTTATACACTATGTTACTACTATAAAGGTATAATTATCTTACGTTGCAATGAATGCGTTTGATATCCCCTAATTAAATTCATTGATATCATAGATGGACCTATGAAAATATTTCGTATCAAACGCATTCGTATCAATGTCGCATAGCACATCTATGCTAGAAAAGCAGCCTTGGACATATATACATATATAAAAATGTAACGGATCGCTGTCTGTACATGGAAGATATGAGAAAAAAATATAGGAGACCTTTGTCAACGCAATAGTTCCTAAAAAAAATAAAATAAATAAAAATAAAAATTATTTATTCACAGACAAATGAGTCCATAGTTTGTTAGTATTACAAGATCTTATGTCTATGTTAGTAAATTGCTAAATATATATGTATCAATTATTAAAATATATAAAAATGAAAGTGTATAAAAATGAGTATATAGCAGGCTGCTCACCGATTGCCACGTTTTATGTGTAAATCGGTGAACCGCTCGAGTACAGCCGCGTCCATCCTGTCTGCTATCATCCTCAGGATCTCGTTGGAGCTCCCCCGCAATCTGCGCACCACCGATAGGCTTTTCTTGCGCATGATGGCGTAGAAGTCATCCAACCCAGCATCCGCAAACATGCCAGACGCGCTACAGAAGCGCGGGAGCCTCAACAAGACCCTGAGGGTGTTATTGTACTGGACCCGCAGGGCATCATAAGCTCCGAGCTTGCGATGTGTAAATTTGGTCCCTAGTGCGCATGTCTAAACATTTAAATGAATGATTTTTGGAATTTTTGTCTGTTTCTCGGTTTGTCTGTGCGTTTGTACACGCTAATTTCAGAAACGGCTGAACCGATTTAGATGCAGTTTTCTGGAATATATTGTCACAGGTTCCACTTAACATAGGCTACTTTTCATCCCGGATTTCGACATTTAGTTTTTTCTGCAGTCCACGCGTACGGAGTCGCGGGCGTTCACTAACGTGAAATTTTAATGGAATAAAATTACGCAAGAAGTAAGCAAATAGTTACAGGTAGGTATAGTAAGTATCATAAATAATGAAAAGTCTGAGCTAAAATTTGGACTATGCTCGGAATAAGCTAATAAAAATGGTTTCGAGAGTGTATGTTTATACATACTCGAATCAGTAATAAATTCAGAAGGCAAAAAGCTTTCGGTCAACTTCACACCTATTCTCAATACCAATATATTCAACCAATATACTAAACTAATGTTGATTTAGAACGGAAAACGCGTGTGCACAAAAATAACCAGTTATCAGTAGTAAGCTACGTTTTCAAATAAATCATCAATGTACAAACAAAAGTTTTTACAATGCTCACCATGTAAACAACTACTAACAATAGGAGAGTGAATCTTATTCCTATTGGCACTCAGTTCACGAAATATTCAAATATGATGGATAGTGCGTTAGGATTGACAAAACGCAGTAATCTTTTTAGATATGCCGGCATTCGTGCTTATTCTGTTGTATAGGAGTTTCCATGAAGTGAAGACTTGTTACAGGAGTAAAATAATTATGTTAAAGTTACTGTGAGAGGATCGAAGGCTGCACGTGCAATTGCAATAGCTCACGTTATAATATTGATTGTTGTTTATGAAAAATACTCCAGAACTATCCGTAGCATTAGTTTCGGGGCTTGATGGAAAAAAAGTAAGTGTTGCCAGTGATTTTAGCAATCCTTACTTCGGCACCATTCTTGCAGTCTGTATAGCTACTAAGTATTCTGCACATAAACAACTTCGAGTGCGCCATGTTTGCTTAAGGAAGTCATGGCTTACAGCGGCCATGACCTGTTATTTTTGACAGCTCTACCGTGTTTCCTGCATTCGTGGTATCGATTAAGCTGTTTGACTTTCTAAGACACATGTTATCTTTGGTAATGGTATGTCTCTACCAGTTTTTACGTGTTAAACTGTTTGCATGGTAATATCTGTTTGTGATATTCTCGTAGATACTTATCAAACAACGTGGATATAGGTAATAGTTCTCAGGAAGAAAAACTATGTGATTTTCTGGGATATTGTTACCTTGCGTGTCGTTGTTTACTGGGATAATGGTGTTAATCCGTACCTCTGTAAATTTTCTTAAATTACATAATGGAAATAGATTAATGATAATTATATTACGATAATAATTATTCGGTAGGTGCGTGAGTTATATAAGTCTCACTGGGTAGCTACAGTAAAATTTAATATCTACGGAACGGGGTAGTTCTTATACAATTCGTATAATTCAAATGCCGCATACAGGTTTCATATTCTCAGTAGTGTTAAACCCAAATACATCATGTTGTGACAATCAATTACTCACATGTTCTGCTGTTGAACCTAAGTACGTGACATCCTGTATATACTCGTGAAGCAGTACATTTGAGACCTAATATCCAAGGGATAGAACTTATAGTACACGCAGTGGATTATTGTCGCGCAAGTCCGTTACATTACATTAGTATCAATCAACGTCGCATTAATTAGATCAGATACGCCCACTTCGGTGAATGCGCCGATAGATATGTGCCGCGATTTAGGATCTTAGACAAACTCTGTTGTGCTATTGTTGCATAATCGATTTGATAGTGCAACTTTTGGTTCCACTTATACCAAGTGCATAAAGCCCGCATTTGTTAACTCTAACCAGCTTTAATATTATCTAGTATTTTTCAATAGCCACTATAGCGGTAACAAGACAAGACGTGTAGGCTCAAATCTTGGCATTAAAAAAGAGTTTTTTGATGAAAACTGAAATAAATATTTAAGATTTAAGTAGTTTGTTCTCATTTTTCCTTCTTGCCGTACTCCCATTTCACTTGGAGTCAGCGCAATGTAAACTTCTCTTTCACTCATCCCTGTGATCCATCGTCACGTCACTCACTCCCAGTACTCTTACAAAGACCATCCAACACTTCTTAGGCCTTCCCCTTCTTCGATGCAAGCCTAAATAATTTTGATTACTTTATAGCTAAAGGAGAAAACATTAGCAGAAAATTAAACACTCTAATCATGATTAGGGTCTAAAATAACTCAATCCAGCTAATCCACCGCTCAGAAAATTCTCATTGCAGTTGATTTAATCCGAGGCCTGTGGAGTTAATTTACAACAATTTTAATGAGCCCTTCACAAAATATAAAGGACCGATCCAATTTAATTTGCAATCACAAAACAAACAGCCGCACTTTTAATCACAATTCCGATTTTAGTATTCATTTTGGTTCGCAACAATTGAGGTTTTCCTACAAATGTACATATTGACAAGTATAAATTCGTACAGTAAGGAGGCGCTACTTACTTAGCTTTTGGTGTTTTTATACTGTAACTATGTAGTTCCTATACGAACCGACAGCTAAGTTATGACGGTGAAGTTGCATTCGCGAATCGACGCCAGTTTACTGCCAAAGAACAATAGTGCTGTTTTGAAAAATTAACCTTGGATTAATTAACATATTCACCCAGCGTGTCTAATTATGAGCCCTTTAATTAAAAGTTTCAGCCACGCTTTATTTGCTTCCGTTGAATGGTAGCAACTGAAGAACAATGGGAAGGAGCATAAAGGAAGAAGAACCAGGATATGTGATAACCAAATTGGTCACTGAATGGACTGATTGGCGACACGGAAGAATCAGTTACCGGCTAGCAGTTGTCTCCGGCCATGTATAGCCTTTCAACCGTCACCTGCGTAATATCAATACTATTTTATAATAGCAAATGCTGTTAGGCCATCTCCTTGGAAACTTACTTAGTGGTAAGGAGTTAAACTCAATACAGAACGTCACTCGGAGCTTGGTGACGCTCACTACCACTGTGAAGTCACTAATTAGTGACTTGATCATCCTGCATTAAAAAAAAATCATCCGCTACGTAATAAATAAAAAAAAACCCTGCAATTAGGTTCAAAAAAGTTTCATCCGCTACGTAATAATAATTTAAAAAAACAATTTAAGGGTTATTGTATCTATGTTATTTCCAGAGATGAAACATAAACCACTCATCATTTTTTATATGTGCAATATAATTTAAATGCGATTTAAATCTATCAAACTAATAAGTAATCTCGTGTGCGTTTTAGTAGAATGAAATGTGAATTTACAAAATACTGAAATTAATAAATGTCATACAATTTATTAATTTCAGTATTTTGTAAATTCACATTTCATTCTACTAAAGCGCACACTTTAAATGTACTGCTTTTCTTACCTTGGAAAAGCTAAAATACACTAACAAATTGCCAATTATAATCAGCTTCATGATAAAACTTAAATGTACCTATATCCTGTCAATATAAAACTCATCGTACATGATACTGAAATACATTATAGTGAAATAATGTGTTCATTATAAAAATTGGATCCAAATTTACTTTAAGCCAAGCTGATTGGTTAGCCAAGAGGGTAATTACAGTTTTAGTAAATTGTAAGAGACCAAATGTCCTTTATTGCAGATCATTAAGGACATAAAGTTTAATATATTAAGGATATGTCAATACAATGTGCATAACTGTTTTCCACGAAGTGGCTCCTTTAATTTTTCTTGCTCCACACAAGCAAAGACGTAAGTTTGTACTAGCCTGCCATATAAAACCATACACAATGACTGTCGAAGTGAATTCAACTTCTGAAACGCTCCAACAATGTAAGGTCGTAAAACGCCGACATTGTCACATGTAAAACTATTTCACAGGAAACAATTACTTGAGCAAACACTATAAAAGTATTCCAAAGTTTCGTGTTAAAACTACGTTGACACCGTTTTAGTTTATGTGCTTTTGGGAATTTTATTTTGTTTTATGATACCTTCGGCGAAATTTCTCAGCATAAACTTGATGATATATTTTGTAATGTGCCGTCAAAATTTGTTGAATACGATATATGTATGATGGGTACGGTCTTGCTGTTTAAAATGTATTATAGGTTACGTAAATTTTTATTCTTAAACTAGTGGACGCCCGCGACTCAGTCGCGTGGACTACAGAAAAAACAAAATGTCGAAATTATCCGGGATAAAAACATTTCCCGGGATAAAAAGTAGCCTATATATTCCTGAAAACTGCATCGAAATCGGTTCAGCCGTTTCTGAGATTAGCGTGCACAAACGCACAGACAAACAGACAAAAATTTCAAAAATCATTGTTTTGGGTACTATTGCGTTGATAAAGGTCTCCTATAATATTTTTTTCTCATATACCTTCCATGTACAGACTGCGACCCGTTACATTTTTATTATATGTATAGATTTTGCCAAAGAATACAATCATAAGTTTGATTCGAGAGTCTATGTCATGCTTTGATAGCAAATTAATTAATAATTTTATAGTAAATTAATTGACAAAAAATTATCTATTAACATAATTCACATTATTGATTACAGATTTATTTAAGTAATTTAAACAAGGCGTTGCATCCATTGCGTGTTTTTGCACTATTAGACAAGTTGTCAAGTCAGATGTTACGACATCCATTCATATAGAAAACTACCAACGACCCACTTGAGAGAATGCAAATTTACAGTGACACTACAATTATGATTGCACAAACTGGGGCTGCCTTAGGCGTAGAATAATAACCAACCAATTACGAGCTTCAAAATGCCCCCTGATTACAGAGAAGGGACGCCGTAGGCTGGACATACAGATGCCTTACTCTTTGTCGGAAACATTATGAAGAAAGGAATTCTGAATCGCCACTCCTCATTGAAGACATATGGCCGTTAAATAACTCTACCAGAGGCCTACATTGTAATGGTAAACGGGAATTGCTTTATAATAGAAGTGACAGAGGGACAATTTTCTTTCTTACACTAATAATGTCAAATGCTGTTCTATCTTCTCTAGCACATATAAAAAGATTTTCTTTCAAATCGAGGTGGACTTTTAAACTAGTTAATGAAACATAGATTGAGTATATTTTTTACAACGCAAAACAAAGTGTGATTAAGAAATACAAATTCATTTAATATTATCGCAACCTGTCTTAATAACCAACATTAATCAGACAACTAATTAGAACTATTGCAATAAAGACAATCAAAAGAATCCAATTGCGACAGTCAAAGATAAAATCTACTAATTACTCATAGTTAAAACAGTTATTGGCTATTCTATAGAGAATTCGGAGATGCTCGAACTGTTTGTTCATCACTGACCTGGATATAGTTTCTCATCGAAAGTTTCGCAATCGATTCGATAAAACCAATAATTAATTTCAGATACCAATCGTTCGGTAAGTCGGCCAAGAGCTACTTTCGACTTTATTAGGGGTTCTTTTTGACTAAGTCGCTATATAGGTATAATAATGTGATAATTCGTTTCAATGAAATACTTATTCCCAAGATATTTCAAGAATTTGGATCTGTGACACATTTATTGCATTAAAATTGCGATTAATAAGGTTTCTTTATTATTAATTTTATTAATAAGGTTTTAAAAAGCACTGCGAAGTTATTATTTTATAATTTTGCAAAAAAAAAAAACTAAAATCATCATTAATTTACCAACACCTACTTATAATAAAATCAATGTACCTATAAAAGAAAGAAATATGAATAATATAGGACCCTAACATTGAACAGAACAGCTTACATTGTACATTTGCAACATTGACGCCATTGGAGGAAGCCTGATGTGTATAATTACGCCTCAATGGAGTACCTATATATAGAATATACCAGTAATTTTGTCTTCATCAAGTTGCAATTTAAGTATGTCCAACGAATACGTAACGCTGTAATAAGCCGCCGTATAATGAAGATCTATTTCGTAACAAAATGCCGAGGTAGAAATCTTTTATACATAAGGGTCTAGTTATGTAATATTAGTTACTCGTTAAGAAATGTAAGGTATATTTTTCATTACATTACATTAATCAATGATTTATTATGAAACTTGCATTTTCAAAGGATAAGATTTCAAAGTGACAAATTATAAATTATTTGAGTTTTGTGTGTTTTATTAGTACCGATGTAACCGTTTAGTCTCTTCACATTTTATTTACTCAACAAATCTTCTTGAAATTTTGAATACTTATATAATTATGTACCTTTATAGATTGGGAAATCTTCTATGCTGTTCTGGGAGTAAAAAAAACGTATAATACTACAGCTGAAGAGAATTCCCGGGCATATTGTACAAGTCAGTAGAGGAACAAGATGGTCTTAGTGTTTTGTAAGCAATAGGCTGACCACCTGTCACTACTAACAGAACCTGTACATCTCAACTATACCCTCAAAATTGGTCAGAAGTGGCACAATGTGGTCCTATCGGCCCTTGGTGCTCTGTCTTCCCCGTAAGGGATAAAGGCGTGATTATATGTATATATATGTATAGGTTGGGAGTATGTACGAACGGACGAAGTCGCAGACAAATTGTCATAGATTATTAAACAAAGGTATCATCATCATCAGCCTATTGCAGTCCACTGCTGGACGTAGGCCTACCCCAGGGCACGCCACAAGACTGCCATGGGAGTATTTGCCCATAGTCACCACGCTGGGCAACTAATATTCAACTAGGGACTAATATTCAAATAGGTTCCCAACGTTCGGTTTAGTTCTAGAATATCAAGCGAGACATATTTCCATAAACGTCTAATAGGACATTCGATAGTCTTCTCGTAGAAACATGGTCTGGGTCTGCTTTAGTGTAGGTGTTTACATGCTCCAGGAATATTATGTCCGGGTATATTTTTGTCGATAATTTTACTAAGGGTCGATGCTGTCTATTATATTGATTAAGTTTTAGAGAAAAACAGCATAAAACTTATCCTTCAGATAGGCTATCTGACCGATGGAAAAATCTGTCGTTACTTCATAGTTACTTGCAAGAGTTGGTTAAATCTCTTCTTGGCCTGTAATTTTTACATTTCCAAAGAAAAAATATTTCCCATCATCACTCAAACATACAACTTATGGCAAGCTTCTGAATTCTGAACTTATTATAATTATAATCGATATAAATATTAACTAAGTGTAGTAATGTAATTTTAATGTACATTCACACTCCCTATCAAGGGTGAATGTTTGTAATCTCACTGTAATATAAGTAAGACAATAGAGAAAGTAATAACAAAACGAGGACTAGAAATCTAGCTGCAAGACCACGAGGACAGAAACATGTTATCTTCATCAAAAAACCTATTTAGATTCTCTGACAAGAAATAAATGTAAATGTTGCAGTAGGTTTTCTGGCTATCACATCATAATAATTTTCATCATTACATAATATGTTCATAGTAATATGTCACCCCGTGGTTTATCCCACGAGTTTATTCCCGTTAGTGTGACACAGCCCGTATAAATACAAGGTATAAGACATTTTGTGAGGAGTTAAAGGCACTACCAAATGGTTCTAGCTAGCTTGGTTGTGTGGTGTAATCCATAGGCAACTGTGTGTGTAATAGTTGTAGATTTCTTTGTTTAAAAAAAATAACCTAAAGCTTTTAGCTTAAAGGCTGTTCTGAAACACTTGGTTTAAACAATACATACATATAATCACGCCTTTATCCCTTACGGGGTAGGTAGAGCACCAAGGGCCGATAGACCCACATGGTGCCACTTCTGACCAATTTAAACAGTGATTCTTACTATTGCTATTCAATATATTAAATTATCACAACAATTGTCGAAACATGCAGTTTAAATCAGTTATACTTATTTTAATGGATTCAAGTTCAGATTCCCTATACAAAAAAATACAAGAACACAATCCGTATTATTATCGACAATAGAATTTAAACAGTGTTTAAGCAAAACATTGTCTTAATTTCACAGATATGACATACATTTAGCTGCCAAATGTAATTTTTTTTAAACATCAGACGAAGTGCTGTAATAACAATGAAGGTTTAAAATTAGTTTCGACTCCAAATTTCACTACTATGCTCATGATTCACACCAAAGACCAGACGTAATAAAGAGGTGGACAGCCCGGAGCCATTGTTGATCTCGCCCATGAAACAGGTTCAGACATAGCATAAAGACCTTAGATAAAAAACACTATGTGAATGCCTTTTGATTACACGTTACTGCCTTTTTGTTTATGTGAACCAGAAATGTGAGGTCGGTACACTAGAAAAGTAAGTACCTAAGGGTAATAAAAAAGACAGTACAGCTCCTAAAACTATGTTTTATACCTTACATAGATAAAGTTACATTCTGTACATGGGAATAGAGGTGTTCTTGTTGAATATGTAGAATTTCTTTAGGATAAAAATTGATATTTCTTAAAATGCAGTCCATCTTTTATCTATTCTTACACTTATATATCCAAATCTAACGTAGGTACCTACTTAATTTCTTATTAATTAATAAGATCTTGGGGATTAATTTTAAACTCAAATTTCCAAACTGTAAAGTTTTGGATTGGTACTTAACATCAATAGATATCTAATTCGAAAACCCTCTTCAAACTGCCCAAAAAGAAAAACTCTAGCAAGCAATCAATATAACTTTAGCGAAATAATTAAATATTTACCACAAAACCATTAATATTTCAGTTGATAATTAAACTTGTCAAAAACTTTAGCTTAGCTGAACAAATTACTTTCTATTCATGCTGTGGACTTAATAAATTGAACATTTAGGTTTTGCATCGGCTGAAATTTCAACGATAGCAGCTCTTTGCTAAACCTCAGGCAAGTTAAAGTTGAAAACTAGCTGAGACCATTTATAAACCACTTGGAACTCCGTCCGCACCAGACCATTTATAAACCATGAGCAGTGTCACTTTAATGGGAGCGGTTTTCGTTTAAATTTAACTCCCGTTGGTCCCCTTGATTTCGGGAAATGTTCTTAACTTCGACTATGATTTCAGCTTCGTATAAATAGCTGTTTTGTAAAAAAATTTCGTAACTCCCCTTCCCTATCCCTTAGTGCTTTCCCCATTATTTTTCATATGTATATCAGAATTCCCGTTTGTCCCCTTCCCTTAGATAATATTTGTCCCCTTCCCGTTTCGGGAAATGTTTTTAGTCCTTCCTCGGAACATATAGGATTTATTTTTAGCGGTTTCGTAAAAATTAAATTCCCGTTAGTCCCCTTCCCGTGGGAATTTGAAATCCGTTTTTAGTCCTTCCTCGTTTCCTCATGCCCGATATCATATGTTCGGTTTTGTAAAAAATATTATTCCCGTTGGTGCCTTCCCGTGGGAATATCCTTAGTTCCCATTCTAGCACACTATCATTTCTAATATAAGTTCAATATACCTAAATACCTATTTGTGTGTACCTACCTATATACAGATTTGGCAAACTCTTCATCGCGTCGTATTATGCCAATTTGTGCACATTTTATACCATCTGCGTCTAAGTAAGCTATGCCAAGGAATCCAACGTAATTAAGTCTATTCCAAAATTATTAATGGAATACAGTTCCTTTTTCACAAGGTTTTTATAATTTTGATGTGCACATATTACATTTGCCAATCACAAAATGTTAACTGTTACTAGCTACTAGCGCGTCTTTGTACATTATCTTTTTTAATATTATTATCTTTTATGTCTTCTGTGTGTACAATAAAGAATAAAGGTTTTTATATAGATACTTACTAAAATAAATCTACGTATGTTTGCATTTCAACTGAACCACCAATGAAAAGTTTGCGCTTATTACGACCACTAAAGTTATGAACGATTAGCATAACATTTGCTTTTATAGCTTTTCTTTGTTTTGCTTCATTGAATTTACTATGGAAAACAATAATTTTATTAGCGTTGTATTTTACCGAAGTTTATATAAATGTAAGGGTAAATATTAGAGATACGTTTTTCCAAATATTTATTTGAATATAAAGGTTATTAATTTAAATATACTTTACCTACAAAAATACCCTGTTTAACCACTATGGTTGTAAAGGGTATTTTTTGGTCATCAATGTTCCCGAAAACTACGGAATCTCCTCATCATCAAGATCATTTTTCTTCATGGAAGCATACCTGGGAAGTATCTGGTTCCCAAGATATTAGGGTCCAAAGTTGAGTAAATAGACTGCATTTTTCTGCATAAAATTCACATAGACGCGCGTAGCAAAATTTTTTCACAATAAATATCTGTCTATGAAAAAACTAGCATTAACACTGGACACTATAAATTTCGCCCGATCAAGTAATAGTATATATACATATATATATTTTTTTATATTTACATTGCTTTCCAGCATTTTTTTTGGCATAAACTTACTTTATTTGATGTATAGAGTACGTACCCTTCGTTAAGGGTGGCAACGAAAAAACACCGTATATTAAATAAGGAACCTAGAGGAGTAAACTAAAGATGTGAAACATTTTGCTCTCAACAGTAAAACATTACTTCACCGGCATTTTAAACTTTCAATTATATTCTAATGAGCATACTAAAATGTCAACAGCGCAATACCATACGAAACACTTGATTTGATACGTGCTTTTTGCATAATTCAAAATAAATGTCGAAATGTTGCTCCATAAAAAGTGTCTCGAGCAAAATCGTTATTGCGTAACCATGTCGATCAAGATACGTTCGAATTCCGAATATGATATTCAACCTCAGTAGATCGATAAGGTCGGACACTAATTGATAAAAATTCTTAGTTACGCGGGCGAGGATATTTATTATCGTCAGTTTTATCTTTATAACTATCTAGACTAGAAGTAACTATTACAGCTTCTGATTATGTTGAAAGATTTTTTATTGTCTCGGATTGTTCATTTTGTGTATGTATTTGTTTTTCATATAATGTTATTCGTAATGTGCTAAATGGTTATGTATTCTGTAGTCAGTCTCAGAAACAGAGTTAATAAAGTCATATCAAATTAAACAACATTAGAACTTTCAACAGAATCCAAATGTTTGTCAAATATTGTCTTTGGAATTTTCTAGGACGCATATTCGAAATTGAATTTACAAAAAAAGTTAGGACGAAGTAACAAAGGGGGAACTTGTTGCGTTCAGATTACGTTTAACGTTTGTTGCCCCCAGCCTTCTACAGATTTCTAATCAGCTTCCGAATCTTTTGAGAGTTAGATTGAGTTACGAGTTTGATCGACTCATCCTATTTCAATCGCGGAAGTGAAGGTTTGTTTTGTGTTTACGAAAGTTTTTGCGTATTTCCGATGCGAGGATCACTCAAATGGTTTTTGGTTTCTTTTTTTTTATGTAAAGATATTTACAATGTTCGAGTTTATATTAATGTGGGTGTAAGTGGATTCGACTAATACCTTGGGACCCAAAGTTAACCTCACCTGCCCGTAGTGCACTCTGCTATTTAACGGACGAGGAAACATTTACTATTGGATTCGTTACCGGTCGCTAGTTTTTTGTATTTGTGCCCGAAAAGCGGCGGTAAGCTCACCACTTACCACGTGGGACTTAATAGGCTAACTGGTAATAAGTGGGTGTGTAATTTGCACACCTCTGCCCAACCTCCTTGGGGAATAATGGGCGTGACCTTCATGTATGTGTGTATGTATTAACAGTTTATATTAGGGAAACTCAATATTTTTGTCATTATTTAAAATCTACACAATGACGTTATTTTTAGTTTGACTTTTGATTTCTAACATTACTTTAAACCTATAAATTTTATTATATTCAATGTAATAGAAAGAAATCTAGCGCAATTGTGTATATATCCAATTTCCTACTATGTTATTAAAGAGTAATATTACCGATATAACGTAACTCACCGTACCTTGCACACGATATAGCTCTTTAATTAATTATAACTTTTAATTAATTATTATAAATGATTACCCTCCGAGGTTATATGTTGAATAGTACCATAGTTAATTCAAACAAGTACGTAGTTTATTCAAATGAATAATTAAAAATATTACTTTCGAAAGATTTACCGTGAACATAATATACAGTTATATAGGAAGTTCCCCATCACATCTCATGGCTGAAAATGATGATGATGATGATGAAATGACCCGGCGAACATTACTTGAAAATTTTAGAAAATTTTAACTTCGGAATAGGAGTATCTCTTGTCAACATTTGTTAAACCAGGATATGAAAATATCCCGAGAACAACATTCGTTCATTTATTACATAGACTGTGTCATACGCCACTGCGTATATTACTAGTTAGTTAATTACACTATGGTTAGTCATATTTTTTCATGTAACAAGGATACTGTTCTCTAATATAGACGTTTTTGGGGTCGGAATTCAGCCCTGAATCGGATAGTTTATATACTTTATAACAATTAAAAATGCCCGTAATATGCAATACTTAACAAATTACTTATCTATACCGAAACATTATTTGTACAACAAGTTTTTCTTTAATAGTAATAAACAACTTCGAGACAAACTACTATTTTTATTTTACTGGCACGATACGAAACGAATGAGCTTTTTATTTGCACAGTTTCATGTTTGTTTTATATATTACTTCTATTTGCTAATTAATAAGTATTATTTATGATAGTATGATTTTCTGTATTTAATTATTCCTGGATTTTCATTATTATGCCACGTCATGCACGAAACGTACTGATCCAGATATGATAATACTTTATTTATAAGTAATACGACAATGTGGAATGATGACGCCTTTGATAATCTCCCTAATTTTAGCGTGGTATGCATATTACATAGAAACACCACATCACTCTAGAAAGGTTTTACTACAAAGAAGATAAATAAATGAAATTGTATTAGGCGTTACAATTCGGAAGTTCAAACATTTACTATGGGTGCGCCCACCACCGGGCCCTACACCCTCCACTGACCCTCGGATCTGATAACTCATAATTGCGACAACAGGCACTTGCACTAAGTCTCGGGTCTGGTTTCTCATGGCGATTGTAGTTAGTGCAAGTGCCTGTTGTCGCAATTATGAGTTATCAGATCCGAGGGTCAGTGGAGGGTGTAGGGCCCGGTGGTGGGCGCACCCATAGTAAATACAAAGAAGATTCCATCTTGGTCAATGTGATTTTTTTCTACTACCTCATAATTCCCAAATCATCCAAATATCATTATTACAAGTACACAACTAGAAATTTCCAATGCAAATCTACCTATACATATCTATGATTCCTTAGTATTGATTGACATCCACCAACAATCGCTTGAGTAGTTCCTCTGCTCAATACCTTTGTCCGGTGCGTGTTGTCTTGTAATTTATGTATTGCTGGTACCTTTGTCCTTAATGCACGTATTGACGTCCGACTGTAGATACCAACGTAATGGATGGGTCGAGGGTTCGGTACATTGCTGTTATAGATTTTCATGCATTGTAGACAATTATCTTAGTATTGTATATTGGTTATAGTATGCTGGTGATTTTACTTTGTACAATAAGTTTATGTAGATTTTTTTTTGTATTAGAAGAAAGAATTAAAGAAAAAAATAGATTTGCATTTGAAACCACAGCTAAAACTAGTTCTTAAAAAGACTTCTAATAAACCGATATTTTTATGTGACCAGAATAAATCTAACTAGAAATAAAGAGCTTAATATTTAGGTTTTTGTTGCTCCATGGCATGACAAATAAATGAATCATAGATCAACTTTCGCATCTAGAGCATAGCCTTGAGGTGATCGAGTTATAATTTTTGACATTAGGTAATACCAAGAAATCTTAAATAGAGTCTGCCAAGCGTGAGTTGTACTTTGTGGGTTCCGTAATCTATATGGTAGAGATTTTACTCTTATTATTATGCTTCTGTATATTTTGAATATTTATATCTATTACAAAAGGTTGGACTGGAGATCGTTAAATACAATTTTGGTCCGGATTTAAGGAAAATAATATTTACAAATGCATATATTTTGACAGAATAATGAAATATGCACAAGGTATTGTCTATCACTGCAGGCTTATATAGTTTCAGAAAGACTATGAATACAGTTACGTGTAATCACAGATAATTTTTAAATCAACTAGTTATATACCAACTAATATTATAAATTCGAAAGTAAGTTTACTTTTTACCTCCTTACGTTTATTTACATAATCAATCTTCTTGAAATTTGGCATACATATTTTGTGAAATGTAATAGTTTTAGCTTTAATTATAATAGTGTGTGTTCTCAGTGAAACGTGTTCAAGGACACTGATGTAATTAGTATTCTTTTTATACAAGTATGTTTTACATATACATCTGTCTGCTTGTTTCCAAATAAATAAATAAAATAAAATAAAAAATAAAATACATGTAGCTGAGAGTACGGACTAAGATACCGGATTGTGTATTCCACGCGAATGATGTCGCAGGCAATAGCTAGTATATTAAGAGATAAACACGCCTTTGTACATCTCCCTTGTTATAAACACACTTTATTTGTGAAAACTTTACTGTGTACAATAAAGCATAAGAATTATATTGCATGACAGCGGATACATAACTATTCTCAATTAGCATGAGAGCTTATTTTAAACCTTAAACTTTTACGTACCCCTAATAAAAACCAAGGCCCGACTAATGGAGATATGTAGAGATACATCAACGGAAATACCAAGTAACAGCTACATTGGAACACTTATTTTAATTACCATAATATAGTAAAACGACTCCTATTTGAAGGAAAAAAGTTTGCGGTTAGATCTTATCACGGTAATTTAGGTCTTAATTATATGAATTAGTACGTAGACTGGACCTAAGTGATGGATAGAAGAAAATAAAGATTTTTCGCACGATAGTTTTCGAACATATTTTCTACATGCCGCAGTTTTGTTACAGATATTTCAATGGCATGACGTTAATTACGCGATAAATTTTGAGTATTTCATTTTTAAGATTAGCTTTTTTCATTTGAATGAAATTTATTTGATCTCTTATTGTATATAGCATTTCAATCCTCTGTTAGATACATGCTCGCCTTTGTACATTACCTTTGTTTTTATGTTATTTCATAATATTTTTTTATGTTATTTCATAATATTTTTGTTTTTACAATAAAGAATAGGAGAATGTTAATTACGTTAGTACCCTACGTTTACTAATGTTAGACAGTAACGTGATTATTTCACCTTGTATATCAACACAAAGGCGTAGATTTCACATTATTATTAAACAAATAGTTGTATCCAGTAAATAGTAATTATTACACAGTTTTGATCATCCCACTTACTGATATAATCTGTGAAAGTTTGTGAGAAGATGTTTGTCACTTTCCCGTAAAACTACTGAGCGGCATTTCATGAAACGTGGCAGAAAGAATAACACATGGACACGATCTACTTCATATTTATTAGCTTTTACCAAGAAGAGAAAATAAGGGCCATATTTGCAAATAGAAAATACATGGCCTAGGTTCAAGTGAAGAAAGTCGCCGGCAGCCGCTAGTCACTAGTTGAAGCTGTTTCCCCCTAAATTATCTAGAGCAACATTAAACTGTATTTATTTATTTATCTCTTCACACATCTTGGTGAGTAGCATAAAGATTTGTAATTATATAGAGCGATCACAACGTCTATTATTAATGCATCAACTATTCTCTAATTCATATTCAGTCGTAGCCGGTAATTAAATAGTAAACTTTTCGTAGCTCCGATAAAGAACTTTGTAACAACAACTATACAGTTTAAATTGTAGATCCCGTTTACGTTGTAACAATTGCAGCCTGTCCCAATATTATGTCAAACTCGTAGTTCTTGACTGCCTCCTTTTAGAGCCACAGTGTGCCCTAAATTCGTTTTGAAACTTGTAGTGTCGCTACAATCTACGCAGACAATCTGATAAATTTCGTAATGTAGGAAGTTTACGCTTATTGTCCACCGACTAGAAATTTGGCGATGAGTAATAATAACTGTGTAAAAGCTTTATTTGCAGTATTTCTTATAAAGTAAACAATCATTTGTGTAGAATTAAGGCTTTTCGTTGTCAAATTTTGAGGAGTTAACTTGATTGCCTGCAGCTAATGACAATGTCTCGTACAGTTTTATTTTTTGTATGTAGAGAGATCATATACCCTATAATAAGATAAAATAATCATATTGAACAGATTTAAAGTTTTTTTTTTCACACACTACACAACACATTAACCTAGTCCCACACTAAGATCTTGTGTCGTAAAGTAACTACGTAAAAGATTAAATACTTATTTGTTTTTGTATATTACAGTAAACATAACACTTATATATTCAGACGGACTAATATACTGTTTATTATAAATCTGTATACGCCTTTATTCGAAAATACGAGAATTCATTGCGTAGAATTAATTTATGCATAACTATTCAAAATAGGTGTTACGAAATTTAATTTGTTGTTTTGTTATAATCAAGGCTTAGCGGGTTATTAAATCAAGTATTTAAATATACAATTTAATATTCCAATGTATTTATAATACTAGTTCATGTCCTATTTAGATTTAAGATTGTTGAACAAACTAAACACTGGCAGACTAGTTGTCTCTCAGCAACGTTACTTGCTACGTCCCTATTTCAGCGCTACCTACCAAATTCTTACTAATGTTCAAACTTCCACACAACTATAAATTTGGCAAGATATCTGTTCTGGGTATGCATCAATCTTACTTAAAGATGTAAAAATGTAAAAAAATGATGACTCCGAGCTTATATAAACTATCTCTTAACACATTTTATATTAACCATCCACCTATATATCTTAATGTCCTAACAGTAAAACCCAAAATGGCTTCATCGCACATATAACATACACTCGCATTATCTACCACAATCAGCATTCGCCAAAATATAGATATCAAAATGGCCATTACGCCCTTATTATACAGCGGAGTGCCTCCATATATTTCACGTAACCTTTCTCAACAAAGGCATCTTTGCTCATTACGCAACCAATCTAGATAAGCCAAACAAATATGCCGAGGAGATACGAAAGGAGCCGATTATATCTGTCGCCAATGGTAGGCCGAGAGCTTGTGGTTATATTTTTGTAAAAAAAATATAGTACTGTTGATGAATCTAATATCCATTTTTATAAAACTCTGGTGCTAGTACTGTTACGTTCGTTTTCTAAGTGGTTTACCCTTGAGAGCGCTCGAGTGAGAGATGATGTTGTGATGGAGATGACTTTATTTCATTTAGGATAAGAATTCTCACAAACTAATGTTTCACGCAAATGTGATTGAAGAGATTAAAGTTTTTACAAAATATCAAAAACGGTTAATAGACATAAGAAATAATAGTATTAGCCCTAGATTAGTTACTCGAGGAAGTAGTTCGTTGTTTAGAATGAGACTGCTGTTAAGTCTACAGTGTTTAAGGTTCTTACGTTTGGGTGTTTTTCCTTTTAATTTGAACTAAAATAATTATAAAGATATAACCTATGTACATAAACATAAATATATACATGCTAATTTCATTTAAAATTTTTATTTTTTGTCACATTCTTATTTATCATTATCGCTATAGTATCAGTATTATTGAATCTATGATAGGATTAAGGTCAAGTACAGGTACTAAATTATAATGTAGGTAGGTAATTTTATAAGAAACAAAATATTTTATAACTAATTAAAATAACAATATCAATGCTACCTCCCAGCTTATTAAGTAGCAAAACATTAATTAGAAATAAATTTCGATTTCTTTATCTTACGATCGAATATGAATAACCTTGCTTTATTTATTATTGGCTCATTAAGACATTATGGGTCATTTTGCTATGACCACAGGCAGTTAGAAAGCAAGGTCTCGGTATCTACTTTAATTTAGTTCTATATAAATGATTTTGTATATTACGTGCAGGGTTTGAGTTACAAGCGATTGTACGGATAAAGCCTCGAGCACATCGGATGCGTATGCGTACACGTAAGCGTAGATGTACACGTACCTCTGAGTTGTAATGTATGGAGCTGTATAGGCACGGGCAGACCGGATGCCTATGCGTAGACGTAAGCATAGACGTCAAGCGGTGATAGTTCCATACATTAAACTCAGAGGTACTTACGTGTACGTCTACGCTACGTGTACGCATACGCATCCGGTGTGCTCGAGGCTTTAATCTATATAAGGTGCTTATGGTCAATTTCAACATTAGAGATCATGAAGATACTCAGATATTTTTTATCCTAAATCTAAAATTTTGTATTAATATTATTCCGAAATTGGCTGTTTAATTTAAATTGGCTGTAAATGACACTGTATTGTACCTCGGAAAGCTTGTAAACTCTTATGCTTATGTCTCGTCTTATCGTGATGTCGATCGTGTCGGCTATCCATCGATGAGAATTATGGAATAGGGAGTGCAGCTGTGTTTGCAATTAATTATTATTGCATAAAAATATAATCTAAAATTTTAATATAATACTCAAAATCTTTGGATAAAGAAAATGAAATTGATTATCGAAGTACATATTGATAGTAGTATAATAACTTAAATAACCTATAACAGTTATCGCTTTAGCTTAAGAACTAAGCCCTATATCAGGTGTATGCGATCTAGATACCAACAAGTTTAGTTATCAACTTACCTAACTATCAAACATAAGCCAAAATAATTTTATTGTTTATGTAGAAGCTGCAATAAATTATCAATTAGCAATTCATGATATAGCTAAGAGTGTTACTTATAAAAATATAAATTAATGAATTTAGTTAAATTGAAAATATTTTGGAATTATATAAAACAATATCAAATAAACAGTTCTTAGGTTTTTTTCGACTTTTATTCAAATTCAAAATTCAAAATCATTTATTCGACATGAAAGCATTAATACTTGTTTGTCGATTGTCTAATTATATGTTACTTTCTATGTCCGCACCCCAAAAATGAAACCGCTACCTAACAAAAAAGGAGGTTTGATATTTGATAACATTATCTCTCTTTTGATATCTCTGTTTTGCAGCTTATAATTATTGTGTATCTTATGTTACATTATAAGGGTATCGGGCCGCACTATAAAAGTGGCATCCTGTGGGTTCAGTCGTAGATGGATCTGGCTTCATAGTGTGAATTACTAAATGACATAGTGTGGCTGCTTGTTCACGGGTCTGTATGCAAAAACTGCTCTCATCAAAGGCAATATACCGAGTGTTTGCCGTATATAGTTTACTTACCATACCGAAATCTCACCGATCAAACTAAGTACGGCCTCAGCCACACATCAAATAAAAAACGCTGTTGGAAATTAGCACAGACTGTTTTACGCTCCATAACGCTAACTCTCAAGCATGATCAACGAGATTTAAAAGTGTGACGATTACGTTACGATTACCTACTCGTACTCGTACTCATCACGCTCTACTCTTATAACTTAAACCACACCCCGCAGTAGCAGTATGTGATCCAGATAGAGTCAAGTCGCAGGCGAGCCACAAAGGCTGAGAACTGGAGCGGTAACCGGCGAGCCTTACACAGCCTCTCTAGATAATTCCGCATTTGCCACTGCTTTTAGAATACAAGTAGGCTGCTTAGAAGTATTTTTGTGTCCTCCACTCTTTCATAAACCTCGTTGAGCCGATTTTTTTAATGGTCAAATAGGTTTCCTTGAAGGATTAAGTTGATGCTGTCTTGATCAAATAGAGTATTCTATTAATCACTTAAAACTATCTGCCTGTTGAAAACTCTGCCCTTGAACTAATATAACTAATGAAACTTAGGATTATTTTGATATACCTAGTATTGTTCTTGGTACACAAAATAGTCTTCTGGTTATGAATGTTTGCTTACCCGAGAATTTGCTATGAACAACAAAACTTATTAGAAGTGGCTTAACCGATCTATTTGTATTAATTTGGTAGGTCTCAGAATAGGTCGTAAAGTATCGTTATATAAGTACTCGTTCACGTAGAATAAACCTAATTCTCGTATATTCTACGTGGTGGAAGTCTCAGGAAGTAACTTAGGTATAAACTATATTAAAATTCACATGGTCGTGACATTAGAAAGCGTATTTCATTTTGTTCTGTTTTTAATTAATACGTAGGTAGGATATTAGTATTATTAATAGGTATAATTGAGCAAAATTTATAATTATATTTGTTATTCGTTAGATTTCTGCTTTTATTGATGTTATTGCCAATTTTATAGGATACTTATACTTGTAAATGTATACTCACGCTAATTAATTTATAGTTTTAGTAATAAAAATTGATTGCACGGTACAGTACGGGTATAACATGTTAGGTACGGTATATGCTTTGTCAATATTTGAATTATTTTAATTAGTGATATCAAACTTACGTAGAGTTACAGCAGCATTAATAATAAATTTCAATCGCAACATTAAATAACTAAAATATCAGTTATTTTTCGCTTAATTGGAATATATTTTATTCGTGGCATAAATTTATTGGAATTGAAAGCAGCTTGTTAGAAGTGAAGTTAAATGACAAAATACTTACAGTTGCATTGAAAGTTACTTTAAAAAACAAAGGACCAGAAGCGAAGAGAGTATAAAACAGTTCCGCCATCATAGTAGGGGAGACCGGGGATTGTTGACCAATTTTCAGCTTAGAGGTGTCTATTTTTATTTCTTTACAGTTAATTATTTTAAAAACAGGTGCAGTTATTAGATTGAGTATTGAGCTTTGGAAATAAGTGGAAAAAAACACGTTATTCATTCACTATTTAATTGGGGTAAATAGGTGTATAGAAAATTATTAATTAAATCCAATAGACGGTTTTTCGCAACTTCCGATTAAACACAATAAAATTCAAGTTATGAAAATAAAACAATCAATTTGAATACTCAAAAACAAAATCCTACTTATTAAGTATTTCAAACAAAAATAGACAACTTGTTTTAATCTTTAACAATTTGGCAATAAATAATCTTGTGTAACTAATGAAATTATATTTGTTATTTGGTAATAGTCATAATATATATATAGGTCAACCAGCCCAATTATACATTAGTCTACTAGCCCCGAACCACCTTTAATTTTTTTTTTATCAACAAGGGCCATAACCTCAAAACTGCGTCCAAATCAAATAGAAAAATACATAAAAGAAAAAACATAATCACATTCGTTACAAATGCTTAAACAATCAATAATCATGAATAATTATTATTACAAATAATATTACGACAAAAATAATTACTAGCATGCGTTCTTTTTCAATGTAATGTTGCTTCTCTCAAGCGACTTGCTAGTGCAACGTCATCTTTTTGGTAATTGAGCGGGGGTCAGTGACGGACTCTTGTGCATCACTGGTTGCCTTAAAGCTATTGCACCGAATGAGTTTTTGACAGTTAGTCTACCTACCACTATAGTCAACTATCCCCGGTCTCCCCTACTGGGGAAAACAGGTGATGTTGATGCCTCCCAAAAAAATATTAGGCCAAATTGTTATTACCAACCCAGCACCGGCTATTATTTAGCCAATAAAGGCTAATTTATTATATCTTTAGTGTCGAATTTCGATTTATGACTTGTCGGCCATGCTGTGAATTACAATGAAGTTCTCGCGTTATATTGCAATTTTTTAATAATTTCATTACGGGCTGGAATTTCGTGATATTGATTTGTTGGCCTGCATTTATAATCGGCAGTTTTGACAGTTTTAAAATTAAAAGACTTTTAAAGAATAACAATGCGTTCATGATTCATGTCCGATATAATAATAAAAATCACAGACATATTCTATTATTATGGTTTTTAATTAGAATTCATGACGAACACCTTACAGAAACATTCTAAGTACTCTGACATCATAATCTACAACTTAGTTTTACCGTATCTAAAGCGGCTTAAACAGATAGAAAATTTTCTTAATACAATATAAAAACTTTATAGAAAGACTTAGATAATATAGAAAAATAATTTTCTAAACATGTACAGAATGTAATAAAAGAGTAATACGGGGTGTAATAAAGAAACTATAATACAAAATTAATAACCCGATAAGTATAACATTTTTCCACATAGCTTATATACCTATACCTATAAACAACTCATGCTAATTTAATCTTGAAATTACATAACAATTTCTCCTTTTTGTGTATAGGTCCCTTGCAGTGAGATATATTAACAGCTTTTAGCTTAACATATCGCTTTTGTTACACCCGGGTATAATACATCAGTATGGATGTATATTTCAACTTGGAATTTAATAATTTACATTTCCTACAAATAAATGAAGTAAAACTCACACTTATAACACCAGAAACTACTAAATACAAACTACGACAAGCTTGCAACTCAAAAACTTGCATATTTAAACCCATGAAACTGATCATGAAGCAGGATATAGAGAGGAGCTGTGATTGGATCAAACTTATCTTGCGCGCGGTCTTGTGGCATTCCCAGTGCAGTATTAACTGACACTGAAGGAAAGGCAAAGAGCATCAGATAGGATAATTAACTAGTTGCGAATAAGCCAAACGCTGATTTGCATCTTATGCACCCTACTACGATACAATTATTTTCTTTAAAAAATCTGGGTGGTCAGATGATGTGAATAAACCTTATGGGCAACAGAGTAGGGTAGGGCAAAAAATAAATATTACTATTAATGTGCTCTTGGCCATATTTCAGTAACGCCGCGGCCAATTTCTACGGAGATTATTAATCCATCAATGCAGGATGTGAACAAGTAAATACAGATGTGCTTAATATTCCCTGACAATCATAGTCCATTTGGATGGATATTCAACAAGACCGAAGAGAGATCAGGTGCAATACTAACAGCTAAACGTACTTTCCAAGATGATGTAGTTTTATTAACTTGAAATCTATACTTAGTAGATACATAAAACAAATTGAGCGTAACAGCTCCATGACTGAAATCAAACCATCCGACAGAAAGCGCACGTCTAAACCCATTTTGCTACATCGTTCAGTACAGAACAATGGCAGCAGTAAAACAGGTTTCTAAAGGTTTCATAGACCATGTATACCACCTCCTTATCGCATTTTTTCCATGCCCAAAGCACTGAGTACACATGTTGGTTGCCGTTTGCGCGGCTCTGCAATCTCGTGCAATTAAAACTTGGCGAGTTTGTTTACGAGCGCACCTTTTGGCCAAGTTCGCCAAGTTGGCGAACAATGAGCTGGAACTTTGACGCCTCGAGCCACGACTTCCCCGATATTGTTTTGGACGGTTACTTGTTACCTTCGTGTTATATCTTACGGCATAACGGGGAAACCTGAGTAATTAAAGTTCATCAACTGTAATAAATAAATAGGTATTTTTATACATTTTGATTGAGATAATAGTCAAATTCGGGGATTGCGGGGTCCCATACTAGATCCGCGACCCAAACCATTCACACATGCTTGTGGTGCACTCTGACCAACCGCCAACCCGCACTACTGGACCAGCGCTGCCCTTTGCAGGAGGCCTATGTTCAGCAGTGGTCTTCTCATGGAGAATGATGATGAAGATGAATAGTCAAAATAGTAAAAGAAATCATATAATTTGCATTGAGGTCATTTTTAGTTACGAGTATGTACATTCTTCTGAATATAAGACTAGAAGGTAACAGAAGTCTTTAAGTGATTTTTCGTTCGCTTTGTGACCCACCACCTAATTTCGTATTAAAAAGAACGTATATACGAATATAATTTAAAAGCACATCTAGGTATATATACCTACCTCCCCTTCCTGATCCGGTTTAATATACAATTCGATTGTAATTGTATATCTAACAAATAACGCGCAAGTCGACTTTAAGGTCAAAGCCCTCAATACGTCGTAATTAAACAAAACTAATTATAACCCAAAGTCACTTCATACGTCGTCAAACGCAATAATCCTTGATTTCTTCTATTGTCAGTACGGTATAAGTATTTACTTTAGTAGTGTTCAGGTGCTATTTCGGGGCTTCATTATAACATCTTCTTCAAGGCATATCGTTTGAGTCGACTAGAAGTGTTCTCTCATGCGATGAGTCAGAAATTTATCATTGATCTTTTCACATCTGATACAACTACGCTTAATGTAAACGAAGAATCTCCTTCGTAATGTCTATTTACGTTGTTATAACCGATTCTTTGTAATCAAATTTTTTTCGCAATGGCAAACGAAAAAAAAAAACTCTTTTTATCAAGCAATGTATTGATAACAAATTCTACAAAACTCATTTTTTAAATATGAATATTGTCTTTCAAAGAAATGTTTGTACTGTTTCCAGATGGATTTATTTAAAAAAAATGCTAATATTATAACTTTGGTGGAAACCCGTGGTTTAGGGGTGCTTTAGAAAAAAATATCGTGTGTACAAAGAATCGAGGTATTAAAAGACTTTTAAAAAAAAAATTTAACCGACTTCAAACTTTAACTAAAAAGCGATAAATAAGTAACTAATTTATCTACTTAATACATATTAAATATCTCAAATTATTTAAATATTTACAACTTAATACCTAATACTTTAACAAAGTCATCTTTAACTATTTAAATATTTATAATTATCACTATTTTTTGGAGTCGGTGCCAGCCACGTAGTGTTGATGGACGGGGCTGGCAAAGCCACACACACGGCAAAATCAATACGGTGTTAGGCAGGTAATGCAATTTCTTATTCTTGGTTTTACTATTTAGTGTATCAGTTTTCTTAATTACATTTATTTGTTTGGCTGGCACCGACTCCAAAAAATATGTGATAATTATAAATATTTAAATAGTTAAAGATGCTTTGTTAAAGTATTGTATTAAGTTGTCATATTTAAATAATTTGAGATATTTAATATGTATTAAGTAGATAAATTAGTTCGTTATTTTCTTTTTAGTTAAAGTTTGGCGGTTAAATTTTTTTTTTATCGTTTATTTCTCTATTTTTAGTTGTGATGCGTTGTCTTAAATAGACTAGTTTGAAGTGATTTTTTCTCTCGAAAATGTAATCTCCTCATCATCACGATCATTTTTCTCCTTGAGTCTGGGAAGTGTCTGGTTTCCAAAATTTATCAAAGTTGATAAATGATCGTTTTTTGCATTCACATAGACGCGCGTCAAGATTTTTCACGAGAAATAATTAATATCTGTCTATAAAAAAACAACTAAACACGCTTAATTTCGTGTAAACTAATAAAAAAATTGTTTCAAAAAAATTTAAGTTTCTCAATGTTTTTTTCTCCTTTATTTGTTGTATAGAGTTACCCGTAATGGCAACGAAAAAACACCATGTATACCAGCTTTCATTTACCATCGCAGGAGGTATCTACCCGTATAAGTATCACGTTGCCCTACATATACGTCCATGACCAATTTATTTCCCCTAACTCCTACGTTAAGGAGTTCTGTAGCTTGACCATCAGCACATCAGCATCAGATGTTTTCAAGTATACCTCATAAGCAACAAGTTAGCCCTACATACTACTATATAGTTTCCATCGACCATTGCAGTTTTCCCAACTCTACCGTTAAGGAGTTCTGAGCTTCACGTCAGAAACAGCATCAGATGTTGATTCAAGTAAACGTTAGCCCTACATACTACTAAAAGTTTCCATCGACCAATTGCAGTACTGTCTCCCAACTCCTAACCGTTAAGGAGTTTTAGCTTATCATCAGCACAGCAGCATCAATGTATCAAGTAACACGTTTGCCCTACATACTAATAAATAGTTTCCATCGACCAATTGCAGTACTGTGGAGTTCTGTGCTTCATCATCAGCACAGCACATCAGATGTTGATTCAAGTAACACGTTAGGCCCTACATACTACTAAAAGTTTCCACGATAATTGCTGTACTGTCTCCTAACTCCTAACCGTTAAGAAGTTCTGTAGCTTTATCATCAGCACAGCAGCATCAGATGTTGATTCGAGTAACACTCAGCCCTACACACTCTAAAAGTTTTCATCGACCAATTGCTGTATGTCTCCCAACTCCTAACCGTAAGGAGTTCTGTGCTTCATCATCAGCACAGCAGCATCAGATGGATTCAAGTAACACGTTAGCCTTATTAAACTAAAAGTTTTCATGACCTATTGCAGTACTGTCTCCCAATCCTAACCGTTTAGGAGTTCTGTGCTTCATCATCAGCACAGCAGCACCAGATGTTGATTCAAGTAATACGTTAGCCCTACTACTACTAAATAGTTTCCATATGACCAATTGCAGTACTGTATCCAAACTCCTAACCGTTAAGGAGTTCTGTAGTCATCATCAGCCAGCAGCATTAGATGTTGACACCCTGAAGCTTACCTGAGTAAGACATGATAGTAAAAAAGCACCATACGAGCATACAATTTTCGGTGGTTGCCCTTGATTTCTCCTGATCCCATACAATCCTGACCTGGTGAAAATGGGACCACCTCAGAAGTGAACTCTATCCAACAAAAAAAAAATTTTTGAAATCCGTCTATAATTGACGGAAATATCGGTGAACATACATAAAAAAAAAATATTATACATACAGACGAATTGAGAACCTCCTCCTTTTTTTGAAGTCGGTTAAAAATAACAAAGTTGTCGTTTTACACCCAGTATATTATATTATTAGAGCACTTCTATTTTGTATTTGCTCTGAAAAGTTGAGACACTGAAAAGCATTATTCTGAAAGTTGTGAAATATTGTCTCGTATATTGTCTACACTCACCATGAAGCTTATGTAACCGTGGAGCCTACACACGTGACACATCTTCAAAGACTTGGTATTACCTATGCAGCTCTATCTCTTCCTTCATTGAATCGTATTAGGCTTTATTTATACTATTCAGAAGTTAAAATTTAAAACCGGGGTTCACCTACCGTCGGGTGTTACGCTCTCCACTGACCAACTAATGCGACAACTCATGATCATGACTCAGGCAACTACAGTCGCGATGAGAAAAGTGATCAAGATCTTGTCAGAATCCCATTTAAATGGTTATATGCCTCTAGTAAAACTTCCAAGAGACTGCCAATAACTACTTTATTCTAAGTTCTCCAAGACTTAGATAGTTCAAAAGACTTGAGTGTTGGTGGGTTGGCTCCATCTAAACTTACAACTTCATGGTAATAGTAGAGTGTATGTGTCGTTCAGACTTCCCAAATTTATATTAGTAATATATAGGTACTACAATTTCATAAATGCTACTGGCAATATTGTAAGTGGTGTTTCCACTTTATCTTGGCAAGTATTCCGTTTGACAAAATTACCAACAAGGACTTTGAAAAGTTATAAACATTAGTACCTATGCAACTGAAGTTTTCACTAGTAGATACCTATCGTAAATTTCGCTAAACTTAAATATAATATAATCATGAAAATCTGAAGTTTAAGCTATTAATTGAATTAACATTGTCAAATTAATGAGCGAAATGAGCTAAAGGTGACAGTAGGATCTCTTTTGTGATCTGAAGTACTGGGGCCTTAGATAAAAAAAAACTATTTATTCCAGACAGAGTCCATAATTGGGTTAGTAGGTATGCAAGAAAACTTAAGTGACTAGGTTAGTAAAAATAAGAATAATAATAAATAATAGATAAAGTAATATTCTTGATAGAATCGATAAAGCCTCGAGCACACCGTATGCGTAGACGTACACGTACCTCTGAGTTTAATGTATGGAACTGTCACCGCTTGACGTCTATGCTTACGTCTACGCATACGCATCCGGTCTGCCCGTGCCTATACAGTTCCATACATTACAACTCAGGGGTACGTGTACGTCTTCGCTTACGTGCACGCATACGCATCGAGGCTTAAAGGTTCGTCACCGACACCCGACACGTTTGCCCCAATAACCTTCATTTTTGCGTTCCTTAAGTCACATGATGGATTCCAAATGCTATTGGCGGGAGTGTTGCAACAACGAAGGTCGATACCAAACAAAGTTATATTGTCTAAGCATCCTGGTTATCCCACATACGCATGGAAATACATATATCTATATATGCTACTTCTATATACAGGATGTAACAGAAAGGGTATGTAAGCGAAAAGCTATGTAAATAGCCCACTAAAAGGAACCTATCCACAAAATTTGAGGCTCGAAATCACATGTTTATTTTTCCAGATAGTATGGAGAATTCCTAAACAACTCAGAAATGTTCATACAATCTTGGAAAACAAACATGTGATTTCGAGTCTCATATTTTGGAAATAGGTTCTTTATAGTGGGCTATTTGTATAGCTTTTCGCTTAATATACCCTTTCTGTTACACCCTGTATATAAGCAAGGTAATTTAAGTACAGTGTAAGTAAATTAGGTTTGGAAGCCGCTGGTAAAATATAGTCCTATGTCTCACCATGGCTCTTACATCATCTAGACTAGACTAAACTTACTATCTAATATTATTGACAATTGATCGTATCTTAGACCTTCGAATACCTCGTTTGTATACCATTCTGATATTTTGATAAAACTGTCAAATAACATTGGAGGCTTATCATTGTATCAGAGCCTGACACCACGTTGTAGCGCAAAATTTGGGCTTACGTAAGTTTATTGTATTGAAAATTATAAATTGACATGCAAGAATATTACTTCTACGCTGCTCTGGGAGGGAAAAATTAAAACATATAATACTACAGCTACTTCTCTTCCCGGGCATACTGTACAAGTCAGTAGAGGGACAAGAGGGTCTTGGTGTTTTGTAGGCGATGGGCTGACCACCTGTCACTATTAACGAACTTGTACATCTCACTCAACTATACCCTCGAAATTGGTCAGAAGTGCCACCATGTGGTTCTGTCGGCCCTTGGTGCTCTGCCTACCCCGTAATGGATAAAGGCGTGATTATATGTATGTATTTAAGAATATTACATACTTAAATATCCAAATACTTCTGAGCACTGACTGATGTGGGGCATCACTTGAATACATCAGCTGCGTCTCCTTCTATGCATGTCATATGAGTCGACTAAGAATTTAAGGGGTATCTCAGGTGATCAGCTAGCAACTTGTCACTGATCATTTACATAAACCTGGCTGTAGGACCTGCTAATAGCCACCTATTTTGGAAACACAGCCATGTATGTATGTATGGATTCTTCTGATATTGCGAAATCAAGAGCATAATTTTAAAGTAACTTAAAAGATATAATTTTTTTAAAACGAAAAACCGACTGTTGTGTACGACGTTTAGAGGGCATAATATTGTCAGATTTATATGCCAACAAATGATTAAATAGGCCACATGACAAAAGAGAGAAATGACTAGGCTTCGAAACTTTACGTCTGATAACATAAGCAACATATAATTACACTCCGTCTTCCCGCCCTGTTCCCAATCATTTGGGGTCGGTGCAATATGTAGGTACTCTTCTTTTATTCATCCCTATTATCCGTCATCTCGTTATTCTCATGTCTACCTCTTCCTCTATAACCATCTTACTTCGGACACGGCTTAACGCAACATATAATTTCACCACTTAACACATTATCTTCATAAGCCTATTGCAGTCCACTACTGGACGTAGGCCTCCCCCTGCCATAGGGGGATTTTGTTACTAAAAAGTTCCACTATCTGTTTTTCGGCGGCTCCATCATCAGACCCTCGTTTCCTTTATATTATGTGTAGCTGACCAAAATTCTCTATAAAAATCTAAAAACGGACTACTCGTGCCTATTATATTTGAGGATATCCCTAGATTCCATAGAGATTCCATCATCAGATGTTATGTTTTATATGTAGGTGACCAAAACGCTCAGTAAAAGTGTAAAAATAAACTACATGTGCCTACAATATTCGAGGATTGCCCTCGATTTCTCCAAGATCCCATCATCAGACCCTGATCTGGTGAATATGGGACCAACCTGGAAGTATACCAGGACCAACTATAAAAAAATTGAAATCCGTTCATAAATGACGGAGTTCTGAGGTAACACACATAAAAAAAAGAAAAAATATACAGACGAATTGATAACCTCTCTTTTTGAAGTCGGTTAATAAATAGAATCGAAACATAAGTACTATTTCTGTTAATTTTGGATATAACATTAACTTTCAACAGGAGTACTATTCTAAATTTATACCAACCTAACTACACGAGTTATACCAAGACTTATTACCTCAGAAATAAACTGAATGCAAGCTTAGGATATTATTATGCTGTAATTGGAATAGTAAATTGCATTACTTAGAAACTGGTTTCAAGGTAAGCAGAATTGACAAGATTATCTACAAGTAGTAGCTTTGAAAATTTTATTAATGTGACTCTTACGAGTTCAAATAAATCAAGTTTATCAAGTTCTACCTACAATTTAAATACAAAGTACTAGGGGGCAAGAGACAAAATTCAAACGTGAAAATCGAAACTAAAAAAATCCTATTGATAAAAGCAAACTTAACAAGAAGGTGGCGACAACTGTGATTGCAAGACGTTATTTGTAGAATCATAGGTTGAATATGCACATAATGGTAGACGACTTGATCTGGAACTAAATCATAAGCTTTAGCAAAATCTTATTTATCTTCTGCGATAGTAGCAAGTGGCTCCACCATTGTTGCATTTTGTGCAACTGTACGTACTTTGTACACAAATGTCAAATAAGACGTGACAAATAAAATGGCGCAGGTCGTTCGAATCACCTCTCACTTTTAGTAAAGTTCACCGTACAGTCTGTCACTAAGCGATAGGTAACTAACTAGGTAAATAGTAGGTACTTAAAAATGTAATGTACATTGAATGTCTTTTTAAAGTCAACCTCTGTAAACGAAATCGGTGCTATTAATAAACTTAATATAAACAAAGTGTAAATCTATAATATATACGCACCCATTAAATAGGCCATTTGACAAAACACGATATGATAAACCGATTTATCGACATTTGGCCTGTCAAAATACAATAAACATAGCCGCCATGTTGAATTTTGTATAGAGACGATACGATATCGTACGATAAGATATCCACGATGCGTGGTCATGCTAGGGGGTATGTATACATGAGTACTTAAGGAGAAAGTTATAGTGAGAACGTGAAATTGAGAAAACGTAAGCATTCAGGCAGCTTCTTAAAGGCGAGCTTATACCAAAGTCTCGTTTGTTATTCTACAGAACAATATTGAAATAACTTTGCTTGTTGTATCAAAACTCAATGTATTCAAGGGAAATGGAATATTGGAAAAATCAAAGTTTCGTTTGTCTAAGATACGAAGTTTTCTTCGGTTTGTGTATTTTGAAATGAATTTATTTTAGTTCAGTTAGAACATGATTGGTTTTTTACTAGTCGGTGTTTGTTATTGTCTAGGATGAAATTTTAGATGAAATGTAACGTTCGAAGGATTCGTGTACATTCTACATGATACACGGGTGTGTTCCCGAAATGGGATACCCAAACACCAGGATAACAGAGGAGATACCACGGCGACGTTATGCTAATCGTGGTACCCCTATATCAGGGATGGCGAACCTTTAGTGATATACGTGCCATTTTTCATGAGACAAATAGTTATTATATCTATGACGTGCCATCAAATAATTTAGGCATATTGATATTATTGAACAAAAATAAAACTAGATATTAAGTATACTATACTATTTATTGAAAATTCTAAAGTACAATTATCGGTATGTAATGTTACTATTTTAACATATAAAAAATTGTGCAATTTCTGCTGTTTCAAATTAGATGCGAAGTATTTTATGTCAGGCTCTTACTTTGTTACTTTCAGCAGAATACAAGCTGCTGAACTAGAGTCATCTGACAAACAGTTTCGATGCAATTTTTTAATGTTATTCATTCTCATCTGTATCATTCGGCGTGCCTGAACTATTTTGTTGCGTGCCAGGGGTGGCACGCGTGCCATTGGTTCGCCATCCCTGCCCTATATGATCCTCCAGATCAGGCTACCCCATTTCGAGGATTTCTGTATGTATTATTATTGGAATTCTATGCTGCTCTGGGAGTGAAAAAAAAAACGTATAATACAGCTGCTTCTCTTCCCGGGCACACTGTACAAGTCAGTAGAGGAACAAGAGGGTGTTGGTGTTTTGTACGCGATGGGCTGACCACCTGTCACTACAAATCGAACTTGTACATCTCAGCTATACCTTCAAAATTGGTCAGAAGTGGCACCATGTAGTTCTATCGGCTCTGCCTACCCCGTAAGGGATAAAGGCGTGATTATATGTTTGTATGTGTTATCATTTTCCCAATATTTTTTTGCTCAAATAATAAAATAATAAATCATTTCGTAATCATTTATTTGTTGTGAACTGTACGCTGCGCTTTAAGCTCCAGTTATCATAATAAAGCTATAGAAATAAAAATAATACTTGTAATGTTGTGCAATAGTCGCATAATTCATTCGAATTTTATGACTTAATCTTATAACCAAAAACGGTTGAATCGTGAGCTGGTATCAAGATAGTGTCCATTTGATTTCCATGTAATATCTATTCAGTTTTATTATTCCTTTACAGATGTGACGAATGTAACATTTTAAGTCGTTTATAAATAGGTACCTGGTAGATACAAAAAACGTGTTGTCGAAATTATAGGTAGCCAGAACTGCAGAATCATAAAGGAGATCTTAGAGCCACGTCTAGCATAGCGAGGACAGATATAAATGATGAGTGACAAGTTTGATATCGTATTGCCTGAAATAATGCTCGGATTCCGACTAGAACTATAATCGAATTAGTAGACTCCTCTGTGTTCGACGTGTCTGACAGAAGATGCAGTTGTTTTAGAAAGAAGTTTCTCAGTTTCGGGTATTAGCTGGTATGCATCAGGTAAAGCTGCAGTAATGAACATTATATCATAGTCATATTGTATTCCGAAAAAGCCTTTCAAAACAACATCTGTAGCGCGAGATATCTTTCCATGGTACCAGTAATGCAAGCTGAATTTATTGTAAAAGATTTGTGAGCGCCAATGCTGCAATTTGACTATCGGAAAATATATTTTATGATGGCCGCCGCAGTTTGTCCCGCTTAATGGCGGCTTGGACCGTTTTTGGGGAGAATGTGTTGACGGTGGTGATTTGTGGGTGTTTGGGGATTTTTTTGATGATTCCAACGGATTATTGGATCTACATTATGTGGGAGATGAGAATGTATGGCAATTGGATACTAGTGGACATATTTCTTTTTCTTTATATCTACTTCCTCCCAATACGCCAAAACTCAAGTAGACCCAATCAACTACTTCATCTGGACGTCTACTCTAAAGTGACGATAAACGAAGTATCGGCCGAATATCGAGGTGTTTCCTACTACGAACTTCGTCCGATCGGATCAGTCGCGCCGTTTTTTCATTCGGTCTGATCGAACTCTATTTGACAGGTATAAGGCTAGATAATAGAAAGCTTATAATATTAGTTATTGTGAATTATTCTCTATGGTTCCGAATATTTGAACTCAGATGAATTCGAAGCAATTTCGTAGTAGCAAAGATCAAAGGCTTTTTCGGGCTTCGGTCGGACCGAAAGATTCGAAAGCGGCATTTCAGAGTAGACCCCCTGACTCCATCATCGGAGTTTTATCATAGTTTGAGACATTGATCAAATGTGTCATGTGACATTTTAAAAATAATTTGTATTACAACTTACAACCCTTTGTACAAACAATAGCAATCCCATAAAAAATATCACTTAACCGACACAGACTTGCAAGCCATCAATTACTAAGGTACTTGCTAAAAAAGTTCTCCGATATGCTCCAACTATTTCTGCCCTTCTATTATGGTATTTTTATACTAAAAATTTTAAAATGGTATCTATTTACTTATAGCAATTTTGTGATATTAACTTACATTGTCAGAAAGGCCTACAGCGAAATATATTTAAAAATATGTTCACCAAAGTTGGTAGGTACAAAAGCAGCAAATTAAATGTACACTTCACTTTACACACTCTCGGTCATACCTATTATCACGTACTTGTATTAAAATGTATTCTGTAATGTAAGAACAATAAGGTTAAAGTAAGGATATGGTAGACAGTAAATTGTTTAGTAAGTATATCTATACATACCTATACCTACGAAGATATATTTATGAACCATGTATAAAATATCAATAGATTGTAAAATAGTAGAGTTGGTCGCCCTTCGCTCAGATGGACCGATCACTTGAGATAGTAACTGGATGGCAAAAACGGGAGATTGAGCCTTGTGGCGTGCTCTGGTGGAGGCATACGTCCACCAGTGGACTACAATTAGGCTGAAGATGATGATTATGTAAAATATATAAATATCCATCAAATAATCATCTATAATCAGTGATCACACTTAAATAAAACTAGTATTAAATATGCTCACATTTATAAAATTTACCTATCCCATGCAGCTATCGGCCCTCAGGTAATGGATATTCGAAATTACTTTATTTTCACAACAAATCATAACTATAATTAGTTCTTCCATTTACACTTAATGGAAACTATCTGGTTTTCAAGTTATTTTTATCAGCAAAGTTATTTCTTCACTAGCAAAGTTAATAACGCGTCAACTCGACCCCTGGGCAGTTAAAAACGTTAAAAGCTCAAAATGATGGAAGACAGTTGTTAATCACCAAAAACAGAAAACTACTTGAACACTAAATATAACTCAAAGAACTCTCAGCTGTAAACTGAGGCCAGAAAGTTTAAATTCCACTTTGAACCAACCAGTATTAAGCAGATGGTGGAGTGAAGCCATTTAATTACAGACTTTAAAAATAGGTTTGCAATAATTGGTTCTAGGGACAAAAAGAGACGTAAAATAAACTTCACTCATAAACTGATGGAAAGAATAAGTCAAACAGAAGCGACAGAGACAAATATACTATACTAAATAGTTTCTGACTAACTCAAAATTATGAATTTAGAGAAAGATGACAGGTTTTCAGAAAATAGACTTAAGCAATCTTCACTAAAACAAAGTTCAACCCAGGCCTTCGTCTTTAATGAACATCGGAAAATTATACGTTGTTTAACTACTTAGTGACCGCATGTAATTAAAACCACAAAGGATTTTATATCTAAATAGGTAATCAAAGAAATTAAATAAATGTATGGACCAAGCTAAATTTGCCATGACTAAAACAATAGTTGGAAAGTAAATTACGCAGTAATTTCTTGGACATAATTATGTAGAACGTCGTACGGACTACAATACGATAGTCCTTCCTAATGTTTGTCAGCAACGTTGTAAATTTGATACACGTCTCCAGTTTATGCAACATATATAATTTATATGCCAATGCTGATGCAGGATTTCTCTAAAATACATCAGCTGCATCTCCTTCTTACATGTCGTAAGAGTCGACTAAGGAATTCAAGGGCGTTGTTCTCTCAGGTGATGAGCTAAACTTGTCAGTGATTTTATCACTGACCCTGTAGTGCTAAACGTCGCTGTATAATAAAGTTGATCTCGATAATGCAGTTCTGACTACTTCATTTCTGGAAACACAGTATTTACCTACCTACATGCATAAAATCACGCCTCTCTCCCGTATGTATGTATCAACTTTTATATAAATATCTGCGTATATTTCAGTAGTTCCTGGGAAGGTTTAATCGCAATCGCAAAATAGATAACTATTAATTAATATTATATCTATAAATGATAGTTATTAGCGTAACAATATCTCATAATTTCAGTGAAGTAACTATTTAAATTCGATTAATTGAAGCTTAGCTACGTTGATACCTATTTGTTAACGGATTTCCACAGGAAACTGTCAATTGAATTTCATCAAAACCTAGCCCTAATTAAATGTGCATTATTATCAGTAATGCACATCGTGATTAATTACAGAATTAATTAAAAAATGGCTTTACAGATTCAAGATCTACAAATTATTTTTCCAAGTTGCAAAATGATTTATTAAAAGACGTGGTTTAATTATAATTTTAATAACTTCTACGTCACCTTGTCCTTTCTGCTCGTATTAATCAATATGACAATAATTTGACAAAAAAATCGGGACCGGTACTCGCTCGTTGATTAAAATAGTTGACAGCATTGCATATTGCTTCGTTTTAATGTCAAGGCATAGAATGTCGTGGCGGTGAGATGTTTTTATACACATTGGCTCTTCTTCTTAAGTCTATTGCTGTCAACTGCTGGACGTAGGCCTCCCCCAGGGCACGCCACAAGGCTACTCCCATAGGGGGATTTTTGCCCATAGTCACCACGATGGGCAGGCGGGTTGGTGACACATTGGCTACGGCGGTAATAATACTTTAAACAATATTTCACTGTATAAGATTATGGCAATCTTCTGGCACTCATTCTTTACTTTACATATTATATTAAAAAATATTTCCTATTATATATCTTATTAAGTTGTATGTAACTTTCTTTATGTAACATTTATTAATTTGGGAGATTCGAAGTTTTCACTCATTAAACTAAATTTTTCATGTATTCATAATGTTAAGTTACGTATATTTTTATTCAGGCGTTTTAAAATGTGAATTTACATCACTTTATATGGGAGAAAAACCAGTCACCTCACAACAATTTAGATGAATAATAAAAGTGCCCTTAGGCTACTAAAATACATATAAACTTTAATTTACACTATCCGTCCTGTCCTTTTCATTTCTTCATATACAACATTCATTTATTTCTCGTTGGTTATCCCTAGGCTAGATTAATTAAGGAATACCAGTGAAGCGACTTTAGAGTCACCGATCTACCGACATTGAGTTAAGTGGATACCGCAAAGAACCATGTATGTAGCAAATATAGGTACTTTATCCCTTTCTTGGCATTTTATTATGATTAAAAGAATACAATAACTGACAAATTTCGATACCAAACTGACATAAATTTCTAAAAATTATTATATTAGTATATTTTAACTAACTAACTTAGCGCCAGTTTTATGTCAAGTAACAAGAAAAAAAGATATATTAAAACAAACTTCATAATGTTTTACAACAGCACGCTCAACACCGGGCCCTTGTAACGCCTGAAACATCATAATAATGTCCTACATCAGGTCAGATATTTCTTATAAATTCTAAGGGTTTTGACGTACAAATTTTTCTATGCGAATCCTATTTTATGTACTCACAATATGCATATCTTGCCTTGAAAGCCTGCACTACAAAGCTAAGTTAGCGTCTACTTGTCCCTATGTCTGTGCATTACACATACTGCCTGTACCGGTTGCTTGACAGGTGTAGTACAAAAATAGAGTGTAAATGTAAAGGTAATTGACAAACCCGTGAGCTTTGCTCCAAGCCGGGCTATTACATCGACAGCTTGTTTTAACTGCATTTAGCAAACAATTACGCATATTCTTGTTACGATGTTTTTTTTTATAATAGAGCGAATATTCCACTACTGTAATGTTTGTTAGATATTAAACAAATAATTTTATTCTTGAAGAATAATATTCTCTGGTGTACCGTGTAATTTAGATTATCGATGTCTTTCTATATATCAAATGATAGCTTGCAAAAATATTTTTACCTTCCACTCAAGAACAAGTTAATATGCATGTAGATATAATATAACAAAACAGCCAAAGCATATTATATAAAACTAAGAGCAGAATCCTACGACTTCGTGTGCGTAAATTCTAGAATTCCGTTTCTCCCATTCTCGTGACTATTGTAATAATCTTTATTAATGTTATACTACAAAGAACACACGTTTCAGACCTCTAAGATCGATGGTTTAACCTGTGCGTTGAGGCATCAATCATTCAGGACAAAGCATTTTATATGTACACATAGAATATGAAGGTAAAGCATCAAAATACAAATTATATCAAGCAATGACCAAGTTACCTGCAAACCACGCTCAACTCAAACATCTCAATCAACATAATAAAAGTCGATACACAGTAACATTCTGTCCGGAACTGTACCACAATCCAATATTTAGGTTACCGCCAAACCAAGTCTATTGTGCGGAGTAAAACGTTCCTGGTTAAAAAATGGCTAAAACACAAGCGGGTGGCGATAAATCTATATAAATCTACTAGTGATCGCCCACGACTTCGCCCGCGTAAAGAGGAATTTTGAACAATTATTGCACCCGTGCAAAGGCGGGCCGGGTCGCTAGTTATAAATATAAAACTTACTCTATCTAATAAAAATAACTGCATCAAAACCGTTGTGTATAACTGCATCATAAGGAAAACGGGAAGCGTTGTGTAGGGTGTTTTTTTGTGGTTTAAAAGTATTCTATCATGAAATAAAGTAAGTTTATGCCAAAAAAAGCTGGAATTTTTTTTTTAAATTTTTTTATACCTACCTACATAAGGACAGACAGCGGGAAGCGACTTTGTTTTATATATAGGTATATGTTGTAATATCGTGTTATTTCAAAAATCTCTACACATTATTTAAACTAAACTAAGTCTAACTTTAGTAGATATTCCATAAACATCTTTTTAGTAAGTAACGCGAGCTTAATTTTCTGGCGCGAATCTTTGATAGCCAAATAAGTCGCACTTGTACTGTATGAAATATACTAATAGAATTTATTTAAAATATCAGTGATCTTACCACAAGTGCATATCCCCATTTATATACTCGTAACCTAGTTTTTAGAACTGTCGACTATGTACCTATATACGAGACAATTGAAGTCAAAGATAGCGAAAAATTTCCAGGAATTTCCACTATGATGAAAGTCTGTTCAAAAGAATACATCAGCTGCATCTCCTTCATCTCGTAAGAGTCTAAGAGTCTACTAACTCCGGCTTACTCAGCAGCAATTTGTTACTTTTTCCTTGCACCACACACCGCCAATGTTTTATTCAGTCTTGCGACTCGTTAGCGTAGAGCATTGTGGCCGCTAAACAAACTGGCAGAACGGTCACATTCCCTCAATGCATGCCTGATTTTTCTCCGCTAATAGAATACAAGTTTGGTGTTTGGTTAGGTCTTCGGTTTTGGATGCGGACTGCTGCGATTGTATGCGGTGGACTTGTCATTGCGTCGAGTAGTTTTTAATTTCATTTGGTACCTGACTGGATGCTCGTTTGCTATTTCAATGGACTCTTACTAACTTCGCTTTACGTGGATAGTGCTCCGATTCAATGTTTACACTTATTTTACTTTGTAGCTGTAGATATTGGTGACCAAAGATTATCGTCGAGCTGGCAGTGTATTAAACTGATTGCCTTTGCACCTTATAATCGCTTTTTGGGGATGCGTAAAACGCATGATATATTAGTATCGCCTGTGCTAATGCGGCGTTTTACTAGAATACATCAGCTGCATCTCCTTGCGTGCATGTCGTAAGAGTCGACTAAGAAACTCTGGGTGGGTGTTCTCTCAGGCGACGAGCTAGCAACTTGTCCCTGATCGTTAACATCTGCTCATGCTAGGTGTGCTCAACGTAACTGTGAGAATCTCCTTTGCAACCATTTTATGAACACAGTCATATATATCATACATCTTCTATGCTGCTCTGGGAGTGAACAAAAAACGTATAATACCTACTACAGCTGCTTCTCTTCCCGGGCATACTGTACAAGTCAGTAGAGGGACAAGGCGGTCTTGGTGTTTTGTAGGCGATGGGCTGGCCACCTGTCACTACTAACCGAACTTATACATCTCAACTATACCCTCAAAATTGGTCAGAAGTGGCACCAAGTGGTTCTATCGGCCCTTGGTGCTCTGCCTGCCCCGTAAGGGATAATGGCGTGATTATATGTACCTATATGTATGTATGTAAATCTATCAGCGCGGTCTTCTTTATTCATTCAAACACTGCAAATAAATAATCTATCATAACCAGTAAAATATGTTTTATTCATAAATATTATTATCTACGTGTTTATTTTATTTCTGTTCTGATAATACGATTTACACAGCTACGTTCGATTTCAATTCTATGGCGCCTAATGGTATAATAAAAAATCAATAGGTACAAGACTCCCCTTCAGGTAATTTCCAAATCATTTTATCGCCTACCCTATCAATCGTGCTTGGGTAATAATTACATTTTACCCTAGTATTTTAGATCACCCTTTGAATAGACTGATGCATTTTTAATTCTACCGAAGTGTATCATGCATTTTTAATTCTACCGAAGTGTATCATGCATGTTACGTAATTATAGAATGAACAGACAACACAGATTTATTAAACAAAATAGTTTATTTTTGTATAAAGGCATGAACGTATAAAGAACAATGGGCGTAATGTTGTCACTGCACAGATTGAAGCACCGAAATGGCGGCGCGTTGGGCATGTGTGCGTATTTTCCAGTAGGCGCCGAGCTTCCTATGGTTTGTATGTGTGGGTGGATAACGCGTCAATACACATGCATACTCCATGGAATATCATTGCCGAGCTTACTATGAATGCTTCACTCTGTGTAGTCGCAACACTCTGTCCGTTATTCTTTATACGTTCATGTATAAAGGTAAAAGTTTGTGTGCTTGTTTGTTATTAGTTTAAATATCACAAAAATCATGATCTTAAATAAATGTATTAAAAATGTATTCTAACACTAGTGGACGCTCGCGAATCCGTCCGCGTGGACTACAGAAAAAACAAAATGTCGAAATTATCCGGGATAAAAACATTTTCCCGGGATAAAAAGTATAGCCTATATGTTAAGTGGGACCGGTCGCAATATATTCCTGAAAACTGCATCGAAATCGGTTCAGCTGTTTCTGAGATTAGCGTGCACAAACGTACAGACAAACAGACAAAAAATCCAAAAATCATTATTTTGGGTACAATTGCGTTGATAAAGGTCTCCTATAATATTTTTTCTCATATATCTTCCATGTACAGACATCGATCCGTTACATTTTTATGACATGTATACAGGATGATTTTTGGTCGTCAACGTTCCCGAAAATACGGAATCTCCTCATCATCACGATCATTTTTCTCTATGGAAGCATACCTGGGAAGTGTCTGGTTTCCAAAATATTAGGGTCCAAAGTTGAGTATATAGACTGCGTTTTTCTGCATAAATGCACATTGATGCGTTTAGCAAGATTTTTTCACGACAAATTATTAATATCTGTCTATGAAAAAACTAGCATAAATACTGGACACTATAAATTTCGCGCGATCAAGTAATTAATTATTTTTTTTTATTTACGTCGTTTCCCAGAATTTTTTTGGGCATAAACTTACTTTATTTGATGTATAGAGTACGTACATTTCGCTAAAGGTGGCAACGAAAAAACATCCTGTATATATATATAGATGAAGTAGTCAGAATTGCAGGATTGTGAAGGAGATCCTGAAGTCAACGCATAGCATAAAGGGGGATATTAGAGGTCAACATTTATAATGGTAATAGATTGAAGGTTTTTGTTCCAAAAATTTGCAGAGCCTTGACACTAAATAAATAGATAAGATGCTTAAATAAGTAACAGGATTTTTACGTACCTGACTACAAAAACACAATACATCAATTAAAAGGGGCAATTTCTTTATTAATACGAACATGAGACATACATTTTATGACGCCGTTAAAAAGGACTATTTAAAATTGTACAATAAATGTAAGTTATTCATTAAAGTCCACTTTACTTCCACATGTCCCACGAATGCCCAATTATTTGCTTATTCCGGCGTAAAATGACGTCCAGTCGACAGCTGTCGCATGATGCACTACACGGAAGCAATATACTTTTATTATTTATTCACGTAACATCTCCCTGTTACGTACGATATTAAAATTAATCACATAAATAAAATTACAAACCTATATTATTTATCTACTTATGTAGGGATGGTAACTCAATAGTCATACCAGTCCCCCTAGCATGACCACGCATCATGGATATCGTATCGTACGATGTTGTATCGTCTCTATACAAAAATTCAACATGGCGGCTATATTTATCGTATTTTGAAGGCTAACTGTCGATAAATCGGTTTATCATATCGTGTTTCGCAGATCATGCTAGGCTTGCAGAATTATAAGCCTATATCATAAAACTTATACATACATGTAACTGTTTTATTAACACCTATGCCAGAAGGGGTGCGTGAAGAGGAGTGGGTGGCTTTGTAAGAAATGCAAATTTCTAAGCAATGTGACTATCAGACCATATTATACTGACCCTAAAAGTGTGGGATGAGAGCCGATTATTAAAAAAATGCTAATATGTATTGTGTTAAAGCACAATTTTCTAGTATGTACTTATATCTATGAAATTGGACCTGTCAGTTGCTAGTTACATTGTTAGTCAAAAGTTTACTCGGTTTATTTTCATTTTAAGTAGATGGATTTATTACTGCATCAGATAGTACTTACCTATTAACTTTCCTGTCAATATAATTAAGAGTTTCACATCTCTTGCGGTCAGTTTTATGATTATTATAAGGTTGATAACGGAAATGGTCACTGCAAATACTGTTTTTAAGCGAAACACAAAAGTATTGGTCACAGGATGTCATGTGACGACCATTTTCATGTTCTTTAGCAGTCCACAATCGGCTACTTTAATACTGTTTGACCATTTGTGGTGTGGTCATACCACTGTTAATTTTGGTGGTATCTTGTGGACGACAGATTTTGTCTGCTGCACTTCCGTCAATTGTGGCAGTAGCCTTGTGGCGTGCCCTGGGGCATGTCTACGTCCTGCAGTGGACTGCAATGGGCTGAAAAAGAAAGAATAATGAACTGTTTAGACTTTTGGGATTTTAGGTAGGTTTAGGTATAATGTATTGTGAACGGTAACGTACGTATTTTTTTATGTGCGACTATGTTTAATGTGCATGGTCTTTCTAGGTATATTTATCTGTTTATTCTACAATACTCCATTACATTACATTACATTGACCAACTCAACAAGTAGCACAAACATAATATACAACTTGCACATTCCAAACTCGTTCTAAACAAGATAACCAGAGCCAGTGTTCTTTCATAATTCACTAAATAATTACGTAAAAAATAATCGATAAATCTTTACTATTACTATTCACGTCAATATACATAATAGTGTCCATGTCAATCGAGTTATGTAAGGCGGTGGATTGAATATGACACAGTTGCATCAGGGACGAAGCCGACTTAATTATAGTTGAATAGAACTTATTACAAGCGACCTTGTCAAAGTAAACGGTAGCTCTCGCACAATAAGCTAATCTCACGGTTGCAAGATTTGCTTGTAAGTTGTTTGATACACACGGTTCTAATGATCAAAGAATAAATCAGCGTTTCCCGTACTGACAACATAGTCCGAAAATCACACTGCGGTCACCAACCCGCCTGCCCAGCGTGGTGACTATGGGAAAAACCCCCCTGTGGCAGTAGCCTTGTGGCGTGCCCTGGGGGAGGCCTACGTCCAGCAGTGGACTGCAATAGGCTGAAGAAGAAGAAGAAGAAGATGGCTGTACCACAAAAATCGGGTAGCTGGAACTCCAAGATCAAGAAGGAGATTGTACAGCTACGTTTAGCATGGTATCGTCGTAGATGTAGAAAGATCAGTGACATATTGCAATTGTATGTAATGTACCTATAATGTTAGTGGTTAAGGTATTGGCAATTTAGAATGACTCAGAAATAAACCTTCTGCTCTAACTATAAATCAGCTTAAGCCACAGTAGAAGTGAACCAAAGATCAACTTTACCATCTTGAGGTATATTTAGTTTCTAATCTATGCTTATGAAACTAGTTTTAGTTTTCACAAAATCCAAAAAGCTTTGTCGCGCTCGTAGAGTAGTAGATCGTAAGTAGATAGATCTCTTATATCGTAGTATCTCTTTTAGAGATAAGCTCGTCTTTGTACTATTTCTTTTACAACTTACTGTCTATGATAAAAATTTATGTGTACAATAAAGAATACTAAAGAATACTAGATAGTTAGCCATTTATTTTAGCCGTGTGTCAGACAACTCGCCTTAATAGTAAGATAGATAAAAGCTATTCACGTACATATTTCAATATTACCACGGACCTTGTCAGATGAACAATAAGTAGAATGAGCAGAATGGCCAGTATACAGAAATGGAGTCTCTACAATAGGTAGCTGAGGAGTATTATAATTATTACATACGTGAGTTGTTGTGGTAGGTGTAAGGCTTAGAAGGTGAGGACTCTAGTTTTTTACATAGTATTTTACATGTGCCACTGCTGGACAAAGGCCATAGGGTGGGAGCTCACACTTCTATACCTACTTACTATGTTTTTATGTCTGCGTAAACTTTACAATTCCCGTTATTTCCTTTTCCCTTGGTAATTTTAAGGAAATCCTTTCTTATTAGACTCCTACGTCATGCTAAGAACATACCCACCCTCCTTTAGGCCGTCCGTTGATTCTTAGTCATTTTAACCGACTTTAATAAAGAGTGGAGTTCAATGAATAGATTCGTCGGTATATTTCTTATAGATGACTAATGAAAAGTAGTTGTGTAATTTTTTATGTGTTGTGTAATTCTACCCAAAGTTTTCCGGGACTCATGATCTAGATGTAATCGCCAAAAAAAAATTATGATAGAGCTACCTACCGTAGTTAAGTTTTTCAGGACATGGTTTAACTAAATATCCTAATGACTATTTGAATAAGGTTAGCACGACAATACTGTATGGCTACACCTATAAATATAAATATTGAATAAGCTGCTTGCAATTTTTCCAAGATTAAGGTAAGGTAACCAAAGGTAAACATAGTAAAGGCAGGTTGTTCTTAAAATCAATTTAAGCACAAAATTACACTGCAAATATAAAGTAATGATGCCCGTCCGCTTCATAGATTAAACTTTACGAAGAAGCGACAAAGCGGCTATGCAATGAATAAATTGCCTACAACGCGAGCAATAAAAGCACGCCACATTAATAAACATGATGTGCGATATTTTGCGCGGCTAGATTAAACAGATACTCTCTATGAGACCTCCGGGAGACGTTTAACAAACTTAGTCTGCATAGATGAGACGAGCAACAGATAGTTCATGTTTGTGTATTGAATTGTTATTGTACCTAGCGCATGTTAAGCCAGATAAAAAATGGATGTAAAATTTGCACACACATATCAATGTCTTTGAGGGTAATGGGAGGGACGTGATAACTATTTTATTTATCTTAAATATTTTATTTTTTATTTTAAATATAAACTAACCTCTAATTGACTAATATGGAATAAACATTAAAAAATATATACACGGCTGTGTTCCTAGAAATAGGAATAGTCAGGAATCAGGCGCTAAAAATTGTGTAGAACATACAAATAATTAAAAAACATACCTACTCGTATATAAATTTTAAAACATTCCAAACAGCTCTTTGCAGATGGTTATAGTTTAAACTGGAAAAAATCTATGAAATTATCACAAACAAAATAAAAATTGCCTTAAATGTTTTTATAGTACCTACTTTTCAAACAAAAAAAACTTAGATAATAATTAATCCACTTAATGTGTGAAATTAATCTCAATCCATTTAAAAAATAATTACCAAAATAAAAACACTGTCCTATCTGTATTTTTATCTTTGTGCAGTTTTCAACATCTGGATTAAATCTTGTTGTTTAGCTCGAAAAGGATATAAAAATGTATACAGAAAGGCAAAATATCAAGGGCGCTGTTATATTTACAAAGTTGACTTCTTTAGAGATTCTTAATGCTCAACATGCTTAACGTAGCAGCCGCTGTGCCACCATTTACTAAAATAATGATAACTTAAAAAGTATCGTACAGGGTGGTAGTGACAATAGGTATTTACTGAAAATCTGATTAATAAACGTATTGTAGAGACAAAATCACTTTCCTCCGTGGTGTAAGTTTAATCAGAGTATAATATGGGCTGAGGTAGTCTTTGTCTTCAAAACATAACTTGCTTGTTTTTTGAAAAAAAGTTTATAGTTTTCAATATGGAAATGAAAATAAAAGCGATTGCTTATTTACTCAATACATGGTAGAATGAAGTTATTTACATTAATTAGATTAATGACATCTTTCGCCAAAAAATATAGTATGATCATTGGACAAAGTTGCTTTCCACTTTTCCCCTCTCTTCACGGCAATAGAAAAGCGCAGTGACTAAATTCCGCTCCATTTTAAAATTGGAACTGTAAATGTAAAAAATATAAAACCTTCAACATTTTTTGTAAATAATCGATGAGGTTTTCTATAATTGACATAAACATGCATCATCTGCTCTTGGCTTGCGGCGGTGGCATACGGTCTTTGTTTACGAGGAAGCCCAATTACCCCTTCTTACCCAGGGGATAGAGGAACATACCAGTACTTGGTATGAAGCCTAATGGAATATGAATTTTATATAAAAGAGTCCTTGCTAAGAAAATTCGTCGCATTGCTGTTAGTTTGTTAGATCTACATAGAAACTGAACAATGCTACGCTCAGATATATACCTTAATTAAATAGACCTAATGAGTATTTACCTAATATCAATAAAACATGTTAATTAACGTTATATATCGTGTAAAAACTACAATAGAGATTCCAAGACATTTTTTTTTCTCAGCTTGAGATAAATCATTACATTACCTATACTATACTGAGAGCGAACGATTAGATGATATTTTGTTTAGATCTAAGTATTCCTCAGATTGTAAATTTTTTATATAGTCTTTTATGGATGCGTCGTCTAGCTTTTTCTCAGTCTATGGGTTAAACAGTTGTTTTTATTATACCATGCTTGTAATGATAGGCTGCATGCAGTTCAATGTTATTGTGATAAACAACAAGTTTAGACAATAACGAACATAGATGGCGCTACTTGTACGTATTGAAAGTGCAATTGTATAATACCTAATTTCAACCAGATTTGGTATAGAATTTGATAAGTGGATGACTGAATGCTTATGTTGTTCGACTTACAGAAACAGAATCAATAAAATTCAATGAGCTTGTAAACTTATAATATTACAAGTATAACGCAAGGGCTAATGGTTTAAATCTAAACTCAAATGACTTCCGATAGATATCTTAAAATTTTTACTATAACTAGCACCGTATGTATGATGTCAAAACATCACAACATAAGTTGACCAATATGTGAACCATGTATTTTGTTGACCAATAAAAAACCGGAATGCACCTGGTCCTGTCACAGTCAGCCCGTTTTATATGGATTCCCGTTCATGAAAATTATCGCCCACTTGATTACACTGAGATGCGTGTACGCAGGTTCACAGACTTCCTTTGTCTTTTTGGGCAAAGCGACGTTAACATCGTGAAGGTTGCTTTTTTTTCAAATAGATGTAGTAGTATGTATCACATTTTGCATACCTATAATAACATGGTGTCCTACTAATCGGATTTTAATGAAACTTGCCAGGTATATTATTGCTTATACATCAGAATAACACAATTGGCTGATGCTATTATATTTTGATTAAAATTTACGCGGATGAACTCTACTTGTACTAGTGTAATATATTTTTCAACTGGAACCGTTACCTGATAGCACACAACGTACAGTTAAGGGTCTATAAGTCCTCTTTAGACTAACGAAGCCAGCACCAACATGGAATACGCAAACACCTTACACGTCCCGAAGCATGGCATCATGCATCTTGGGTAACTTATAATCTTATCCCACAGTTAACAATCACATTCGTACGAGTACTGCGTAAATTGTCGCCTCAGGTCCTATTCATGGGACCAGTCAAACGAGACAGTGGCTGGTCGAGTAGTTGTGACAAGTCACTATTTAAGTCATCGTGAGAATGGTACATATTTGAAAATAGGTGTATTTTTTCTAGCCCTAAAAGGATTTTCGATTACTTTATCCTGATTAACATTTATTTGTTTTTCAGCTGGTAAACTACAAAATGATGTAAGTATTTCTTTTACATCGCCTAAAATCTGACCGCGTCTATTGCCTAAAAGAATTTTATAAAGATAGTATGGACCTATTGTGTGCACTTATAGTAAAGAATCGCACAGTTTTTGTGCAACTTATGTACCCGTTATATTTTACCCGTAAGTATAAGTACTCGGAGCTTATATCTAAAAATAATTTATAAATAAATCTAAGTACCACTAATTTTTTGGTCAATGTATTGGTGTTAAGGTCTACTATTACTGATATTCTCGATATATATAAAATGCAAGTTTATGTGTTATTTAGTTGTACAAGTTGTGTTATGTTTATTGTGCAGTACAAGACATTGTGCGAGCGACTGTCTAGTGTACCCGAACCTTTATGACTCGCAGTTAGAAAAATCTCCACCCTAAGGCGGTATGCCTATTGAGATGCCGAGAATATAAATAAATGACTCTACTTGTTACAAAACGGTCGTTAGATGTATGTAAGTACGTGCATGTTTTCTGCAATCAGGTGTATTTTAAAGTTACGTTTTAGGGTCCCGACCTTAAAAGAACATGTATACGAACAGTTTTCATATAGGTGCCTATTACTATTTTTTAAAACAAATAATATCCTTATTCATATAGGTATTTTGGAAACAACGCTCAATGAACGCTATGTATCTAGTTAATGATGGTAACATTGATATCGCAGTGTATACAGTACATTCACACAGTACCTGTTATTCAAAAATAATACTCAATACAGGACCCTGTAAATGATCGTGCAAGGAGCTCAATAGGAACACACATCAAAGGACAATTCCAAAAATAAAAACGACAACAAAATTATTGAAAGGCAGAATGCTAATATTGCTTTGCTTTGATTTTTTCAGTTCCGCTCGACGAAACCGAATACGCGTCAAAATGAAACCAAATCAACCAAAAACGCCATGAAATCATAAATCCGACCTAATTTTGTACGCTGTACGTCATGGAATAACGACCGCGAAGCGACAACTTGAAATCTTAATATGAATCGTCTTTAAGCTTCTCACTGTGTCTTATTGAGACCGTCGCCTTTGTACATTTCTACTAATATTTAAAATAGGATTGTGTTTATGTTTGTATTAAGCGTTTTTATACATAAGAACTTTTGATACGTAGAGATACATATAGGTATATAGAGGGACATAGAAAATTTTGCATGTAAGCTGCTATTTTTCCTAAAACAGAAAATGTTATTTTATTTTCCTCTAGCTACCTGTATAATATTACATACAGCACGAGTAATATATCGAAAGTATAAAAATCAATTTCTTTCTACAAAATGTACTTCGAAATCAAAGCGTTGTCTCTTGGTATTTCGGAATGATACTACCTATAGAATCTGACTGTTTCAATTTATAATTTTGCCACTAGAACGCATCATCATCATTTACAGCCCTAGGAAGTTCACTGTTGGACATAGACCTCCCCCAACAACCTCCACTTCGAGCGGTCGGAAGCAGCCTGCACTAGAAAGCATACTACGAACATACTGTAAATTACTCAACATCAGCGAAACACTGACAAATGACATGTGTTGGTAGCTGTAATGTAGGAAATACAATGAGGAGTTGGTTTGATTTCGTTTGTTTATAAAAAATAAATATTGACGATGTTGGAAGCCGGTTATATTCCTTCTGATATATTCACAGCATCCACCACTATAAGGTCGCCACAAAATAATACTGAACAACTCTGTTTTTAAAAACCTATGGGGATTGATGAAAATGGAAGCGCTTTCAGCCCCACTAGTTCACAAGTTATTGTTTGGCCCATGTATATGTATTTTAGGATTTGTATTGGATTGTGGTTCTGTCATGCATCAGATAGGTAGCTCCACAACACTCCTATACTAATATTATCATATCTGCCGTCTTTTATAGTCTATTCTACAGAGGAATATTCACGAATACCCAGTGTCAGATTATCATTCATTGCATCTCCTCTATTTTCATCACTTCATCGTAGCTGGTAGCCCGAGTCGAATCCCACACTCTCTTTTATTTTTGGAACGACCCACACAGGGCCGTAATCGGATACCTATGAGGGACTGAGGTCTGGAAAAATATTGTACGCATTCAGTATGATTATGTAACTTTTAGGATAATTCATAATCATAACCAAGACGCTGTGGATTAAAAAATATATTGTTAACCGGAAAACGTTATATATTATATTTTGGGCCTGAACTTGTACATGCACATATTACATACATACATATAATCACGCCTTTATCCCTTACGAGGTAGGCAGAGCACCAAGGGCCGATAGAACCACATGGTGCTACTTCTGACCAATTTTGAGGGTATAGTTGAGATGTACAAGTTCGGTTAGTAGTGACAGGTGGTCAGCCCATCGCCTACAAACACCAAGACCCTGTTGTCCCTCTACTGACTTGTACAGTATGCCCGGGAAGAGAAGCAGCTGTAGTATTATTCGTTTTTTTTCACTCCAGAGCAGCATAGAAGAAAATATATTTAATGTTGAATTCTGTGTCTCCAGACCTCCTCCTTATTGTAATCTGGTCTCATATTTGTCCATACGTAGTGGGCCAATCCCGGTTTTGACAACATTCCCCTATATCTCTTACCCAATTTGTTTGCTGGAAAATCTTGAAACAGGCACTAATACATTTTTTTTTTTATTTTGTTTACAATTGATAGTGTACAATAAAGAATAAGAACATTTCAGTGAAATTATATTTCAAGTAACATACCTTAGTAATACAATAATTGCTCTAATAAAGACATAATTTTAATGCACAGCACGATGGTACAGTTAAATTTTTTCTACAAAAACCAGTATTACTTGAACTTTTATAAAGTTCTATATTATGAAGAGAAAGGCCTCACTAAAATGGTACTTAAATACTGCTTTAGGCAAAATCCCATAATTTTAACAACATTAAAATACCATGTTATTACTACTCGAAACGTAAAGAAATAATATTTTTATATCAATAATAAAAGATTATGTAAGTCGTTGTTAGTCTTTTTTATGTTATTGCCTAGTTCATGTACGGAACATAAAAACAAGATATTTATGTATTAAAGTGTATACAAAAATATAAATAGAACAATATAAAAGTAATATTAGGTATATCTGTGATCTACAATAAACTGCCTGTATCTATTGTAGAAATTGATGACGATAGGAAATTTAGACATTCGCTCACAAGTTTTCTGGTGCATAAAGCATATTACACTATTAGTGAGTATTTAAACGATAAAACAAGGGATGTGACATAGTTTTGTAATTTGTTTGTGACGTGATATCTGAATTTGTTTTGGTAATTTTAATAAAGAAAGTAGGTACTCAATGTGATATGACGATGTAATGGTGGTGGTATTTAAAATAATCTGACATTTTAATTTAATTAATTTAGCATAATGTTGATTATTATATTACTATTTTTAATTAGCTAAGTATAATGCAAATTCTTTTATAAATTATTTTTAAGAACTCGTAAATTTTTGCATGCCATTGTCGGCAAAATAAGAGACTCTAAATCAAACTAACACCAACTTCACCTTATTTTATGCAAATAAAGAATTTTAATTTGAATATATCTACGTAAAGTTTTTACCCTCTTGAAAATTCCTGGTTTCATCATCGATCAAGAAGTGCCTTATGTCCTCTTGAACTTTTGAAGGATCATCCGTATCTCCTAAAACATCAAGAGCTGTTAGACGGAAATAGCCTCTCTATCTCTCTCTTTCCCTCGACGATAATATTAGTGTCTATATGGATTTGATTTTATGTTAAGACGATTATGCAAATCTTGGGATTTCGGGGTATATGAGCTGATTGTATTTTATTTAAGGGTATAATAAGGTTATCTGTCACAACAGTGTTAAAAATTCTAATCAATCTATAACCTTACCTAGACCTATCTCTAGCTGGCACCTAACCTAATCTACCCGTATCTATAAAGAGTTACGTCGTTACTAAAGCCTAATTGTGCTAAGTCCGTAATTTTGGATTAATTCTTATGGGTAATTTATTTTTTAAAATATCTATCTTATATACCTACCTATCCTACATTACCACTGTGAACCTAATTCTTGGTATAGTTATTCCGAAAAGAAGAAAAGTAAAGTTAATCTAAAATGCAAGTGACACAAAACATTTTCAATAAGCTATCTCGCGGTAAATTCATTTACAAATACCGGGTTCTAAGAAATTCTGAATTACACAACCTTTTAGTATCTACTTCTGCATGCAAGGTACAGAATCTCTGTAAAGGGCCTTTCTCACTGCGCGTTTAATGCCGTTCAGCTTAAACTTACTCAGTCATAATCCACATTAAAGTCCTTAGTAAATAGAGACAGCGTCAATTTTATCCTTCAGCAACGTATTGGAAAAAAAAACCATGTTAGGTAGGTAATTTGTTTTGATTGTATTGGTACCTATTTGTTACTTAAACGCTATCAAACGTGAATATTGCTTTACAAAATATTTTGCAAACAATAAAATGTATCCCACAAAAAATCTTACAATATTTCTTTCAAGCAACTGTCAGGAAACTAAAATAAACTTTCATAAACTTCCTCGACAATAATGTAATGTCACAAAAATGCGGTAGCTGTATAGTGAGCAAAATCCTTTACGTTCATTAATGTCCGCAATTTCTTTGAGAGACTGATAAATTATTAATTGGACGACAATTTTGAAAACTCTTTAGCTCATAAAAACGGAGCTGCAAGAATTAATGTAATGCGAACAAATAAATATGCTGAGCCATTCCTGAGTGCCTCGAAATGTTTTGAAAATTGGATTCTTCCCTTTTGAGTTGACTTTTTTAATGTTTAACTTGTGTTTTGATCTTTTACAAGCCCGTATACAACGAATCATAGTTTTGCATTGACGTTCGTTATAGTGACTTGTGGTAATTTTTACTTATTACCAAATAGTGTGCGTATTTGTGATGGTTTCGCTAACAATCTATGTATGATTCTACTAGATATATATATTTTAAATTATTATCTGATAATTTCACTTATTTCGTCAATGTGCCACCAGCCAAGATATTTCACACTATTAGACCGGTGATAGTTGATGTTGGTTCAATATTAATATCAGTGGGATATTCTGAATTAGAAAAGTATCTCCTGGTTACGAAAGTAGAATTTTTAATTTCTGCTTTTTTATATAAAACGCGGCTATTGTAGAATTTCACTACTACAAATACATGAATGTTGCAGCTAAAATTAAAAGTATAATTGAGGAACTATGCATTACCGCCGTAAGAGCTAATTAATGACTAAACGCAAGTGTGAGTGTGTAAAAACGTCATACTATTCACCTTACGTACAATTACCTTAACCATCAAACCAAGCGATCACAAGCATCTCACACAGTGACATGAAGTAAGAATAGAAAGGAGGTGTGACAACATTTGGTTATAGAAAACAGAGTCGTAGTAACTACGCAAAAGGGTAGACTATGATGGAAACATAGCTTAAGAGTCAGCTCCGGCCAGCTCTATGAATAAAAAGCGAGCGTCAACCATTGGTCGGTTCATTTAGTTCGCGCAGATTAAGCTCAGCTTTCTCAGCATATTTTTTTTTTCACACACTACATTTGTGTGAGTATATACATACATTACACATAGATAATCGAGGTCCAAGCTAAGCTTTGCACTTGTATGAGTGTACGTAGATAGTGTACTTGTGCGTCGGCCTAGAGCGCAAAGCAAGCGCTTCCTTATTTATACACTAGGCCGCGCGTATAATGTACACGTACACGTCACAGCTTAGTATAGACCGCGCGGTCTAAGCTCAGAATTTGTATGCTTTGCATTTACGTGAGTGCACAAGCTAAAAAACTATGACATTGCTGGCTTACACTGATTATCATATCTCCTCTTTATTCTTTCTTCTGGCATAGCGCCTACATTTCACATTATAAAGGCAAGGTCACACTGGGCGTCCATGAGTGATGTTGACGCGAGTCGCCTTTGACTCCGAGTCGCTCAAATGTCTATCTAGTATGATGCTCGTTAACATGTATAGTGTGGACTTACATTCTTATTATTTTTATTTTATAAGAATGTAATTTTTATTCTATATTTTTTATGTTTTATTTAGACAGCATTACTTAAGTTCAAAGATTTAAAATATTTTCGTAAATAGAGATAGCTCAATATTATTTAATTTTTAGCGTTATGTATTAAATTATTCTTTTATTAAAATATATATAACTTATATTATAAATATAGGTAATGCTTAATGCAAATTTTGTTACTTTTTTAAAATCCTACACCTACTATAATATTATAAACGCGAAAGTTTGTAAATATGGATGGATGGATGTTTGTTACTCTTTCACGTAAAAACGGCTAGAGCAATTTTAATGAAATTTGGTAAGGAGTTAGCTGACACCCTGAATTAACACATAGGCTACTTTTTATCCCGGATAATTTCGACATTTTGTTTTTTCTGCAGTTCACTAGTCTATTATACATGAAAAGCTATTATAAATTATCTGTGATTGGAATAAAATTAGACATTTAGAATTTCCATTAAAATATCACTTAAAAACAACTTAATTCCCTACTCAAAACGTCAAAAAAAATACTGTATTAATAACCGTACAATGTATGAGCATAACTTTAGTTGATTAAATCCGAGGTCCGGCCTATAGATATTGGCATCACCGAGCGCGCGCTCGCCGGCCATAATGATTCATTAAGTGCCTCCCCGGGATTACCTTTTTGTAATTGACCGATGATGCGAGAGTGGTATCAGTGCTTCTCTTTTACTCGGGCGCAAGTGATAAGCGTTGGTCGAAATGTGAATACGACTTGACGCGTGAACTTACTAGCCTATTAGCGGCCGCCCACGCTTCGTCCGCGTAAAGGGGAATTTCTTATCAGTATTGATGTGTGGTCTTTTATTGCACCCGTGAAGCCGGCCGGGTTTCTAGTTATACTAACCTAGCATACATATGGACATACAGATAACGGGAAGCGACTTTGTTTGATAGTATGTAGTCGTGATGTGTTCTGAAGCATAATCTACAAAACTGACAAGTTTCAATATCCGGTAGTATTTGCGTGAAAAACTAAGAAACAAACATAGAATTTCGTGGTATCCAGAACTGCAAATATTCTGCAACTACGTTTATCATAGCGGGACCAAATGTAAAATATCAGTGACAAGTTAGTTGCTAGCTCATCGCCTGAGAGTATGCCCCTGAATTCCTTAGTCAACTCTTACATATGACACTTGCCTATTGTTTGCACACAAAAATATAGAAGAGGCGCAAAAGAGACTACAGACAAACTATGATGCGTTGTATAAATGGGCGCACGATGTTGGGTTAGTCATCAACGAACAAAAAACTAAACTAATGCATATACATTCCCCATACCTAAGAGCCAAAATAACACCCAGGATCGTGGCCCACGAGCACCAATGTATGCACCAAAATAATACATGTACCGGCAAATGCAATAGCCTGGAATTGGTCAGTGAACATATGTATCTAGGTATGTTATTAGATAATAATTTCAACTGGGGGGCGCACACCGAACTCATATGCAAACGGCTAAGAGCGATAATGGGGAAATTAGCTATCTTAAGACATAAACTTCCCTATGAGATACTAAGACTGCTTTACCTATCTTTGACTCAGTAATAGGCAATGGGCTAAGTGGTAAATGGCATACTCGCGACATGGGGCACTGGGCAATGCTTCAATAGAATAGAAAGTAAGTAGTATTAATAAGTACTTAGATATAAGTGGTGGGGGACAAGGGTCACGCATAAACCACCCAGGGATTATGTGACCCTTCATTAAAATTGTAAAAGAATCTATATTATATAATAAATAAATAAAAACAAAAACAACATGCTCGGAAGTAGATGTAGCATGATGTATTCTATAATAAATAAGTGTTCAATAATCGCCATATTCATAATATTGGACCACAGTCCCAACGAACATTGACCATGACTGTCCATGACTCCTCTTGATGGAAACAGCGAAGATCTGTGTAACATGCACTAACTTTGAATTGACAGCAAGTGTCAGAATGCCGTGAACTTCACACAAAAAATGACCACACTGCCTAAGTTTACCTCATAATGTTAAGCTTACTTAACGCGTTTCCGTTCTCAAAATCAGTCTTTCGGTGGTTAACATAGAGTGCATGCGATGTGATAATTTATTTTGGTTTGCGTTATATATGTAAATTGATGTTGTAATAATGTTAGTGATAACGGAATATGTAGACAACATAAGCGTTTTAGAGTGAATGGAGTGTTAACTGTACTGAATCACAATGTTGCCAAATTTGATTTTTTTCGTATCTTGATTTTGTGACGTATCATGGTTTTCTCATATTTCAAAAAATATCAAACATATACAACTATGATCTCAATCGAAATTTAGCCATCCTGCAGTTCTGGTCACTCCATTTTAGGGAACACAGCTATGTATATATATTTTTCATAATTTTAACTTCTCTATATTACTACATACATATAATCACGCCTTTATCTCTTACGGGGTAGGCAGAGCACCAAGGTCCGATAGAACCACATGGTGCCACTTCTGACCAATTTTGAGGGTATAGATGGGATGTACAAGTTCGGTTAGTAGTGATAGTGGTCAACCCATCGCCTACAAAACACCAAGACCCTCTTGTCCCTGACTTGTACTGACTAGTACAGTATGCCCGGAAAGAGAAGCAGCTGTAGTATTATACATTTTTTTTACTCCCAGAGCAGCACAGAAGATCTCTACATTAATTTCCTGGGCTGATACGTGACTCCTTTATGATCCTGCATTTATGGAACACAACCGTGTGTTTATGTACCTATGTACCTATTTTAACTTCTAGTAACCATACACACCCAATTTTCTCAAATAAACCTATTAACTCCTAAATAGTAAGAAGAGAGCCCACTATTGCTATTCCGGCATAAATAAAATCTGAAGACAACGCGAACAAAGTCGCGGGCAACAGCTAGTCTGAGCTTTTACCATCTCACTTATTTACCATAAATGTATGTCAAAAGCTGACACAGATTGACATAAAAATTTGCGGTTTACGCTCACTTAGCCCATTTTCATACGATTTGCAACGTAAATTAAATAATTTTCCAGCAGAGGGCTTTTTCATCACCATTGCATTTCAGTAATTTATTTCAGTAATAATTTGATGTCCGCTATGGAATAAGTTGCAATGTCATCGTATACTTATTAGATTTATTTTGCTCGTCTCGTGTAACTTATAGCTATGGTATCGCGTTGTTTAGTATCTTATACAATGAGATGTAATACAGGGTTTAACAAAAAGGGTATGTTAAACGAAAAGCTATGTAAATAGCCCACTATAGAGAACCTATCTACTAAATTTGAGACTCGAAATCACATTTTTATTTTTTAAGATTGTATGATATTTAAAAATTCTCCATACTATCGGGAAAAATAAACATGTGATTTTGGTTCTCAAATTTTGTGGATAGGTTCTCTATAGTGGGCTATTTACATAGCTTTTCGCTTAACATACCCTTTTTTGTTACACCCTGTATAACGCTAACTACAAAATCACCTTTATAACAAACTAACGGACGCCCGCAACTTCGGCAGGGTACAGAATGTAGCCTACTCCTTCTCCATACTGCTAATTATTATGTATGCAAATTTTCAACAAAATTATTTAAGTAAATAAAACGTGAAGAGGTAACAAACAAACTTCAGTACTTTCAGATTCATAATATTAGTTGGAATTCTACCTACCACAGACAAAACAAACGTAATAATTTCATTTAACACATTTCCCAAACCGAATATATCCATTAGAACACCGCTCTCGAGAATATCAACATTTAATAAACAACAGCGCAATGCTTTTTATTTTACAACCTGAATGTACTCAAATTATTTTCAATGTAGTTATTCACACATCTTGCTATTAATATAGTAAATCTGTAACTCAAGTTTGTCTGTACATTAAAGATAAGGCTGTAAAAAATATGAGGCCTTTTGAACTTTTGACAGGTAGTAGAAGCCATAACGACACTTTAAAATTAATTTATTTTTGTATATCTGTATGTTTGTTCGCGCTTCACGCCAAAACTACTGGATAAAATTGAATGTAGTTTACATTATTTTATAGTTGGGGGTCTATCTTAAAAACTGGTGTACATATATATATATATATATATATATATATATATATATATATATATATATGTTTCATCTCAATAAAACACTTTTGTAGACCGCACGAACAGAGTCGCGGGCGTCCACTAGATTTAGATAAGTGTACTTACGCTTCCAGAGTTATAGGGATTTGGGTTTCAAGGAGAAATTCGAAATGGAAAATTATTTCATTCAATTCCAAGGTTATTTTATCTTATTGTTTTATTTGTTTTCAAGTTAATGGTAAACTATGTTATATATTGTAGTCACAGTAAGCTCCTTAGAATGATGATGTTTCAAAAAATTAAATAATGCGGTAGATCGTTATATTTATAGCATTGAAATATTACGAACGTAAAATATAATAATGTTGTTGTGATCACATATTTATCGAAAATTAAGTTTTATTGTTGTTCTCATGCTGCGAATATGACTATAAATGTATTTAAATGAATAAGCCAGTTATGAAAATTATAGCATTCCTCTAATCCTGGCACGTTTGACTAATCTTTCACAGCACGATATAATAATATTAAATATTCAGTTCAATATTGATAATATTGAACTTAATTTTTTTATTAATATTTTTTTGTCTTGAATAAGCTGGTTTTACTATTGACATACTATATGGAAACTAAATCATATAATAATTAGTCTTTTGCAGGTAAGACTTTTTCAAATTGATGCAATTTCAGACCATAAACTAAGAAACTTCTAAAGTTACATTCTTAGAGTGTTTATGAGAGTTCAGTTTACAAAAAAATATTCAATCCATTTTGTCAAATCTTTCTGTGATTAGTCAAAACAAAGCTGCTTAAAAAAATTTGTTAACTTATGTGTTGAGAAAAACTGAATCAAAAGATTGAGAATCTCTGGCATCGACGATCAAATAAGTCTACAAATCGGCCACAAACTTTATAGAAGCTATTTCGATCATTGACAAAACGACGACAACACCGCTTGCTGACACATTTGTAACTACCAAGGTGTTAAATTCCTCATTTACAGCCACAATTTTATATCTACTCATAAAGTTTGCAATTTATCATACATTTAAGACCATATAAGTATAAACAGCCTATTCATCCTTCCTATTAAGCTAGTAAAAGTGTACTATCATAATAACAACGAATTTATGGATGCCAAAGTTTAAGCAGTTTTATTAGATTATATCAATACCGATTAGGAGTTTAAAAATAATAAAATTTAGACTATAAAATTAAATACAGGATCCGAGTTAGATGTAATACGTGGTTCGTGTAAACCACTTATGGATTAGTGATTTCTTAAAAATTATCGATGTGCCTCTGTTTATTTCTTATACAACTTTATCTTTACACCCAATATTTGTTATACAGTCGAATTTATCATATTGAACCTTAACAATGATTTATTTAGAACTAAAATAAACCTAAAGTACGTGTATTCTATTTTTATCGGCAAAATAAAGGTTGCGGTCTACGATTATAAAATTATATGGGTGCGTATGTTTGGAAACATCCATGGTCAGGCTTTTATACGAAGGCCCTTTGGGTCATAATCGTATAATTTTAATGACCTTATTAGTTTAGCTTTCATAACATGTGAACAGGGGTAGAATGTTTTATTGGTCATATAAAGTAAGCATTGTTAGTGCCTACCTTTTGCTTGCGTCTACAGATTTTTTATTTCCCAAAAGTAAGTACAGGCTATTATTCTGTATAGCTATCTAATGGCAACTAAAAGCTTCTTTTTGATGTACTATTTTCTCTTTGGGATAAAGATTTGTCTTCTTTTTATGTTTCAGTAAAATAATTTTTACGTCGCTTGTTTACCTTGCCTTTTTAAATACGAGTACCTTTAGAAATAAAAGCCTATTTAAAATTCTTTATCTTTTAAAAGTGTTTTAAACCTGTTGTATTTTAAAACCTAAACTTAAAGGAAGTAAATTCATGATTTCGCATAATTGTCCTGAATGAATTAAATTTCAATACTTGTATTAATTTTATATTTCTCATCTATTGTAAAATATCTTAAGAATTTACATGTTGATTTGTATACGGCTAAATTTGCTAAGCAAAATGCTATGAAAATAATCCACTTTTAAGAAGTTATCCCTAAAGACTTGAAATCACATGTTTATTTGTTAGATACATGTGGATAAGTTCCCTATGGGCTTTGTTCATCAAAATCTGATTGAAAACCTACGAACCCAAAAGTTTTATTGATGTCTCCATAGAAATCGTCTAAACTAATAAAACAGATAAAAGTCCTGCAGAGGAGAGATTAATTTAATCCTTTGATTTCTCGCGCAATTAACCAGTTGATATACTACAAATCGAAAAACGTACGTTCGATACTCACGGGAGACATTTCGCTGACCGTTCGTATTGTATAGATAGTTTCTTTTTCTACTAGCTACTAAAGAATGTGAGTGTTTAGAAGACCTTTATATTGCTACATGAGACTCGATATTAACTAACTCTATAGTTATAATTATAGTATCGTTTATCTTCGTATGTAAGAACCTACAACTTGTTCAGTCGCTGTATATTTCATATACCTATACAATGTGGTTGATTCCTGACCATCACACTTAAATATAAACTATAAATTTAATGTCAATCTATCTCTTCATTCTCAATGTAAGACAGAAACTTAATGGGTAAGACAGAAAGTGATGGCAAAAGAAGTTTTATTTAAGTGTGGTTAGAATCAACTGCCAAATATATTGCCAGAGCTGCAGCCTCACCTAGGAGATCCTTTAGCCACGTTTAGTATAGCGAGTCCTGAAGAAAAGATCAGTCACTGTAAGTATCTTGTTTTAAATAAAAAAATTGAACCGAGAAATTTGTTAGATTGTTATAATGAGAGTTTGTTGTAATGGTTAAAATAAGTATTGATATAAAGAGGAGGTAAATGGAATAAGTAACAAAAGTCTACAAAGTCTATTTTAGGGACTGTTCCCAGGGGTCGATCAAATGACGTTTTTGACGGCTCCGGAGAGAGGGGAGGGGGAACGGTTTATTTTGACTGACAGCACCAATTAATGCCCGACGCGGCGGTGTCGCCTTACAAAGAACCGATAACTTAACTATAATGGACTATTAATATTAAACTGATATTAAAAATTATGGTTTTTTGCCATCGTGGGAGTTAACACTCTATGTTTTAGATACATCATCTTACTGCCATTTTCCCATTTATTGGGGTTGGCGCTATATGTATTATTCTTCCATTCATACCTATTATAGGTACGTCATACGTCACAGTCCATCTAACACTTCTTAGGTCTACCTCTTCCTTTATATACATCCACATTCATGCGCGATGCCTATTATCCCGTTGCCTTATATGCCAGTTCCAAGACAAACAGTTAATTGAATCAGTAAGGATAGAATTAAAATTCTGTTCCAAATATATTTTTTGATTGCGAATAGGAATACTATTTTGATAATATTTGTTTTGTCATCAATAAAGTTCTACGAGTATGTTTTGACGCCATTAGTGGTTTTCCGTTCCACATATTTTGACAAGTGACGAATAGACGGCAGTAAAATTCCAAATGATTTAATCCGAACAGCTGTATTTAACTAACACTATAAAAAAAGTCAAAACTCATCTCGTAATTTAATTATTGAAAACATAATTTAAAATGGAGCAAAACTTAAGATAGCACAACACCTTCGCTATAAAAAATAATATGTGTATCTAGTCCTCAAATTTTTTATAAAAGTTTGTCACTCTGTATGCACTATTAAACGTAATTAAAACTATAACACAATACCATTTAACTACCGATCAAGAAACAAAGAGTCGCTAACTGCTAAAATATAAATCAAAATCGTGTGTTGCGTGATTTTGTTTCAGTCACGCAATCAGTTTTGTTTTTTATTTACTCAGAGAGGAATTTTAGTTTAGGAAAACTTTTCTGAAATATATTTTTTACAAATAATTTGAGAATTAAAATATGTTTTTTTTTGTGTGGACAGATGAATGTTCATATAACATTTTGTTCTAGGCTATTTTCATTTCATTTTGTTAAGCACCTTCTGTTAGTGTATAGTTAGAACTATATAGAACACTTCACATTCTCTTCAAATATATTCGCTAAAACAGTTAGTTTAGTTTTAAATTTAGATAAAGGAATTCGAGAAATTCGGTGAAATGTAGTTTACTTTCTGCTGAGGTAAGCCGCGGCGACCGAACGTTGTATTTCACGTAGTGTGGAAATTGTATAGACGGGCGTATTTTAATGGTCATGAATTATTTTCAGAGGAATTTATGATTATTTGCTATGATTGAATAATATTGGTACCTAAACCCTAGTTATTTACCCTCTAATAGTCGGAATTACTTAGTGACGTTTTTCACACAATACGATGTCTCATTCCGTTTATACAAAAAAGTGAAACGCCATGTAAGTATAATCCGCGGAAAAAGTGAATACTAAAATAAATAGTATCTACTTTAGTATATTACCTATATGATAATCATCATCATCATCATCAGCCTATTGCAGTCCACTGCTGAACGTAGGCCTCCCCCGGGGCACGCCACAAGATTGCCATGGTGGGGCAAATGCCCATAGTCACTACGTTGGGCAGGCGGGTTGGTGACCGCAGTTTGTTTTTTGGACAATGTTGTCAACACGGGAGGCTCTGCTGCCCACCTTCCGGAAACCCTTAATCACCTCGTACGACCCCACGGGCAGACATGGGGTGGTACGAATTCGGCACCACGCGGCCATATATGATAAATATAGAATCAATAATTCAAAATGTATGTGTAGATAAAAATATCCATCTTTTTAGAAAATTTGTTTCGAAAAGAATAATTATCACGATATAATAAATATAAGACTTTAATGTATAAATTAATTATTTTGCAGACCACATACTATTCTGCATTCTACATTGTATTCCTACACCATGCGCTAAACCTTCTAATTACTCTGATTTAGGTTCTTCTTTTTCACATTTGACTAAATAAATTGAGCGAATGACTAGATAGAATCCCAACTAATATTATAAATGCGAAAGTAACTCTGTCTGTCTGTCTGTTACGCTTTCCCGCTTAAACCTCGCAACCGATTTTGATGAAATTTGGTACAGACAATCTTTAGACCCTGAGACAGAACATAGGCTACTTTTTATTTCGAAAAAATATCATATAAATATTTTAATCGGGTTTATATCAACATTTTGTTTTTTTTGCAGTCCACGCGGACGGAGTCGCGGGCGTCCACTAGTACTACATAAATCCTATAATCCGAATAAAATTTACGCAAATTTAATGGCTCGTCTGCTCACCCTAGCCGCAAGTGGGCCAAACTCTAGAACAGATTAAAACTTGTGATGAATCGCTATTTTCGTTTCCCGCACTCCAACTTCTGGAATGTACTTTATGTGTGAAAATGTAAATACGCATAACTAACCGAAATCACGTTCGCATCTTTTGACAGTGTTATACGAAGGATTTTGATAAGTTTTACAAGTTAGACTCAATTGATTGGCACATTATACATATGTGCATTTTCATTTGTTTTCATATGAACTAAGAGACAGACATGTGTGATAATCAGGAGTAGGTAACAGAAAGGGACTCCATTGACCCCTCAATGGAGATTTGAACTTCCGAATAGTGACGCCTGATACAATAAAATATTTACAGAATGGGACGTTTAGGGATATGATTTAATTAAACATGAGTAAATCAAGTGAGCTTTATTGCCACACTCGTTTAATTTTCAATACATACATTAGTTACTTTTGCCACTTTAACTTTTTTTTCAATTACACTGCAGATTTAGTATTGATTATTGTCATTTTTACACATAATATGATCCTAATTAACAAATCCTAATAACAACAATAATTAAATTAATCATTTCTTACTGAAGCTGATAGTAATATTCGAATAAAAAATATAATTTCAGCTAACACCAATACACGCTAAAACACATAAACACGTGACATGATCCTCATTTCATCAAATTTTCTAAGCAAAATCTCAGCCCTTCATGAAAGATCTCCTTAATTCTTGCGTTTGCTTGCACAGGATTGGCTAATATTTACCAAGGAGCTCACAAGGGCTTATCTACGTGTTTTTACAGGCTAATGTGGGAAAGCTATTATGATTGACGCTGTTGTATATAATGAAATATTTACTTGAAATTTTTAAAAGGGATTATACAGGGTGTAAAAAGACAACGATGTTTTTTTAATACCTCGTATTCTTTGTATGGTTACGATCATTTTCTTCTATGGATCCAACCCTGGGAAACGACAAAAATATTATGAAAAAATCTGTCATTTTATTACAAGCAATGTATTCGTTTGATGCGCAAAGTACAAATGTACCTACAAAATTAACATTATAACATACTAACATGGTATCTTTGAAAAAAAAAAAATGTCTGTTAACCGATTTCAGATGGATTGTAAAAAAAAAAAGATAATATTAATGTTAATTTGGACTTCAATATCTTGGAAACCACTGGTTTCCCAGGGTTGCTTCCATAGAAAAAAATGATCGTAACTTTACAAAAAATACGAGGTATTAAAAGACAAAAGTTGTCTTTTTACACCCGGTATGCTAAGCGTGGCGGTAGGATGTCCTACGCGATTCTGCATTTTAAGAAACACAGCTAGGTGTATATGTATGTCTTAAAGAGATTCATTAAACTGAAAACTCTTTACTAGGTAATCATGATTTAGATGTAGGGGATAAAGTAACTACCTACTTTGGAAAAATTTGTATATCTGTTTGTTTTATATAATGAAATGGCCAAAAGTATATTTCGGATTGTAGTAGCTCGATCAAGAATAAGATTCGTAGTTATACATGATGTATATAATGAATTTAATGTTTTAACAGATTGAATGTTTGTAATTTGACAGATTTTAATGTTGCAAAATTGTCACTTAGCTCGTGCCTAGGAAAGAACGTAAAACCGTTGGTCCTGCGCACTGATCTCTCTCCGGTCGTGTCGGCTTCCGTCCCATCGGACTCTGACAGTAACGAAATAGAGAGTGCATCTGTGTTTGCGCACACACTTGTGCACTATAATATCTCCTGCGTACCTGGCCAATCTCCATAGAGATTGGTCGCCTTGGCCGAAATATGGTCGGAGATCATCGTATACAATGAATATAAAGATTTTGTATTACAAAAATAGAAGAACAGTAGTAATTAGAAAACGCATCATGCAACTAGCAGATATCCAAAACTCACGCTCGATCAGAACAGCAGTACCTACCAGTAGCCTACGCTAAAATTGACCGAAATACAAACAACTGCTTTGCGTACAATACCTTATTCTAGCTCTATAAAGGCACAATAACATGTAATTGTAAATGATACTGGAGTCCATGCGGCGTGTCCCATGCCTTTTATGTCTGCCCACGCTGCTCTGCCCTCGCTATTTCAATGAAATGTTGTTTTAATAGCCCAGTGCTTGCTGATGTTATTAGTATTTATTTACTAGGTTGGTTTCATACGGCAATTTCAATGATAATTTTATTAGCTTCTAGAAAATAAATTGATTGGATAAAGATAAAAGGCTCATTTATACTCAGCTGTAAATAATGAGATAAGGGCAGGAAGATGATCGTGAAAGCTAAAAGGCTTATTACACTACGCAGTATTCAGACAGTTCTACTAATATATACTACTAATCAAACTATAACCCGTCTTTGCGTGGCGATATCAAGTCACCTGATGGACCGCATGCGCTCAGACTAGGACCATGAGACCAAGAGAGCCCTACATCTACCAAACACTGAATCAACTATTTTGGCTATAGCTATCTCTTTCTATAAGTTTAAGCATAGTGTAATATGGTAGCAAGTTAGTAGGGTGGTTAGTTAGTGTAATAAGACATTAAATGAACGATTCACATCACTTTTAGGCTCGAATGACTCGGGATTTAAAAGCTCACTCTACTGGTACCTTTGAATTCAAAATTCATTGCAGGGTTAGAGTCACGTTTTGTAATTTTTATATTGCACAGAAGTAGTGGTATACTATCTTATATTAAAACGGTCATCCCTTAGGTACCAAAGATGCATAATGATTTTTAGTCTAAAGTTAGTTAACTTCTACTGTTTCCATCGTAGAAGCGTAGTAGAAACAATGCTTCTTTAAGACCACACATCTGAAAGTGGCTCCATTTACAATGTAGGCACCAGAACAATATTCACTACTAAGTACTAATTATTTAGTTCGCAACCTCGTAATGACCAACCACAGTTTTTAAGTGGATATTACGAATAATGACTTAAGAAATAGCAATATAACAAGTTACGAGACGCAAGTTATTTGAGCTGCGGTCAAACGCATGTTTTCTGATCAGTCAAGCCATTGTTCGGTTGGTGACCATCTTATGTTGGCAAATAATGTACATATTTTATTAGCCGCAAGTAGACCACAGACGTTTACTATGTTAGTACACGAGGTCTATACATAATATGTTGATATCTCTGTGCTGATGTGGGGCTTCACTAGAATACGTCAGTTGCATCTTCTTTCGCCCCCTGATTACGTAAAAGCAATAGCAAAGCCGCCCCCTGATTACTCTCAATTATCGCGATCGCGCGGCTTCGGCTTTGCTATTGCTTTTACGTAATCAGGGGGCAGGTCATGTCGTCGAATGAGCAACTCGGGCATTTTCTCAAGCGATAAGCTAGCAACTTGTCACTGATCTTTAACATCTTACCTCGCTATGCTAAACGTGGCTGTGAGATTTCTTTTATGATCCTGCAGTTCTGGCTACTCAATTTCGGGAGCACTGCCGGGTGGATGATAAAGGACATCCCATTGCTACTTGGCTCATCGCCTGAGAGAGTCTATATAATCTCTCTCTTATTACATTTATTTTAATTCCAGATCACTTAACAATAAGCAGGATATTAAACATTTACTAAATATACTTGTAACAACATTAAGTACAAACCTATGTCATACAAAGCTTACCATGTTGCACGTAATACCTCGATATACGAGTTACAAACAAACAAATTCTAACTATTGTTACAACCGAATAGTTCTCATGGATATCGTGCTTCCAGTTAAGGCCTGGCCCACACACATTGGGTTAAATACCTTATTTATAGCTTACTTGTGTTGACCTTTAATAGAACGAGCGCAAGCAGAAAGTGGTTATCTCAAAAATAATATTTTTCGAAAAGCTTTTTTAAAAAAACAAATTCGTCAAATTTTCTAATATTCCGCTAAACATAGAATTTTTCTTTTATAAGAACCTTGTTTCGACAATATTAACACAACCAAACAAGAATTCACGAAATTGTTCCACGCGTGAAGTTATTGATAGATATTAAGATAAGTTTTCCACATTTGGACGAGGCAAAAGGACATCTGTAGATTGTACTAATTCTATATATGAGGATATGTATTTATAGAATAGAATAGTTGTATTATTTTATTAATGCAGATATGTGTACAGAACACTAAAAAATATTGTTTGTTAATATATTTTTGAACACAGTTGATAGGTACTGTAAATTATTAAGTATACTAACGTTAAATTGCAAAGAACTGTAGGTAAATAGATACTTAAAAATTAATAATTAAATTTGTTTTTAATGCCTATGTAAGTAATGTTTAACGTTTGCCTTATTTCTAAAGTTTGAGGGAATAGTATAATTAAATTAGGCCAGAACATTCAAAAGGCAGATAGTTCTAACTAATGAATAAATTGTATGTTGTCTTTCTTTGAAACTTGATCAAGATGGAGCCAGCAATTTTATCCATCGAACAGACCCATCTCCTAGCTAAATCAACCCTCTAACAAATTAAGCAAAAATGCGTTCAACTTTATCCAAAAAGCTCAACTGGCTTAATAGCGGTCTAGTAATGGCCTTATTTAATTCAAATTAGGACTTACACGTTTCGATCGTATTGCACGCTCTAAATACGGTCAACATACTGCCACGTTTCGGTACACGGTTCGATATTTAGTTTGCTCAGTTCATGCCTGTAACGGAACGCCGCCGTGCATTCTGCAAGTTTACATGCTTGTTACATAGGACAAACTATCTTGATTATGAAGTTACAGATTTTAATCTGTGATCACCATTCTTCAACTCAATTTTATTATTGTAATACTCGTAATGACTATGTAGATAATTCATTTGATTTAACATTATAATTTTATTTATATTACGTTTCACTATGGTTTATACATGTGTTATATAACCTTTGCCACTTTAATAACCCATTAGTGTTAAAAATTATAACACGATCAAAGACGAATAACAAAAACAAGGTATGCAAAGTATTACAAAGGAGCCTATGATATATCATAGGATTTCGTTTACTTTAAATCGTAGCAAATGATAGTAAATTTTAATCGTCTATTTAAAACGGTTAATATTAATACAAAAACGGTGCGCGCTTATAAGTCGGTTCCCGCTATCTGTCTATCTCTATGTATGCTCGGATCTTCAAAACTACACATCGGATTTTGATGCCGATTTTTTAAATAGATAGAGTGGTTCACGGGGAAGCGAATTCTGACACGAAATTTCTTTTTACGCGGACGAAATCCTGGGCTAGTCTAAAATAATACCTACGTTGACTCACTGTAAAAAAGTTTACACTATGGCAATGCGATACATTGTTGTTTGCTAATGAACGTTTATAGTCTGCGTCATCGAACGACGTCCCACGATTTTATACGAAACTTTATAAAATGTATGAATTAATAGTGTTTACAATTAATTAAATATTAACGCCAGGGGACTTAATTACTGGTTCTTAAAATTGCTTTCGTGTGGAAGTTTTTAGCATTATTCAATGTTGAACGCTTATAATATACTTTGAAACCTTATTTTAGTAAACAGAATAAAATATTTTTATGTTAATGTATACATACATGAAATCTTAAAATTGAAGTACAGGGGTAGGTCTTGGGCTTTTTAAAATACAAATTCACTACATTTAATATTAGTTTAAGTACCTACATATTAACACCTACCTACGTTTGGAAAAAGACAAAATTGAATTTTCAAATTGTAAAGCAAATACTTTTTAGCTTAGCCACACCACGAATCAATAAAGTTTTATCTTTAAAAACTTTAAAAGAGAACTTTACGAGTCAAACTTAAGGAATTTTACAATCATCCCACATAGTGTATTAAGAAAGTTAATGACAACTTGAGACAGACGTCCGATTACTAAATTTTTACGACGCGTTCTCGGTCAACTGTTACCTGCCATTTAAAAGCTATAAAACTGCTTTTTAAGCCACTCAAGCTCTAAACATTGGGTGCGTGTAAATATGTTACTTTAATGGCCGAATTTCTCCAATACACTATAACCTCAAGGCATCCGTATTTATTTTTTAATCGAGACTCAAATTGCTTTATAAGAAGCGAGCCTATTTAATTTGTGCCTAATGTGGAAATGAATACCGAACCCGTTGCTGACCTTTCCAAATTATAACGCTTAAGAACATTCTCTGTTTGGGTTTACAAATTAGTACCAATTACTGATATTCTTGATAACGATGATTGATGCGACCACAACGTTTGTAAACATGCGAACATTTACCACAAACATCTCATCGATTACGCTAACGATAGAATTTGAATTATGAACTGACCAATGAACTTGGTTTTGTCAGTCATCGACGAGCGGACAGTAAACAATGTCGAAACAAAGGAATTCCTTAATCAAATCTACGGAGTTCGATCGAAGGAGACCGATATTGGAGACGCCAGAGGGTATCAAACGGGTCCGTATTGCTTTACACCCACTCATCGTGATACAGCGCGATCGCCGCATTTAATTGTTGTATGATAGCACACTAATGCATCTGTCAAAGAAACAAAGACTCGACTAGATAACTCCAAAATTGAAGCACGATCGGTTTTTGTTAGGCTGCGTCCCTCAAATGTAAATGTTTATACTTTCTCGTTTGTTGTGCTCCTCCGATTTTCATCTTGGTGCCAGTCATTTGTCATGGCTTGAGGAAGGAATGTGATATGCATTGCAGCTTCTTAAATGCATACCAAGAGACTGTCATATTGATTGTCATACTAATGCGAACAAGTGGGTCAAGTGTGATTTTATACTATGTCATAATCTGACATTAGAAAAGTATATTATTTTACTAATAAATAATGAAAGGCATCTGTAGGCATTGATTATAACTGTCTAAAATATTAAGATTGTTAGTTTATATTAACAAATCTTGATGAAAATATAGTAGTAGTATAAGGACTATTAGAAAACGAATGAGAAGTCTGTGGCAAGTATATTTAAAAAAAATATAAGATCTCTCCGACCGTATTTCGTTCAAGGCGGCCAATCTCTACGGAGATTAGCCAGGTACGCAGGAGATCTTATAGTGCACAAGTGTGTGCGCAAACACAGATGCACTCTCTTTTCCATCACTCTCATAGTCCGATGGGAAGCCGACACAACCGGAGAGAGATCAGGCGCAGGACCAACAGTTTTACGTGCTTTTCTGAGGCACGAGCTAAGTGACAATTTCACAACATTAAAATCTGTAGATGAAAATAAATTCATTGGTACAGGCCCGTGACTGGGATCTACCTTACGCCTCCTGCTTAGAAGGCGCACGTCTTAACCACTGGGCTGTCACCATTTAAGGCTCGAGCACACCGGATGCGTATGCGTGCACGTAAGCGTAGACGTACACGTACCTCTGAGTTTAATGTATAGAACTGTCACCGCTTGACGTCTATGCTTACGTCTATGCATACGCAACCGGTCTGCCCGTGCCTATACAGTTTCATACATTACAACTCAGAGGTACGTATACGTCTACGCTTACGTGCACGCACACGCATCCGGTGTGCTCGACCCTTTATCCTATTAAACTCTTATCTACAGCAATTTGCGTAAACCTTTTCATAGAAAAAATATATCGAACATCATTGCTGTTAGTATAAAATATCCATTGGAAGCTATCAGATAAGTTGTATATAACAATATTAATAGCTCAGACGAAGTTTTGCTTAACGATTGGCACGGCGTCCTACCAGAAGCCCATAACAAAGTGGAGCTAGTACCTTACAATGCTATCTCCCAAGGCTAGGAACCAGTTATGATCCATTATCAGATCCTATGCCCGGGGTGGCATTAAAATGTCGGCTCGGGCCTGCTTTGTTTATTAAATTATGTCCACCGTCGCCATAAATATCGGCCTCAAGACGCGTTCATTTAGTGAAATACCGATCCGAGTTACGATACTGTATGAATTATGTCGTGTCCTTAAGAATAAGTTTTAAAAGCCGCATAAACATGGTGGGGAAAAGAAAAGCGGGATAATCTTGATGAAGTTTAATGCAAATGTTAATAAATTGATAATTAGCTTATTAATTAACGTAATCGTAAGTACAATTATACTAAATTAACCAAAAGTACAATTATAGTCAAATCAAATATAGGTTCATGTTGGTTATAAGATAGACTTACAAAATAATGAAAATTTTACAAAAAATTCCTGGAAGGGATTAAAAAGATCTTAATTACTTTGTATACAAATATTGGAAAGTTCGAGAAAGAAATACAGCTACCAGCGGTATTTAAGGAGGACTAATTGTAGCCTTTTGCAGAATAAGATATGATCGTAAGGTATTAAAAGTAATTGAATCAAAAACAAACGGAAAGTCGAGCTCGAAAGAGAGAAATAAAACCGGTGAAAAAGGGAAGACTCGAGATGTAATGATGTAGATAGCCTGGACCAATTACCGAGGACTCCGAAGTGCTGCATTGGCGGGATAAAAATGGACTCCGCATTCGCAAATATGCAAGGTTGGTATTACGTAAAATACTGGCTAAATATGTACAGGGTGAAACGCTTTTTAGGGTTCATTTATCATTTTAATTTGGGCTGGTAGGTGTCTTTTTGGTAATATAATTTCTGGTATAAGTGTAATAGGCTTTATTAGACATTAGGATAGGAAAAAAATATTATTTTGTAAATCCTTAGAAAAATACCATTAAATGTTTTATCCAAACGAAAGTGCAGTCTTTGTGCAAAGCCATATCGTCAGTCGTCTAGCGTAGGTACTAATAATATTTCTTTCCCTTCTCATATTCTCACACATAATGTAACATGTAACATAAGTACTGTGAAAAATCAAGATGTTTCCCACCAATTACTATATAAATAGGTTTGATATAATATTTACAGTTGCAAATATAACGTCGTAAACGAAATATTTCGTTTTCGTTTACTTTAATGTTTTATAATCATCCCCTAGGCATACGCGATCTCACGCCCGCAACCAGTTCTAAGGACATAACGATATTATCTCATAAGGAGGCATTATTTCAATGCCTTTACCTTTAACAATTACTCGTATTGCTGCAGCATTAGGGTCGATGTCGTGTTGATATCGACTAGTTTGTCTAATGGTGCTGATAACTTTGTATTTTATATCGTTAGCAATTTGAGGAGAATTATTTGTATTTATTTCTGTCTCTTTAATTTCATTTTAGATCCAATAACCCGGCATTCACTAGAATCAAGAAATTTTAAATCACTAGAATTTGTAAACGTCCTTGACTTTTCCAGGTTTGAGCGCTTATAGTCATGATGAATACATGCTATGCTATGCTTAACGTGACTATAAAGATTTCCTTTGTGATCCTGCAGTTGTGGCTAACCCATTTTAGGAACACAGCTGTGTATACATATTATATAATTGTCTACGCAAAGAGATATAATTTTTGGTTGATTACGTTTTATTATGTAGGTCATACAGTTAGAAATGAAATACAACCCATTTGTAGCAACACAACTCGTTAATCATAAAGAAAATATTTTGCCATCCTAAATTAAATACCATGTACAACTGTATAAGTAAATTAACGATGAAAACTCTCTAATCTGAAATTCAGAAGACAAACACACAGGTACACATCTAAGTTCGTTAAAAAGTCACGACCCTATTTATGCGTTTGATCTATACGATCAAATTTATCAACGCTTATCATGTAAACCTTAAGCACATGGATCCACAGTTCAAAATAATTTGTTTTACGAGCTTTTACAAATTGTTGTGTACAGTAGAATACTTTACGATCTTGACATTTGCTAGGAATTGTTTCACGGCGGTCGTGATTGAATTTGAATGCCGCCCTTTGGCTTTACACCGGCATTGTTCTTACGCAATACGTTATAATAGTTTAAGTCATCAAGATGATCTTGAACTTAAGGGGTACAATAATGTTCAAAGATGAGACGTGGATCCTAATTGGGCGAGCTATTTTTAATCGAAATATATTTTTGGGAATTGCTTTGTTTTATCAGTTGCGGTCTATAATATTTCACCTAATAAATACTGCGCTTCTTTGCTCTCTAATAAACATTCAAACTAGACTACTGATGTTCGGTTAGTGACTAGGTTTATGCAACGTAAGCTAGGATTATTTACAGACAGTGGGAGCTTGCCCTTCATCAGCTCTTGCAAAGTCGGTCTTGTAGACATTCGATATACGACGTTCAATATCCTTTTAAAAAGTTTGAGTAAACACGGTGAGCAAATAGTAGAGTCAATTGCTTCATTCCGGTCCCCTTTTGCCTAGAACTATTGAAGTGAAGGTATAAATATAGTAAAGTTGAGAAAATTGCAAAAAGTAGATTCAAATCTAAATGACATTCGCATGCAGCTCCGACTAATTAAAATTTTCTCACGCTCGGAGACATTTAAAGGGATTTTTACAAAAATAACCTTAGCTATGTTTGCTCCGGGCTGTCATACTTAAATGATGGTAGTTATGGCATATTAGAAGTTTAATAAGTGCCTGAGAATTCTGAAATAATTTTCAAGTTATGGCTGGTTTCCTTGAGAAATCATTTAAAGATTTTAAAGCTAAAAGCCCTTTCCGGCCGCTGATTTCTTAAACTCGATACGGAAAGTGAATGTCACCTTGTACATTTATTGGAATAAATGAAAAATAATTCTTATAAGAGAGCACAAATGAAACTATCAAACAGTACTACTGAAAACCAACTGGCGTATCTAATACCTACACGAAAAGAATATTAGATACGCCATATTTCAACAATATAACTAAAAATAGACCAGTAATAAGTTTAGTTCTAATATAAATCAAATTTTAACAGCCTTATAACCTATGTATAAGAGCAAGCTATGAATAGCTGCCATAATTGTCACATGTGTCTAGGGACTGGCATAATTAATGTTGACGTGGCCAGCATGATTTGCTCCAGCCAGTTCCGTGCACAAATCGATGACATCCATTTTTAATCGGCCATAGAGTATAAAATGTTCCCTTCTTGTAAAACATGTCCATAAAGATAGTTTGTAGAGAACTTCACGATGTTATATCCACTATAACTAAAGAATTCGATTGTAAATTAATAAATTGACTGAGTATTATGCTGTTTAGAACTGTCAGGATCTTGGATACTGGTAGAATGCGTTTCGCCAAATAGTTCCTTAGAACTCTCTGCAAACTTTTTTCAACTTATCCTTATTTTTTTCTTGAACTTATCCTTATTTGCACTTGATATTCTATGTTACTCTACGTAAACTATTATTTATCACACAAAAATTGAAGCCATCCAAACTCAACCTGAAGCTCTGAATCTGCCTACACTTTCCGCGACACCGTTCGAGAATTCAACGCGTGTGTGGCTTGAATTATGAAGGGCACAGATAACCTATAGCGGGGCGGTATTAATTAAATAATTATGACATATTGTGAGATCGTTTCAATGGAAGGGCGCAGCTGATAAGACAACTCATTACTAATTCCGACCGGCTTGTGGTTGCCTTTGCCTGTTCTGGGGGGGTAGAAACCGAAACGGTTTATTTACCTAATGTAATATTGTTTTAATTAGAATATGTTAGGTATTTATTAGATTCTATTATTGTCTTTCGTGTTCCATGAAAATTTGCTGAGGTTCATTCAATTAGTTCATTCTTTATACCTCAGTATCCTTTTTTAGATCATATGATTGTAACATGACTTTACAAAGAACAATACATATTTAAAGTGTTGTAAATATGCTCAAATTTTGAAACTTATATCTTTTCCGTTGTAAATCATAGAATTTTACTAACACTAGCTTTCCTCCCACGGCCACGGCTATGATAGTTTAAATGTCCGTAAGTCTGCTGATGTGTACAGGTACTTGTCGAAATGTGATATAACGAGATTTCTAATGGACATCCCGTGGGTTCAATTCTTAGATCGTAATTAACATAAAAGCAAAGTAGTTTGGGTTTGTGATTACCAACCAAACCGCTAAATCTAAATAAGCATACCTATAGATAGAGAAAACAAAAATCGTTGGTGTTGTGTTGACATAACCTCTAAATATAATAATTTAATAACTTTCTTTTCCGGCCACTACGAGTTTGAACCAAAATTCTTGCTGATTATGATTAAGTAATTAAAATTCAATTACATAAACATTTTTTCTAACTCCAAATAGACACTTAAATTAGCAAGGTAAAGCATTGTATGGAACATTGCCATTGTCCTTTCTATGATATAAGTAAGCTCATCAAAAAGCAGCTTCTATCATCATTAAGCCTGCATCGATTGGTAATTTTGTCCTTAAAATGAATTCAGTTCAACTTCTTACAAACTCTGCTCATACATTTTATACCGCCAATTTATATTAAAGCTTCCAGTAAACATCTCTTTTTATTTTAACCTAACAACACATTGTCTCCATATACGAACGATCTTAAGAGGTAACGTAGGTCTTATCTTAGGACGTATATTAATGGGTTACATTCCTAACTTTTTTTGAACCGCCTCGGCGGCACAATGTCCTAATTTACATTTTAATTGTTTGGATCGACTATAAAGAATGCGCAAACGAGCTACACGTTCTTAGCGAGGTTTAGCAGACATTTTAGTTTGAATTAACTCGTCATACGAAGATGGGTGTGATGCTTTTGATTAAAATCACTATGCTTCTTATAAAAAAAAAATATTAAAATAAAGAAGGTTACTTCACTTTGATTTACGGATTCGATGTCGATGCCGCTGTTAGCTAAATGAAACCCAATATTTTTGCGTTTATTTTATTGCAAAATGTTGGAAAAATTTTCAGATATGAAATTGAAATAATTTCGCTTTCAGAAAAACATATTATGGATTTTGTTATTTAATACAGTTTCAAATCAGCCGAGGTTATGAAAGTTCACTAAAATTCATGATTAAGTAAAGAAAGTTAGTTGGTCCGCAAATACCCTAACTGAGAATCAATTCGCCATTCTGTATACCTATATACATATCATTAAGGAATCGAAAAGACCCTTGGAATGACTTAATTATCGAACCGGACCACATTATGATTAATAATTATAAGGTGTATAAAATACCATTTATACGCTTACAAGAAAGACATAAAGCGTTTATGTTTATTTAAATATTTATACATTTAAATCGTGATTTTCAACTCTAGTAGAATATTTTATTAATATGCCACAAGCTGGTTGGTAAATTAAACGGTAAGAATATAGTTAGTTTGTAAGTTATTTTGTTTTAGTAATAATTTAGCAGATTTGTCACTATGAGTTACCTTCCGAAATGATCAGGAAACACCCTGATGACCTTTTGTAACCAAGAGTGGAAGGCCTTTGCCCAGTAGTGGAAAACACTACAGGAAACCTTAATAAAAATCAACAAATACTCTAAGCTGCACATTATAATATAAACTGCATCCATATATCCCCTATGACATAGTATAACCTTCTTACTTAGGCATTAATACTCGTATTGTTATGCGCAGGAAAAAATTAAAAGTTTATCGAACTAACAATTTGTATCGAATAGGTAAGTGCCTAATTTTTAGGCTCATTAGAATGACTCGTGTATAACTGTCGTTTACTTGATGAATGATTTCCTTATATTAGCCTCCTTTAAAAACGTGGTAATACAAAAAGTACTCAAATTGATACTCGTTAAAGTTGATTTCAAGTAGTCTAATGGCATATTGGATTGCTATAAAATTGTAATGCAGTGTACGAAATGTTTTGACTCGTGCTGTAATAATAACACATTCATATGCTTTGATTGTATTATTAGCTTTTTTATTTTATAGACATACCTAGTGTTAATATTAATAAAAGTTACGTGTGTTTAACGGTATAGGTAGGTACTCATACCACCATTAAAGCGGTAAAATATTCTTGTCAAATAAACTTTGTCTCCTACTTAGTACGCCAAAACTTCACGCAAATTATTATATAACAAAAATGTATAACAAAACCTTATCTTGTACACGTTCCCTGAACAAAAAAATATATATATTTGTTGCTTCAAAATTTAAATTTACAATGTGATTTACATCATGCAGATAGCCGATAGCATATCTGACAAAAAAATAAAAATGGCAGCGTACTTTGTCGCCCCCGCTTATATGCAAATGTACTGTCCCGCCTGATTTAGGACTTGCATTACCAATTCGATGGGACAATGAAAACTGTATGGGTTTTTTACTTGCTTTTTCATAATAATGAAATGACAAAGAATAGATAGAGTTATTTGATTAGAATGGGGACGGAAAATTACATTATTATAGTTTAAACTGACATTGCTTTACTAAAGATCGAAATAAACAATCCGATCATAATTTTTGTACTAAAAGTCGATGGTTTGATCTACGACTTCGTAGTACCTACGTAAGTACTTCTGCACCCCAAGGTCCTGGCAACGACATTGTCGCTTGTATGTACAAAGTATGATAACTAGATAATGTTAATAGGAAATTTTAGATCAGAAATAAACAGCTTGATCCTTCTACAGAATCCGATAGATTAAGCAATGACTAAGAGTTAGAAGTCAATTTCAATGAAGAAATCGTACGGATTTTATTTAACTAAATGAAACACATATCACTGTGAAAGAATTACAAACACGCTAGCGCCTGTGTCTGAAGTCTTTATAACTGAAACTAATTATAATGCTTACTTACACTCGAAGCCATATTTTTGATACGTAACACAAATTTATAGCATACGATATTTTACGACAAATTGCTGTATTCTCATACGCCTCTATGTGACAGCTATCGTATTGTCCGAACTTTCATATCCATCAAAGAAAACAAAATAACTGGACGGTCCACGTAAAAAATACTACCTTCTACTCACTCCTTATTTGTAAAAATCTTTTTAAGCCCATCCGTAACTTTATCTTGGTGACCGTATATCAACTTATCACTAACTTATGTATTGAACTGTCTTCGAATATTAAGTGAGAAAGGATGCAAAATATCGTGCAGATAAAAATAAATAAATCTTGTAATATTATCGGGGTACTTTCCAAAAAACATTAATCCTTATTTTGCGATTGGATAAGTTTACAAAATGAGACGCGAAATGTAAATTTTTTATAAAAGCTTGCTATGTCGACAGCATTATTCATTTACATAAGGTAATGGTATAATGCTGTTTAGGGTCAAAATGAGCCCTCATAATTTCTCCATACATATTATATCTCAGTTTGCTGTATTGTCTCTCAGTTTACTCGTATCTGCTGTCCTGTCTTTAGCTGAAGTACTTATATACTTATCGAAACTTACTACGATTTTAATGGTAGTAAATAAGAAGTTTACTTTAGATTACATAGCAAAAAGCTAAATTATAATAAGATTTTAGTAAAGAAAATATTATATATATTATTATTAGTAATATTAAAATAATAATTTCAAAGAATCAATTAACTTAAAATTAAACAGTCCATACCTACCCCTTGCAGTCTGTGTTGTGATTGATTAAGAAAAATAACTATATCTACAAAAAAGGGTACACAATACACAATTTTTCGTATAGCAGATACAGACGCAAAATATTTCATGCCATCCAGTCACAATGTTACGCTGTCGGGACCAAAATTTATGACTTGCTAACATAGACTAGAAATTTCTCTGCAAACAAACGACTTTAGATCGCAACATCATTTGTATTGTCTTACCTCATATCGTTTATTGTAAACATGGACGGTTCGATCTAAAAGGTACTGTCATAAGGGCTAGACCTGTTATACTAATGGGAAATTGGCAAACTGTTTCGTAGAATATGACGCAGAAGGTATAAGAGTTTTCAGTCAATAATTATTTACGAGTTACAGGCTTGATAAACTTGATAAACATATATTTTTACTACATTTCCAGAGAATTGTAACTACCTTGGACTGATTCCGGCTCTACTACAAAATAAATAAGATAATTGTATCAACACATCAATAGGATTTTCAGAACTACAATTGTTTTTTAATTGATTTCCTATATCTTACATAAACTTAAGCATAATATAGCTAGGAGATTTCCTCAAAATATCTTTTGGAGCCCAAGCCCAACCTCACCTGCTGTATTGAGTGATCCTATTGAGCGGGGCGCCCAACATTACAGGCTAATTGGACATAGTTATGCAAACGGGAACCAACCCACATAAATAGTAACATCGAATTCTAACAAAATTTACAGATTATTTTGATGTTTACAAGGTTGATAGAAAGTTCATTTGTTGAATGCTTATGTAGCCTAAAATTTTATTTAATACATTAGTGGGTTGGTTCCCATTTGTATAACTATGTCTTATTTAAAAAATACGGTCTTGTCAAAACTCCCGGAGTGTAATGTACGTTTCACCGTATAGTTCTGCTGGATGATTGCGCTAGTTACTATGTGTATGACCACATTTTCTGTTTCACTGCATATACAAAATGTTAGTTCCGTAATTAAGCATAGGAATTATTTTATGAAACGGAATATCCATTCTTCGCAGTTTCGCCATATTCTGTGGCAGGACAAATGGTCCGGTGCGGTACCACTCTTCATGCGTTTATTGCAACTTGGCACGGTACTGGAGTACTATTGATATCGTTTTATGATGTTAAGTAGTATTAGGGTGTGTGTATTATGAAGCTTCCTATTGATATATTTATTCTTACGACCAGTCTGTGTGATATGTGTGAAGTTAGCGAATACATTGCTAATTTTACTGGTATTTGCGTTAATATTGGAAAAGTTACATAAATTGCAGTTCTTGTGTAACATAGGTATATAAAAATTAAACAGATATTTAAGTAATAATTCGCTTAATTAGTTACTTAAAGGATGTACCATGTATTACCTAATGAAACTACGTTAAAAAGCAAACGACCACATAATAAAACGAGCATTCAATTATTAACTTGCACAACATGTAGAATAACAACGAGCAATTTCAAAACCACCATCTTGTAAACCACGTGACAAAGGACCTGCATATACAATAGCGCCACCACGAACTGCACAATAATACCTCTGTACTAGCAGTTATTAGCATAAGGCGACCGCAAGTTCTCCATCCGTCAGTAACAAATTTGGGTAAACGTGGCAAATGTGGTCCGCTCAGGCCATTGTTCGCACCCCCTGTGCTAATTGTGTTTTTGTTTGGTATTTTACGGCCGAATGTCGCTCTGATATTTTGGCGATTTGCTATTTGTAGAGGTCAGTTATATGGCAGGAGGGTGCAAATGTATAGCTCGGGTAAAAATAAAATTTATTTTCAACAAATTTTTCTTGTAACACTAATATTTTTAGTTTGTTTGTTAGCGAAAATTAATAAACAGTCACTTAAAGCACATCAACGAATCTGGGGGTCTACTTTGAAATGCCGCTTTCGAATCTATCGGTCCAACCGAAGCCCGACCGAATCTAAGCCTTTGACCCTACTACGAAATTGCTTCGGATTCATTCATCTGAGTTCACAACTCATTCGGAACCATAGAGAATAATTCACATTGACTAATATTATAAGCTTGACGTAGATGGGTCGAGTGGCGTGCCGTTAGGTGTGTCCGACATCTTCCAAAATCCGAAATAAAGAATGCGGCGTGTAGTAAACAAGCTTAATTAGGAATCACAAACACTTTCACTGTATCTACGCACAAGATTACTAGGATTCTAGCGGATAACGTAGAAACGTGGTAAGTACAAGACAGAGGCTGATTAGCACCCCTGCTTCGCTCGACAGACGCAACAAGCAAGAACAGAATACCCTCCGGCTCAATTCAAACGACCCGGTGGTCGTTGTAAATCTACAGTGGCGCCCTCTCAGTACTCTGTCTTGTCTTTACCCAAGTAACAGCTGTCCTCAAGTCAGTGATAGCTGTCGACTTGACGTTTCTAACTTCAACGATTGAAAATAGATGGCGTTGGAGATCCGACTGTAGGATATGACATCTTGATCTCCGACACGGCCATTTTGACAACTCACGCGTCCTCGCGTGGGGTTTCTGGAAAGAAAGAGGATTTTGCAAAGTAACATGTCTCACGCTCGGTCTTTCTGACCATTGGGACAGTAAAAACTTCATTTAAACGTTACTAAACCTTTGTTTCAAACGAACCAATATCATCATAATCAAAATTGAAAATCATTTTACTATACCAAATTGTTACAAATTTACTTGCATACTATTAAACAAAGAAATCGACTATAATCGTCACACACAAGGTAAATAATTCCAAAACAAGGCTACAGTATACACAATCCATATAGAGTAACGTCAGTCAAGTAAGTCTAGTTGCCTCAATCTAGCAACTCTTGGAAACTTCCATCCAGCTTCCGTAAACCAGTCTAGTCACTTCCATCCAGTGACTCTTGGAAACTTCCATCCAGCTTCCGTATACCAGTCTAGTCACTTCCATCCAGTGACTCTTAGAAACTTCCATCCAGCTTCCGTATACCAGTCTAGTCACTTCCATCCAGTGACTCTTGAATACCTCTATCCGGTATCCGTAAACCACTCTCAATCAGTCAACTCAACATTAATTAGAACATGACGGTCCATCCCCGTCAAGTTCGCACAGATTATCATCACGGTCACATGTCAGCGTGTCATTGGTAATGTCATTCGCAGGCATTCGCCTAAGTCTGTCATGTGCATACTTATAGGTTCTATTGGAATTAAGGGCTTTAAGAACATAACGATTACCTTCAAGTACCTCCGATACCCTAAAAGGACCTCTATACTTCGGATCAATTAATCGAATTTCGAGTTCACCTGTAGTTACACGAGTTTTTGGCAAACCTGTTGTAAAATAACTGGAATATTCACCTAAAATAGTTAAAAGATCTGACTTTTTACAAGAGGGTATATCTGTGTCAACATTACTAAAGTCGTTACTGATACTAGAATCGGTTAAAACGTCACAATTTAAAACTGGCAAATTATTTTGTTTTGAAATGCTAAAATTATTTGTTGACAAGTCAATAACGAAGCCTTGACTCAATATTTCACGACCTAGCATAATATCACTACGCATATACACATCGGGTAAAACATGTAATAAAAGTTCTAAACAATAATCATTAATTTCAACATTACACAGTATTTGCTGGGTGCTGAATACACTGGTTTGACCAATTCCCGTTAGAGAGACAGTTTTAGCAATTCTTTTACCATTGAAACTTGATGCAACGCTTTCTTTTATTAGTGAACACTCAGCACCCGAATCAAAATGAAAATCATAAAATCTACCTTGATTATTAAGAGCGCCGGTCGGTGGTAAAGCGGTAAGTGCAACTATCTTTCGTGGATTCAGACGAATTTGACCTCGGCGCACCTCGAAGCCTAGGTACTCTACTTTTTCTTTCAGGAATGAGCACTTTTTAGGATTTAACGAAAATCCCTTCCCAGAAAGAACTTCTAATAATACCTTTAGTCTATCGAAAGCTTCGTCGATGTTACTGGCCACAACTAGCACGTCATCCATGTACACTACAACGTACTTGTTCACGAGATCGCCTAGAGCATGTACGAGGCTATAGAAGTTTGTCCTATACCAGTCATAGAAACATTGTCATAAATGCGCTTACCACTAAATTTCAAAGCAATCGATTCTTTAACTAAGGAACACTCTGAACCTGAGTCGTAAGTAAATGGGAATGACTCTCCAGAGTGACGCAGAGAACCCGAAGGCGCATTCACAATGCACACGTCTACTCGCTTTTCCTTAGCTGGACCAGTTCCAGTGCCGCCGCCGGTACCGTTGTTCCCCTCCTTGATTTTCCTCTTCGGGCAGTCGGATGCATAGTGGCCTTGTTCCCGGCAGTTGAAGCAGGTGATGCGATCGGTTCTCCCTGTAGGTTGGTTGGTCGAGTTATGGTCCCCGTGAAAGGACCTGTGTTTTGACCGGTCATCTTGCTTCTTCGAATTGGCTTTGTTGCGACATTGAAGAGATTTGTGGCCTAGTTGTCCACAATTAAAGCACTTGATGGTCACAGCAGATCCATTAGGTCGGTTTCTTTTTAGGTCGGGTCCATCACGATAAATACTTGATGAATAACTTCTCTTCAGGAACGAGACAGCCTTCAGTTCCTTTTGTAAATGGTTACGCGTCTTGATGTCAGTCGTTATAGCAATCCTCTGAACACGTGGCTCTTGTTTTGAAATATGAGCTAAGACAGTGGCTATTGCTATCTGTTCTGTAGTCAGTCCATTCCACCTTGCCATTAAGGATGTTATAAGGGTAGCGGCGTATGAGGCCAGGCACTCGTTATCTCTCGGTTTCTTGTCGTGCATACTGATGAGAAAGGAAGCAGCAGTTTCAGGACAGTCATACATTGCTACGAAAAGTTCCTTAAAATCGGCCCACGTCATATTAGGAAACGATATTGAAGACAGCCAAGATGATGCTTCGCCCTTGAGTGCGTGGCTTAACGCGATCATCAGAGAAGATCCATGGCGATGTCGATCTGTGATACACATGTCCGCGGTCGTTATCCAAGCTCGGGCGTCGATGTCTCTTTTCTCTGGGTCGAAATCAGGAAGGCGAATAGAGTCCGAAGATGCAGGTAGTTTTATTGCTTGCACCAACAACGCCAGAAAATTTTGATTTTGTTGCTCGAAGAGAAGACGCCATTTTTCTTCACTCGAGTCACTATTTGAAGCACGTGTTTCATGTGGGTGATCCGGGTTGCATCCCACGCCTGATGACGTAGATGGGTCGAGTGGCGTGCCGTTAGGTGTGTCCGACATCTTCCAAAATCCGAAATAAAGAATGCGGCGTGTAGTAAACAAGCTTAATTAGGAATCACAAACACTTTCACTGTATCTACGCACAAGATTACTAGGATTCTAGCGGATAACGTAGAAACGTGGTAAGTACAAGACAGAGGCTGATTAGCACCCCTGCTTCGCTCGACAGACGCAACAAGCAAGAACAGAATACCCTCCGGCTCAATTCAGCGACCCGGTGGTCGTTGTAAATCTACAGTGGCGCCCTCTCAGTACTCTGTCTTGTCTTTACCCAAGTGACAGCTGTCCTCAAGTCAGTGATAGCTGTCGACTTGACGTTTCTAACTTCAACGATTGAAAATAGATGGCGTTGGAGATCCGACTGTAGGATATGACATCTTGATCTCCGACAAGCTTATAAGTTTTCTATTATCTAGCCTTATACCTGTCAAATAGAGTTCGATTGGACCGAATGAAAAAACGGTGCAACTGATCCGATTGAAGGAAGTTCGTAGTAGGAAACACCTCGATATTCGGCCGATACTTCGTTTATCGTCACTTCAGAGTAGACCTCCAGATTCGCAGTTGTAATTAAAGAAAATGTCTATAAAAATGGAAAACGACAGATTCAGGCAATCGAAGCTTAATCACTCCAGTCATGTCACCCATATGGCAACCTGTAACAATGGAATTAGTCGTCATTCAGAGCACCGCAGCAAATTCGCAACATATCTGTGTAATGCACAAGTGGCGCTGGGGTGACACTTCGGCCCCCGATACTGACATTATGTGACAAGCGATGGGGGCGTACAACAATAGACCATCAATAGCCACCTTTACCCTACGCGATAGAGTTACGGAATTGAATGTAAAATTTAATTTTCTATCTGGAGATTGTACGCGATGGGTAATATTTATAGTTTTATTTGCTTTTGTTGATTGCTATCTGCTCTGTAACTGAATACATTACTTGGCTCATTCTACTAATCATGATAGAGGGCCTTGCTTTTTAAATACAAAAATTAAATTAGTGACAAATTGCTAGCTTTTTACCCGAGAATATTATATTGTGATACATTAATTTATAGCGTTAATGGTATTTATAGGTATATACGCGTTACACAAGTTAGCAAAAAATTCAAATAACTATTTGGCCTTTTCGATAAGCAAACCAAAGCACTTTATATTAAAACCAATATTTATAAATATTTAACCCACCTAAATATTTTTAATATGCCCCACTCCAAAGGAAATAAACTCGCCCGCAAACGCTTCAGAAATTCAATGAAGAGGTTTTTTTATTTAAAAAAAATCTCATTTGCATATCAAAGGCGATGTGAGTTAATGTGCACGGTTCAAATGCGGAGCACGTCGCTTCCTATTCGCTCTCAACCCTTGCGACACTACGGAGGTTTTAATCGCGCTGATGATTTATTGGATGCCCCAAAATTTTTGGTTATCTGTGGTAGTGTATAGTCAGGCAAGACAAGAGATACAAAAACTTGTGCGAATAGGTACATTGATGTACGTTATAGAAGGTGTATCTAGTGTCCAATGAGCTAGGTATTGCTATTAATAAAAGTATTTGGCAAAATCGTCTAAATATCAATTTTATATGTAGATAGTGCTTAATTTTGTTGCAATTAAAAAAAAATGTAACAGTACCTACTCACTTATTTGCCAATATCCTTTTCTATTTTAAAAGTAACAACTGTAAACAAAATCTCTGAAATATATACCAATTGAGTCAATGGCTAATTATCTTATCAGCTTCCTTCAAACAATATTTGATTACTGGTGATTATGAAGGAATTTCGGCGAAACTACCACTCTGTAATTATAAAGTATATCGGTACGATCGGATGCTGCATCGAGCGATCGAAGATCCGATTCCAATGAGCGAGACCAATTTTATTCACAAAACATTTTGCCTTAGATTAAATCTAGAGGTGTGGTGTTAGTGTAAGCAGTGTGTATTGCAAGAAAATTATAAACATCATGATTATTAGGTAGCAGATATGTTCCGTTTCTAGCGTTCGACGTTCGAAAGAAGTGGGTAAATACAGGAACTAATTTACGTATATGTTTGTTATTTCAAATTATGTTGCCTATATTTGTTTAAATGTTCAGTGTACTTGGGTAAATATTTCTTTATAACAAAATCAGTTAACCATTAGGTGTAATAAAATAAGTTAAAGTACATCTATGTGTAAACTTTGAGAAGGAGGTAACTCGGCGAATCCAACTCGGCTGGGCAGCGTTCGGGAAACTACGAAGCTTATTTGTGTCCAAGATACCCCAGTCCTTAAAGACGAAGGTATTCAGACAGTGCGTGCTGCCGGTGTTGACCTACGGTGCCGAGACGTGGTCTCTAATTATGTGAATCATAAAGAAGCTCAGGATCACACAGCGACCGATGGAGAGAGCTATGCTTGGGATCTCTCTGCGTGATCGATTCAGAAATGAGGAGATTCGCAGACGTACAAAGATCACCGACATAGCTCAACGGTTCAGCAAGCTGAAGTGGCAATGGGTAGGGCACATAGCTCGAAGAACTGATGGCCGATGGAGTCGGAAAGTTCTAGAGTGAATACCACGTATTGGCAAGCGCAGCGTGGGAAGGCCACCCGCGAGGTGGACGGATGACCTGACCAAGGTCGTGGGCGTCGGTTGGATGCAGGCTGCTTCCGATCGGTCGGAGTGGAGGTTGTTGGGGGAGGCCTATGTCCAACAGTGGACTTCTCAGAGCTGTAAATGATGAATGATGATGTGTAAACTAATTAGATTAGAAACTTTTATTGCATCTTCCTCTCCGCTTATAGTGAGACTACACCTTCACAGCTCCGGGTGCGCTGATTTTAAAACAATAAAACTAAAGCCCCGCTAACTATAGCGATTGTTCGTGAGAATCTGATTATAGAACTTATTCAATAGATAGATAGTATTCAAATGAGTTTTGCCGGTCCCATGTTTATATAATTTTGACAATATAACATGTTTTACCCGTGGAAAATTCATTTTGAAAGCCATTTTACGCAAAATAAGTACATAAAATTATCATGACATGTCGAAATTATTCAAAAATCAGGCCGATTACCATGTCAGCCGTTCGCGGAAGGGCCGCAAACTTATCGAGGGAAATCTTGCAAACTGATCGCAACATCAAAAATCTCGATTATTAAAATCTCGTGATAAAATCGAGTTAATGAACAACGGTACTGGAGATGCAGATCGGTCAAAATTGATTTCTCTCGGTCGAGCCGAAGCGATCGCATCGCATATCGATACGATTTGCGAAAGTGAGTTCGTCCTTATTCTCGCTCGGTTCTAATAAAGTGTGATGTGCTTGGCCATTGATAGTTTGAAAACCGTCATTTGCTAAATCTGGCGGTATCTTTAAAATGTGTTCATTGATTTATGCCTAAGTTTATAATACTTGGATATAATGATGGTAATTATCATTTTGCTATAAAGTGACAACATGATAGTCCCTGGTCTAAAAGTTTAACTAATAGTTCCTTCATTCCATTCCATTTTCCACGCTGTTTATTTTGCAGAATGCATTATTTCATATACTACTTGCATAGTAATTTTTATTAGCCTTCTATTATCGTTCAATATCTATTAATTCGCTTCACGTATATCTAAGGTAGATTTTATAATTCGCTTGGTTACAATAATTTTAATTATAAAAACAGGTTATGACAGTTCTGTAAGTTATAGAGAAGCGAAATAATTTATGTGTTCTAAACATTATTCTATACCGCACATTTAACTTAACATTATATTGCCTTACAATGGCTGAATATTATCTTTTAATACAATTTATTATACCTACACTTTAGTTAGATATTTACTTATAATTTGTGAATGTGGTTACCGCCAAACACAATTAGTAGATTACATATATCATGTCTTTGGTAATGAAAACGTGACTAAATCCAATTTTGACTTAGTAAATTTAATATTATAGTCGCGAGTGACTAATTATTGTTATAGTGAGAGCAGATTGCGAGCCGCAAACTCCAACGGCTTCATTATTAAATTACAATGAAATAATTCAGGGATATCGATTTTCTCATTCCTGGAATTGTGAATCATACCTATATTATTATTAATGCGAATTATAATATAAATTAATTGCTTTTGTACATAGTTTTATGGTGTTAGTATGGAATACCACATTTTTTACTATTTGTAAAGTTTGCCCTGACTGGATTATTATTTATTTGCAATTATTTATGAACTTTTAACATTATAATGACGGCACTTTATCATAAGTTAATATCATAGTTAGTTACCCAAATCTTACACTGGTTTTATATTGGATGATAAAAACGACTAAAAGAATAACTAACAAAAAGCAATAAAGCTCAGATATCCAGTAAAATTTGCGATATCTAGAAATAATTATAAAGGGAGTGGTATTGATTTTCAAAGCACCCGAGCAGTTGGTCCTTTGACAACTCTGTAACAGTATATTGTTGAATGAAATGATTAACCTCTACGTGGGGCACATTTGTTTGTTACTCTAATGGTATTTGGTACAGGGTGTTTTATCATTGAATATTTATTGTTGTTGTTCTATCTATACTTGTTTAATATTAAAACGCGCATTATGTGCGTTTTTGTGATTATCTATATTAGTGCTACCTGAAATAGATAAAGAGTTATTCGTGTAGGCATAATTCAGAAAAATATAGCTGTGGTTTATGGCATTCTCTTGCCTTTTTTCAATGGAATGTACAACGAAAAATGAAAAAAAAAACTTGAAACAAGATTAAAAACATTTCTACATAATAGTCTACATAATAGCATGGGTACAACCAAAATTAAAATAGTAAAAGTATGATAAACGTATTAAAATGTTATGTTACCTAAATACTTGGCACATAATCAAATAAGCAGCCCTGTATATTAGCACCCATACATGTTATCGAACATAGATGTCATAGGGCACGTCCGGACGAATATGACATAAATAACTCCTGCCCTCGTTGACTGGGCGAAATGAAATAAAGACCATATGCGTGCCGGGTACTGTTACTGTACCGCTGCTAATTCTCTGGCTTTTCTTGTGGCCCAAGTTAAGAGAGGTAATTATTTTTGTAATTACATTAACACATTCCATCTCAGAGCTCCAAAGTTAAAGAAACAAGTGCTTTGAAAGTTGAGCTTTGTGCACACACGTTAGCTCTAAAGTTGAAATTTGGTAAAATTTAATCAGAGTAAAAGTAGGTAAATGTGGAAAAGAAGTGCATGTAGCATATTTTTATACAAAATAGATAAAATTTATTACCCTAGCATGACCGAATTTCAACCACGTGCACTAGTAGGGATATTTCATTATGCTGACGAAATTATAGACATACACAAAAAGACATCGGCGATGTAATACGAGTATTAACGGTAATTCTTACAAGTGATAATTAAACTCGTTGTACTTGGTAAACATTGCACTATAACCCGCAATCGCTTGTGTTTCGAACACGACAGCACGAAGATCGCCCCAACAACTGTCAAAGCTTAGATTCAGTATAACAGTTGAGAGTAAGCATAATTACAGTACATTGTGCGTTTATTATGTTCGCATATTGTAATATCGCTCAATTGGCGGTCAATGGGCTGAACGCTTATGTGGTTGTAACCTGCTTTTTTATTGTTGCCATACTGCTCTATTATTTCTAGCATTGTATTACATAAGTGGGACCTGTCACAATATATTTCTGAAAACAGCATCGAAATAGGTCCAGCCGTTTCTAAGATTAGCGAGCACAAACATCGATCCGTTACAATTTTAACAAGTATACCTATGTATAGATATTTTAGAATAATTCATAATAATACTAGCTGTTGCCCGCGGTTCCGCTCGCGTGGAAAACCCTTATCACTTAGCGGTTTGAAAAATAGATAGTAGCCTATTCTCAGACCAACTTTGTATTAAATATAAAATTTTATAAGAATCGGTCGAGCCGTTTCGGAGGAGTATGGTAACTAACACTGTGACACGAGAATTTTATATACTAGATGTAAAATAAAACAATGAATCTTATTCTACTTTAGTTACCCTTAATTTATGTTATACTTATTGCTCAACGTTTACGGTGATCAAAAAATCGTAGACACTGAATTTATATCATAATTAAGCCTATTTTTAGCTTAAACCACGAAGGTCTACAATTTGAACTTAATTAAAGACCTACGTAGATATTCCTTTTTGACGAAAGCTTCAATTTTGTTTCAATACACCTACAAATTCTTAAATAAAAACCAATTTGATAAAGTAAAAAGCTTTCAAAGGACCATTTTCAAATCGGATTTACAGTAAACAAAATGAATCGAGCATTCTATACATTACCGATAACCATGTCATTAATTTATGGTGCTTTAAAACACATCGCTACGTCGAAATAAAATAATAAATAACGCCGATAACCGTGTCCGGGATCGAGCGTATCAATCGAATGAGAGAATCGAAACAATTGTATTAATCAGCGTTTTGTTGAAATCGAAATAATCGATTGGCTTACCTCGATAATGCTACGGGCGCATCACTGGGTGTTATTCTGGTGAATAAATAGAGCATATAGGATGCATAGTTGTCTAAATAACAAGTAGCGGTAATGGTTTAATATTTCACCTGTAATAACATCATTCATTCATCCTGCAACTAAGTTCTTACGTGTGTACAAAGCTAAGATGAATTTCAACAAAACAACAAAGCTTCGTTCTTAAGAATGATATTAGTTTGCCATCAAGCAGGTATAAGTTAAATGGAAAAAATCAAGCTTCAAAAATTCATGGTATCCCCTAAGTTAGCTGCTAATACAAAATTATCGTCGGACCAACTAGTTGGCCAACATTTTGCTCAAACGTGTGCAGAAATAGGGTTGTGCATAAACCCTACTGGGAAACCGCCAGCTGCGTTCATTCGATGTTCACAGCCATTTCACAAACTGTAAGTGCGTTCGGAATTAATTTGCAAAACCAATGGCTGTACAGGTAGGTATAAGGTAAACAGTACTTCAGAGTGAGCATAAAATTTTACAAAAATATGAAGAATTAGTGCTTCTTTTCTATAGATTCTGGTAAACGCTCCTATGGCAGTGCCCTGGGAGAGGCCTAAGTCCAGAAGTTAACTGCAAGAGGCCGATGCGATGATGTGGTGTATGAGGAAAAAATCCGACAACTGACAATTTGAAGTAACCGAGTACGATAGTGCAAAAATACAAATATAAATAGATAAAGAGGAATCAGGAATAATGTAGTAATCTTTGTATCACAAGATCAATGACGGCCGATTGGTATAGTTGGTAGAGACCTTGCCTTGCTTGAATATTATTTACTAGTGGACGCCCGCGACTCCGTCCGCGTGAACTACAGAAAAAACAAAATGTCGAAATTATCCGGGATTAAAACATTTTCCCGGGATAAAAAGTAGCCTATATGTTAAGTGGGACCTGTCACAATATATTCCTGAAACTGCATCGAAATCAGTTCAGCTTTTTTTTATATTAGCGTGCACAAACGCACAGGCAAACCGACAAACAGACAAAAATTCAAAAAATCAATATTTTGGGTACTATTGCGTTGATAGGAGTAGGAGTCCTTTTCCTATAATATTTTTTGTCATATATCTTCCATGTACAGACAGCGATCCGTTACATTTATATTATATGTATAGATAGATTTACTTGTGGTTACCACATGAAATAAAGAAAAATATTTCATCTAAACATATTTCACCGAATCGAGAGCGGGCGCTGGTCACAATCAATTCACTAGTAATGTGCTTGTTTTATCACTGCATGTTATATTAATAATCAATTTGGACGAATTGGTACCAATTTATAAAAGCGATTATGAAATATATTTAACAGAGGTTCATAATAATTAGTGGTTTACTAATTTACTATATAATAACGGTTGTTGGCGAAACATATGTAGAATTTGGACGAATTGCAATGTACCAATCTTATAAAAGTGCCTGTTGCGATTATGTTAAATATAGTTTAACAGATGGGAGAAATATTAATAATAAAGTGAGCTGTTTTTCATCGAATCACAAATATACAGGTTAAAATTGAATCTCATAATTAATTTATCAGAATTTGGAAATGTAAATTTTATTAATATGTTTACTATCTATTTTATACATACTTGTATAATATAATCACGCCTTTATCCCTTACGGGGTAGGCAGAGCACCAAGGCCCGTTAGAACCACAAGGTGCCACTTCTGACCAATTTTGAAGGTATAGTTGACATGTAAAAGTTCGGTTAGTGGTGACAGGTGGTCAGTCCATCGCCTACAAAACACCAAGACCCACTTGTCCCTCTACTGACAGTATGCCCGGGAAGAGAAGCAGCTGTAGTATATAAGTACGTTTTTTTTTCACTCTCAGAGCAGCATAGAAGAATTACTATCTATTTTTCTTGGTATAAAAATAAATAAAACCAGAGTGATCTAAAACCAGTTAAATTCTGGTCTAGAATCAAAGGTTACCTGAAAATTCGCGACAATTTTATATTATTAACTTGTGATAATCCTATTTCCCTTTAGTTAAAAAGCAAAATTTTTATTTAATAAACCTTTAACCTAAGCTTGAAGCTAAGGTAAGATGAAAGTGGATTAAACCAACTTTCAATCCATTTTTTCTTGCAATCTCTCAAAGTTATTTCGGTAGCAAAGATCAATTTTTCATCAATAACGTGGAAAAAGTTTCCGCAGGTATAATATCGAACGAGCGCCGGCTGATCCTTATAATCCTCTTAAGCAAGCCCTGATCTGTAACCAAATAAAGTAATATTAAAGGAAAGTTACTGCTTTGAGGGCCACCCGATTCAACCTCCTGATTTTATTACGTTTCTTCACATAAGTACCTACGTGTATGCTAAGTCGAATGGAAATATTTGGAATATCTTTGACGATGTTTAAAAAGTAGGAGATTTGACAATAGGTATATGTCTAGTTTACCTGATCTTCTTTTCAGGTGATTCTAGGATATCCATTTCTGCCAAATGTCAAAAAAAAAATTCACACTACACAACACATTAACCTAATACCACATTAAGATCCCTAAGGTCTTGCGTCGTGGGTACTAAGCAACGGTATATAAATACATAGATAAGTATAGAAACATCCATGACTCGGAAACAAACATCAATATTCATCATATCAATGTTTGCACCTACCGGGATTCGAACCCAGGACCTATGGCGTCGCAGGCAGGGTCACTACCTACTAGACCAATCGGCCGTCAATGTTATAATGTGATTATGTTTTAGTACTGTCGGAATGTATTGACTATCTTAAATTAAGATTATTTTGAAATATTAAGGAGATTTTATTAATAAAACTGCTACTATTATTTTTCTTAAAGCGAGGCGATTTAACAACGAAGAAGCACTAAATTATATATTATCCAAATACATTACATACATTTGTATGTGTGTATCTTTTGCTTTACTTCCGTTATGTTATTATTATGAGGATAATCTTATAACAATCTAATGCTTTGATAGTAGTCTGCCCCTTGAGGTAACTATAAAAAAGATAGGTGACATCGAGAAAAGCTTAAAACTACCGTAAAAGTCAACAGTCTACCCAACTGAAAAGGGAAAATAAACCTTAGATACTTGAAGATAAATCAAGCGTCTTCGACATTAAAGATAACAAAATATCAATCACCGATGGATTTATCAGCTAAATTTCTATAAACAAGACTAGATCGTGGCCGCCATAACTCATTTACGTTTCACAGATTATCACATCGACGCTCTGGGAGATTAATGCGCGTACAGCATAGAGCTTAGTACTCGCAAATCGAGTGTACTCGGGTAAGATTAGGGTTACATGAATGAGATTGTTATTTTAATATAGAATACAATTTTTCGCTAGTTATATAGAAAATTCTTTAGACATTTTTCTATGAGAAAATGTATGTCCTCCGTGTTGTCGGATAGGTCACATCACATTCGTGCACTTAATGATCTTGGTCCATTCAAGGATTTTTCGTGTACAAAAAAAAAAATTGTAAATGTTTGTTCAAATTGTTACTTCTTAAAACATACACAAAATATATTTACTCATGGATAATTTTATTAACCTCATTATTCTTTATAATTCATTCAAATAGGGTGTTAGATTAGGTTAAATTACTCTTTTCATCCTTCAAATCATGACTTAGCACAATTTTTTGCTACCCAGCATTTTGTCTGCACCATGAAATCCGAAATGATTGATACACATGAGATCCACCGATATATTTGGGAAAGGGTACTACCCCAATATCATCGAAGTTCTCACCTATCACTGGCAACCTCGCATGATTTCCCACAGTGAATTCCCATTTGCAGAAATTGACAAAGTTAGTTCGACATCCCGTGGAGTCACCACTATCGCAGTTAGTAATAGCTGTATGTGTTCATTCAAGCTTGTTGCTAGATAAGCAGTGATGAGGATAAGATTGTACTGGCAGTCTATAATGAAATATGCATGCGTGACATCCAAGGCATGAAATGACGTTAGCTCGTGCCGTGTGAGAGATTCTGCATCCCTTGATTTCATGTGGATATTGGTTGTTTCCATTGTAACTTCAGCTACTTGTAAAATCCCATTCCGTGGTATGACTACAATGTTCGAAATGTTATTCAAGTGACTTAATCATTTTCAAGTTGTCTGTTCTGCAACCTAAAATTTTTCATCTTATGTAGGTAATGGTACATCTAAATTCATATTATAAACTCATTGTCACTAGTTCTAACTGTGTTTTTATTATAGATATGGGACTTAATCTACAAACTTCAGATGTTTTAATTTAGGTATATTTCTTACTAAGAAACAGTATTTCAAATGTATGTTATTCGAAGTTACTTCATAGATGTTTAACTGTATTAGGCTTAGTATCAGGCGTTACTATTCGGAAGTTAAAATTTCCATCAAGGGTACGCCCACCACCTTCATAGAATTAGGAAATGAAATGAAATTATTATTAATTTGCTCAAAACATGGTACAATAAAGTTATTATTACATTATTAGATCAGAGACATGTTGTGCCAAAAAATGTGGCATGCAAATATTTTAATTTAATCAAATATATTACACAATTAATTTTATAAGTAAAAGTAATAATACTAAAGCCAAAACCGGCTTTACTCCTGCACAAGAAGAACGACAATTAAACTAGGGATCTGTCTGAATCACAATAATATACTGTTTAAAAATTACCTAGGCATTGGCATCAATGAAAACGTGCACGGTGCTTGACAAGCCGACAAAACTCTCGATATAATTTTTTGATATCGAAAGCTTTGACGTGACGCGATCCGATAGATTTCGATCTTAATACAAAATGTTTTGGACCATAACTTTAACGCCTCTTACAAGAACCTTAACCTAAGGACATAAGAATTAGAATTGTCTAATATACAAGCTTTGAATCAGCGATGTACTCGATAGTTGAGACGGAATTTACTAAAGGGCTTTTCGATTCCAATCGTTTGTGTATGAGGGCCTTAACAAGGCTATTGAATTTGCATTTATTGCATTTGTATGCTCACTTGTTCCTTTCCGTAAAGGTTTTTGGTCATTTATATGATATTAGAATAGACTTTAGGTAGGTAGGTACTATTGCTTCATATTTTTTAAATAGTTTGGCCCTACTTATAATAATAATTTCTTATGTCAAAATATTATTTAGTAGTGGCTCCGCTACATAGTTTATAACTACAAATCGCGAAAAATAAAAACTAACGTTAGATACTGTACTCAAACTTGATTTTGACGTGATCTACTTCAAGTTGGTGGCAGTCTATATCAGTCATCGTGAGAAGTACCTACGTAAGTTTATGTATCTAAAGACTGAAGAATGTCTTTGCATAGCAATGTACCCTTATCTGCCCTACTTGACAACACACAGCTAGAGACCTCATTAGTTAAAATACCTATTTCTAGTACCAGGTTCTGGATACAAAACACAATTTCCTTCAAATACGTTGTGTGGTCTACAATCTATGGGCTATTTCTAATACCTTCCATTCCTGGCAACGTTTCCAACTACCCGCACCTCTTTTGCATTGGCAAGTCGTTCATACAAAGATAATCCTGGAATCTACTTAAAGGAGAGGCTGGTTGTACTACAAGACAGATACTTTTCCGTCCGCATAAATTACCGTTCATTACGTAAGCGAATGCTTTATGCTGCAGGATGTCGTGATGAAGGTAGACTTTGAAGTGGTCGGGTTATTTTTTGCATGGCAGCACGCTAATGTTGCGGATCGCGCGAAATTCACATTTTCACAGTTGTTAATAGGCGTTATTTCTTATTTGCATTTTATGTATTACGTTGTACGTTTTGAGGGAGGTTATCTGTAGATAGCTGCTTAGTTTGAATTACCGAAAACAATGAGATAGAGAGTAGACTGATTACTAATTTCTAAAAACATACATAATAGATGTGTTCCCAAAATGGGATAGCCAAAACTGCACGGATGGAAATGCAGCTGATGTATTCTAGTGAAGCCCCGTATCGGCATAGCTCTCAAAAATGGGGTGATATAATTCAAAAAACAGTTTAATACGTGTTCATAATTTTATGTATAATGTTTATGAGTGGAAATGGATTAATATTTTACGTTTTTTACCATAATATCACTAAATCTTAAGACAATACAACGCTGGGATTGATAATAAAATTCAATACAAGTTATTGACGCCTTTCTCAAAACACATTCAAGCTCATGCAGATCTGGACTAAAATATGCTTAGATGAATATCTCTCGGTACATTAACGTCCTAAGTACCTCGAACGCGTCGTACGCGCATGTAAAACGCACACTTTATGAGAACATATAATTTTATGGTTCGAAATGTATGGTTTTGCACTATTTTTGCTGTTTACTTTAATAGGTTCCTGTACAAGCAGGAAGAGCGTATAGGTGATGCGGTATTTAATTATTGTTTTGTACATCATTATTAGCCATATTACTATGTGTGTATGATATTCAATCATGGTGATAGGTGGATTTTAAAGCCAGTATTCAATTCGACGTCGTCGTCAAATCAATCTTTATCATAAAGTTACCTACCCATAATATTGAATCTGACACTGGTACAACAATCAAAGATACCATTAAATTAACTTTTGCGTGAATAATATTACCTGTGTCAAATATATTAAATACGAGTTACACTATCTCTTATAACTGCATTTTTCTCACACGTCAAAACATCAAGCATTATCATTGCCATCTTAGCCGACTACCGCGGCACATACAATGTAACATGCTGATACATGGACCAGATACCATCACAATGGACAGCCAGGAAAATATATCCCTCACGCATGGATTAAAGATTGCAAAACTAAAGGAAGTATTTTGTTGAGTGACGCTACATAAATTATTTAAGATAAACAAGATAAAAATGGAGCTATCCAATTTAGCGGAAGATACACTAACATTTTCAAAACTCTCAGTTTGTAATAAAATTCAGTCACTGATCTGATAGATGTAATAATGACTTTATATTTAGTTTACTGTTTTAATAAATATAATATACATATATATAATCAGGCCTTTATCCCTTACGGTGTAGGCAGAGCACCAAGAGCAGATAGAACCACACTTCTGACCAATTTTGAGGGTATAGTCAAGATGTACAAGTTAATAAATACCTACTAATAAAATTTAAATCGTGTCCCAGCAAATTTTTCGGCACAAACTAACTTTATTTGATAACGTATAGGGTTAGTAAATACGAGTATAGGGGTAGTAAACGGTGGCAACTAAAAATATAATTTGCAAATTTCTTACATTTTCCAAAGTCGTCGGCTATCATATTATACCACTTAAATGGAGATGTTATAATAAAACATCCCTTCTAACGCCAGAAGTCCATAAAGAAGCGCAACGCTCCCTAGTTTATGGCAGAAGTTCTAAAAGTCTTGATTATGTTTGTGTAAACAAGTTCTGGAAATTGCCAGAATAAATTACTCATACACCTTGAAGAATCCATCGTGTTTATAGCATTCAAATTAAAAATATGTATGTAATTATTTTAAGGAACATAGCCGAAAGATTTACCTTTTAAAATACGCGACGCGCGAGGTTAATGTGTTTATTGTATTTTTTATGCTGTAAAATTTACTATTACAATTCTTAATTTGTACAAAAGATATAAAGGGGAATATTCTAATGTTTAAACAAATTTGTAAAATGATTTATTGATGAAATCTCACATCACAAAACTCAATTGAATTTAGTTAGATTTTGATCCCATTACCTGCAATAAGCATGTGGTTATGTATTTTCTTTACTTGTCACGGGGAAACCAATCCTAGTGAGGAAGGTCCCTTGGCTCGTATATAAAACATAAAAAGATACATTTTTCTAAAATCTTAGTCTCATCCAAGTGCCTCCGTTAATACCCAAGACTCCAAAGTTCTCCTATAAAGCCCCCCCGACTCCACTGGGTGTCATATAAACACGGGTCGTTTCAGGCACAATATTAATTTGCAACTTGTTGATGATTAGAGGCGGCACGTTTATCGTGCACGGTACCCCAGCACATTAATCACGTGACCTCACCTCGCCTTTGGGATATGTGGAATAGAATAGCCACGGTACAGAAGGATGAATATTCTTTAGGTTACCTGTGACATAATTTTTACTAACTTCCGCGATTGATTGTGAACTTACCTATAGAAATGCATGAAAAAAATTTCTTACTATCTATCACTTATTGCGATAATAACTTTTTATGTGCAACAGAAGAAGAACAGCCAGCATGCTCCATACGCAGTTAACCTTAAAACTTAGGTAATATTTTAAGTACCTATAGTCCATCCATACATATTACTACAGGCACATATATACACGGCTGTGTTATCGAAATGGGGTAGCCAAAACTACAAGATTATATAGGTAAAGCAGATCACAAATTCACGTTTAGTAAATCGGGAATAGAAGTAAATAATCAGTGACAAGTTGCTAGAATACCCGAGTTCTTTAGTCGATTCTTACGCACAGAGGGAGATGCAGCTGATGTATTCTAATGCAGCCCCGCAATCAGCACGAGATAACTTAATGTATGTTGGTAGATACTTTGTGAAATTCGTAGAAATGCAGTAACGCTACTGGAATAGCCATTTATTCTATGTCCATAGCAACGTCACTTTACCCTAAGGTGAGACGCGACGGCTTATTAGGGGAACCTGGAACTTTGGGGTTGAGTTTACCTTACATGGGGAGTCATAGCAATATGTTTACTTGGTCCAGCCCCTGTACCACGGAACTGCTCCTTACTATCGACATATTCGCTGTTCATCTAACTAACGATGGAGAATGATATTTGTTGAACGAGATTTGGGTTTTCTCAGTATCATGGTAAGAGGGTGATTATTCTTTATGAGAAAGGAGTGTTTTAGGCTCAAGGGAAATATAAGTTGGCTTCATGATTGAGGGTAACTTGTCAATCGGTAATGCTGAAATTGCTAGGTGTAGTTATTAGCAATTTCAATTTAGCTAATGTTTAGGGTTAGGGTGGCGACTGTGAATTTTTTTGTGATATATCAGCTGCTAAAATGTCATGATAATTACCATTGATTTTTAATGCTTTTACACAATGCACACTTAAATTTTGATGCGTTTTCTCTTCGATGGGTTTTAGTTAGGGAACAAAGTATTAACATGGCTATGATAATAGAAATAACCAACTTAAAATAAAATAGTTATTAATATAGGTTACCTACATGGTGACAGATTTTCAATATTATAAAATGGTTAATTAAACACAATACAATAGCAAATGCCATTCATATCACTGACTGCTGGAAATTGTCAATCGAACTATGGATAGAGATCCGAGCTTCCGATTGCATGTGTTGAAAGTGCGATTGAAATATATCATAAATGACGTAACGAAAAGTAATAGTTAAGACAGTAATAAATATTCTAAAATAAAACCCCGAAATAGTTTTACTTTAGGTTGTTATACCTGCCCACCAACAGAGTGACAACTGAGGGGAATTTCATGTAATCTTGAAGCAGGATTGTTTTTATTTTGGAAGTGAGATGCGCTATTATTAGCGCGATCTCAATTTAGAAGGAAAAATCATGCCATGGAGTTCTCCTACTTACTATTTTGGACCATTTTAAAATATTGCATGGACTAGTGCCAAATGTTGATTTTATATTTCACCAGTATACGTTAAAATGACATTAGGTACTGGAATAACCGACATTAGTATATAATTGAAGATACTGCCATATTTGTATGTTTAATATCCCAAAACGTAACGCCAGAACGCGCCCAGACATGCCCCATTTAATACAATAGCATGTATTAATATTAGAACCCTATTATGTTGTATGCGACAATTGTCCTACGGTTGTATAATTAGTTACAAGTGTGTACATCAACAAATGGCTTTAGGATAAGTGATACGTATTCTAATTCGATGACCGATTGGCGGCACAGTTGGTAGTGACCCTGTCTACAACGCTATAGGTCCTGTTTCAGAATACCGGTAGGTGCAAACATCGAAGAATATCGATGTGTGTTTCCAAGTCATGGATTTTTCTATATTTATCTAAATATTTTATATATATCCTGTGAAATTAAATCTATCAAATATCCAAACGCTTTTTGTCTCGCTAAAATTGAAGTTGGATGGCCCAACTAATTTGATTGAAATTTTCAATTTGGCTCTAGGAAAGTTTCCGTTAGAAGATGATTGAGACTGATGTTACGATTCAATCGGGTGCCTGTCAGTTGCATCAAGTGAAGCTACTAAAGGACTTCTAAATTATTATAATGTTGATTCTACTGATAATCATCATACTATAACACCGTTTTATTTTAAAATTATCTGCGCAATTTCATATCACTAAGACTATCTACAATAATCATAGCTCAGTACAGTATTTTTTTCGTAAAAATCTATTTCTTACCATTTGTAGATTTTACGTAATACTGCGATCATCATTAATAATGAACAAAATACCCGAAGATAAGCGAGATATTTTGCGAAAGCCGATACTAATAAATCTGTGTTACGTTAATAGCGGTAGTAACTGCAGAAAAATAAAAATGTTGAAATCACCTGGGAAAATATTTTTACCCAAAAATCCTCAGCTAACTCCATACAAAATTTAATTAAATCGCTGTTGTAACAAACATCCATCCATACTCACAAACTTTCGCGTTTATATATTATCGATTCCCATTTGAAGTGTGTATCATGTTTTTCTGGTACTTCTCCTTTATTATTGTGGGATGATTTCTTTATTTGTTACTTAGGAAAATATGGAAATTGATATATAGCCTAAAGCCTTCCTCGATAAATGGCGTAAAAAATATGCTACATTTATATAAGTAATATAAGATGTAAAAGTAAAAAATTTTATGATGTAATGATTTTAATAAATAAAAATTAATTTACAAGAAATGTTATGACATTATAATTATTCGCGCATTTGAATTTCAAATGAAACTAATGATGATATTCACGCGAACAAACTCTGGTTCAATTAAGTACTAACAATTGCAAATGTCGTTAAAGTTGCTTATGTTGTTTTACTAAAGTCGTTTATAGAAAATGCTGTGAATAGCTTGTTAGCCTTTTACCAGCAAATCTCAAGAGTATTACAGATTCGCCTTTATTGATAAGAGGAGCGACGTGGAAATGGATAAATTTATTTTGAGAATTATCGCCTACGCTACGTAGATTAACTAATACGCGTACGCTATTGAATTCTGAAAACTTAGGGTAAGGGACTACTGCACTAACCTTTCAAGCGATTCCTTTAGTCTTAGCACTCTTGCTTCCACGTAATGCTTATCAGTAGTATTACTTATAAAACTATGACTGTTATCAGTGACTATACTCATATCATTCTTTTCAGTTAAAATAAAATTTTAAGATATTGTAATGTGAATTAACTTAGTTCCCTTTCTTCAACGAAAACCCAATTTTTCATTGTAAAGCGATTATTCTGACTAAGAACGCTACTCCTCCAACTAAGCACATACCCTAAACTAGTCATAATTTTCGATAGCCAAAGTCAAAGGGGAGCTTACTCAGTATTAGGGGGGCAAATGCAGCAATTGGTCTCATAAAATGGCACATATTTTTCGGAACGCCAAATAGGTGTGGGGGTTTAACCGTACAATTCTTTCGGCTGTTTTCCAAGCTATTGTGAGTTAGTTAAGCGTTTTGTTACATTCCCGAGGGTGGGACCGAAGTAGGATATTATTAGCGAGTTCCCAAAAAGTGTACGGGACAAGTGCTTGGAATCGAGTTTGGTTATTTTTGACGGGAAAAGTGAATCTTTAATACTAAATTGTGTACAAAGTAGGTTTCATTTTGAGACCTTAGATATTTTGTGGAGTTTTCGTAAAAATCGTTTCATTTAAGATTCATTGGAGATAATTTTTTATACTACAATCCCATTTAAGTATCTTCAAAAAAGGTAAATAAATGTTTGTCAATTGAATGTTTTATAAATGAACCTAATCTAATCTATTATTTGGGTTTAATTTTTCACACAAATTCATTAAGGATTGTCAATTACGAAGAAAGTGTGTACCTATAGAATAAAAAACCGTAAAATTTTAAAATATTATAACTATGAATTGCCGTAAAAAGGCACTAAGCCTTTCACACACGTAAAAAACATTTTATCAGCTCTGGTCTATGATTAAACTAAAACAAACGTACAGCAGGTGTTGTTGATGACACTGAATCGGCCACACTCGTCATATGGACAAATGTATCACTTCTATTTAGAGTTCCTTTGGTTCAAAAAAAATAATGAATCGTTAGTTTCCTACTCTATTTAATTTTCTCCTTAACAGAAGCCATATTCATTATAGGAGTATTTTTACTTCTATACTATGGCTTAATTATTTCATTCATATCAATCAATCGAACTTCTTCATAATTCGCATCACTTAATTTTTTATGGGTATGTGAAATTAATTTAAAAATACTATGTACTCACTAATATTAAAGCTCTTTTTCTTTTACTTTACCACTACAAAATATAACAGCAGAGAACCCTTTATACTCTTGACACGGCCCACTCATTGTTTTGGTTCATAATATATTTTTTGCCCCTAACCACGTGTTGTCACCTGCGGTGCGACCATCACGACCGGAACTTCAAACACCTCAAATTCTATTTTGATTACTCGTTTTCTTTTGTTTCGTTTTGTGCATTTCGACATAATTTTATTAAGGTTTGATATTAAGTTTACTGTAAACCTGTAAGTCAAACTAAAAGTAGTATTAAATAGATTTTAAAAATAGATCCTTTACTGTGTTTCCCAGTACTGGGCAAACGCCTCCCTACTTTCATTTTCAACACAGTCATGTATTAGAACATATTTAGTCATTTTATTAGTTATATTTCTCAGTCACCCTATTTTATCAAAGTATTATTTTTACTTTCCTCACTTTCAAATAACTCTCTCGTAACAAAAAAGTATGTTTATACATTTCTCCTACATGTTATCACAGCTACTGAAGCGTAACCCGACACGGTTTCGTTATTTTCCTTTAAGTAATTTCGTTAATTAATTTAATTTCAACTTATTTAGATCTGGAGGGAGATCTCTCCACATATGTCCTCGGATGTCACATCGTGTATTTCAAATGTTCCACGCATAATGTTCATCTTCTCGGAACTTTTAAGCATTCCATCTACATTTCTGCTTATTACTTATAGGATTGATTTTGTTTTCAAGAAAAGAAGCAATGGAAAATGCTGTTAGTTCTATTAGTTTTTGTCTCAGTAAGAGCATATACGTTGATATAATTTTTTGTTCTGTCATATTCATATGTTATTTTTAATGCGATTACGTCATCGTACACTTGCTCAGAGCATTGGATGTTTTTTCTAATACCAAGGTGCAGGGGGTGAATATATTATAAACTTAAAATTGTGATTCAATAATAGAATAATGATGAAATAAATTTTTTTCGGTTTGCTAAGTAAAGTTTTATGTAAAGTTAGATGTAAAAATTTGTGCTTGTTAAAATGATGACTCATTTTATGACATTTTCTATTGAAGTATGACAAAAGATGCAGTAGTAGTAGTAGTAGCAATGAAACTTGAAATTGATATTACATTTGTACTAAAAGCTATGAAATCTTGTCGTAAAAATTTCAAAATCATTGTTGGTGCGCGGAATAGTTTCTGAAATTTAAAATTAATAAGTAAAGGAGTAAAACACATCAAAGTGGATCATAAATATGCCGTTACTGATGTTTATGTGGTCGTATAATGCGGTCTTGTAGACCTAGCTTAAGTTTTGCTTTAAGGCATGTACTCTATTCGTATATGACACGTTTATGGAGAGTTATAGAAACTCCATACAAAGTTGATGAGTGCAGTTGTTTGTTTGTGAATATGATATACATAGTATTCTACGAATATTTAACAACACGATGAATCTAAATGTTCCATTTTGGGTAACATAAGGAAGACACATAATTATTATATTACTTTTATAAACCTTCTCAGTGAATTATATTGGAGTATTTATGTAAAATGTAATGAGAATATTTACAAATTCTCTGTAACTATAATACAATATTTGGGTTATATTATTCTTCTAAATTGAAGTATTAAATTTTTCCATAACTTGCATTACTGATCAGAAAAGCTATCTTTGCGACTATCCGCCAAATTACATAGTATACCACTCACAGCACTTATTACTAGGGGAACTCAGGCTAATGCATCTCATTCTCTATTTGTCAAATTATAGGCCGCCTTGTGGTATTAATCCCACGAAATAAGATAATCGGCAAGTAAGTGTAGCCCGAGAGTCGCTGGTAGGACACCTTAAAGTTAGATTTATTTGACAGATGGCAAAATAGGAACTTAATTTTGATATTCTGACACTTCATGTTTGAGCGAAATTAAATATAGATTTATGTGAGACTTTTTATTGTTGGGATGAAATTATTCTGACGACTGCTTTTAACATTAATGGAGTGTCAAGTTAAGCAGGTGGTGTCATCTGGCAGTGACAATAAACACCGAAATATTCTCTGCCGTTATTTTATACATTACGTGTATAACAACAACCGACAACATTATTATAAATTTTACTATGGATAGTACAAGCTTGAAAATTGGGATAACCTAATAAAAATATCTTTCAGGACAGAAATAATAATATTACTTGAGTTGGTATTTTAGTATCTTTAATTGTCTAATGCCTATCGATGTACTGAAATTAATATATGAATATTTGGTACGCTCTTGGTCTATTCGGCGTGAGTAACATTTGACTTGTTAGTTACGCGGACATCTGACATTCGCTAAAGGTGAAAGTCCGTATTAAGTTACCATAGAAATTCTATTTACGCTCTTGTATTATATATATACAGTTTTGAGTGGAATTGGGTGAAATTATCCAAGAATTTGATACCTTGTTTGATATATTGTATTATCTAAATATTCGATGAAGTGCACTCTAGGCAAAATGTTTTAGGTTGTAGTAGTTATCATGATGTTTATGTTATAGATAGGTATATAGAAAAACTTATAGAAGTTTATATTATACCTATGTGAAAGATATAATTATGTGTTAAATGATGTGTGATATAAATAAAATGATAGAGCAAAATGGAGACAGTTGGAGGAGGCCTACACCCGAGAGGGGCCATGACTTAATTGCTTAATACTGTAATTAATTAAGTCTTTTTTACATTTCTTTAATTTTTTTTTTGTATTTTGTTGTGTTAGGATTAAGTCAAGGAAAAATAAAGGCTTATTATTATTATAAATAAAATAAATAAAAAATCTACTACATTATCACATAGGGCTTTTTGGCAGATTAAATGTATGCATCTTCTTTCCAACAATTTGTTCAATTGTATCCATAAAATTGCTATCTATTTTATAAACAAATCGAAAACCCATTTACTTACTTGTTTTTCAGTAGCATTCTATAATAGAATTTTTATTGTTTCTGACAAATGTCAAACTTTCATCTTTTGCATATTCTTCTTCCATTTGATCCGTAACTTTTATTTTCTGAGCTGTAACTTTATGTACAAAAACTTTGCACTTAGCTTCGAATCTTTTGTCGGCTTTAAAATACAAATACATTAATAACGCTCTCCTTAGCTACCATGTCATTTGCATACAAACATTACTACTACCGAAGCAGATCGTACAGATAAATGATCGAGATAAGAGAACGGCGAAGAGACTAGAATAATTATAGGTTGCTCTCGTCGTACCAGCGGATATAGTATAGTATGAAGCTACCTATAAAGTTCGTTTAAAGCTTGAGTAAGATTACTACTTTGTAGTTGAAATGACTACATATAAAGTTAATTATAAAATTATCAGAATCTTTGCAGATAATGTTAAATATGATAGAAGGGCCAATTCTAGTTATAAAATGTTATGCAACCTGAAACTGACAAAGAAATTGATGAAAATACTATAGTAGTGTATATTGAAGTGACAACGAAGCGTAGTGTTATGCTTTACTGTTAATTATTATTACATCTCAATTATGTCAGTGCACAAAATAACTATCATTAACATTAATAAAGTAAAGGTACTTCATGTGAATATTACTTAAAATAGAAATGATTCTCAAGTCTGTAACTGCATCGTTTACAGTTAGCTAAAGCTTGTAACTAAATCACTCTGAATTTGCGAAGTAAAAATTGCCTGTCATTCCAAAGGTTTATTATGATGAAGTATAAGCATTTTGAGACGGTTGAGAATAAAATATAATGGCTTGTACCTTATCGTTAATATGATCAGTGATAACATTTTCATGACGTATTACCTAATTTGGAAGTGTGCCAAGGTAAGCATTAATGATTTTGTTTTTATTATATCGTTCACTGCCTCCATTCTTACTTTTTCTAAAATTACTATGAATGTTAAACTTATAGGTATTATAAAAAAGACGTGAATTCTAAACAATACCTAGAGGCATTTTCGTATTGACCAATCAGATCAAAATGTTCAACACAACAATGTTCAAAATACATAATATAGGCATTATGATAATTTTATCATCCGAATGGGATTTCAAGAATCTGATAATAACCTTAAACGATCTGGTCGTTATCCTTCCGTGAAAGTTATCACGCACGAATTAAAAAGTATTTTACCTGTCGAGGGATATTCAGATCGCACTGTCAATTAAGAGAATGTCGGAATAATAAGCCTATTTAACCACTCCAAGTGACGTCAAGTATCTGATGCAGATTTCGCGATCCTGATACTGGTTTAGGTTGAGTGCAGAATAAACATTGGTATTATACATTCCAGTATCTATTTAAACTACGAAAACAACATTACGAAATCTGCGAAGTAGCGATTGTTGACTAGCTCTTTAAAAAAAATATCTTGAATAATCGGAAGTGTTTAAGAGAGAAGGTTATTATGAATTTTATTTGTTTATTTGTACCTAATTAGATCGTCATCAATAATATTTAATGGACACTAACTAAAGACAATTGCCGTATAAACACTGGAAGATTTTAATGGTAAATTAAACCAACAAAAAAATAATTACAGTTTCGATGTTTGACCTCAAAAATACCTTCATGATTATTATTTGTGATTTACCTCAAGTTTACCTATATGTATCACAATTCTGTCACTAGAACACACCCTTAGATCTTAAACTAATGAAAACTAAAAGTAACTTTGTACAAGTTAACACTTCGTCTGCGCCAAGCCTCCCGGATTATCTTGACGGACGGCTGCAGCAGCCAATTAACTTGGCGATAAGTTAAACGCGATCGGGACGTATGAATCAAGGCGCATTTTCTTTTGGTGTTGAGATGAAATTGGACGAAATGGCACGTTTCGTCGAATATTTACGGTGTGATTTGGTATGACAATTTTAAGTGGAAAAGAGGTACAGTTTAACAAGTACTGTACGACTTCTTGAACTCGATAAAAATAATAAGTAAATAATGACGTGAATTAATCTTAAAATTTTACCAAATTAGCTTTATAATCTTGATAAAATTTTTGTTTTATAACTTTTTTACGAGTAAATATCACCAGTTAAGACTGTTTTGAGCTGTTGGTCGTTTAGGACAAAGCATTTATTGGATATTGTAGATGACAATAATCGAAAAAAGGAGAAAAATTATGCTCATACTCAATTTTTACTTAATTACCTATCTTTTATACTAAGCTAAATATAAGTATGTATTCAAATCAAATCATTTATTAGAAATGAAAGCATATTACCTACAAGCTTGTTAGTCTATTTTCATATTTTAACTATTGTTTTCTTTAAATTCATAATTTTGCTAGAGTACTTTGCATACAAATTAACTTTAGTTTATGCTTTATAACTTCTGTGCCTAAACTTAACTTAATTAGGTAGGCACATTATATTTTTATAAACTTATCTTTTTTGCAAATTTTATTTTTATTTACAGTTATCCTACATTTCTTAAATCAAAGCCTTAAACTTGGCATCATTAATATTTATCATTGAAGATTTTGTTACATCCATCCATACTACGTAAGCTTAATTGATTAACTAGCTATAATCAAAACACACAAAAATCAAGTGTCACATCTCACAACTTGAGCGTAAAGACGGTCGATGTTATCGAGTCATTCATCGATATTTCGTCTCGTGTGAAACCTTTTAGAAATTGCACTCGATACGGTATGTCGAATCGATTCAAATCATTCAATTATGAACGGCCTGCGGTTACTGTGCCAAGAATCCAGTCCACATGACGACAGTTTTCGACGTTTTTATTTCAATAGCCAAATCTGACCGCAAAATTGATACCCTGGTGTTTCATAGGCAATAGTGTGACGCCTTTGGAACTGTCTATGTAATACGATGCTTATGAAATCTGATAAGGGCAAATGAATTCTTTCATAGATAGCTGTTTCCTATGCGTTCTAAATGTCATCTTTTTTGTCAAGGTAAATAAAATGAATCGCTATTTAATGTGTTATAATATAACCCTAAGCTATTTTTCAATATTATCTACTTTACTATACTTATTATGACTTAGAATAGAAAAATATTAGAACTAACTTAAGTTAAATTAATGAGAATTTAACGATGAATGAGATAGATTAAATAGAAACCTTTAATTACAATTCAAAGATATTCTGAACTACAGAAAAAAATGTTTACGAGTACTAAACATACTCGTACCTATATTTTGTACGTCAACCACCTAAATCTGTGTCGGTGATTCGAATCGCTTACTAAATAAATAGAATAACTTCATCTATTAGTTACCGTTACAATTGCCGTTCTCAATTTAGTTTTAATCGGATTATAAAGACAAGCTTCAGACTAAAAGATTTCATTTATCGTTACACAAGACAGCTGTATCACTGGCGTATCCGTCAGTTTTGCTAATCTGTGGTTGTACTAATCTTCTAACTGCCGGCTGATCCCAATATTGTTAGTAAATAAAAGTAAAAGTAAACTAGAGTAAGTTTGCTCTCTAATAAGACTTTTTTGTTACAGAAACAGTTTCTTGATTATTTGTTACATCAAAACATTGTAAGATTTATGAGAGCAATACATTTTAGCGTGTCCCACTGTTGGGCAAAGGCGTCGTACTTTTAAAGATTTTTTATGTGTTCAAATAAAAAACGCGCGAGATAATATGATAAAGCTATTTTGTGGTAAGTACTTTAAATGTGTTGCGGTTGTTAAAATTCATGAAAAGTTTTATAAAATTTAATATGGAAAAGGTTATTTAATATGGAAAACATAATATGATAAAACGAAAGTAGATTAAAATAAAATTATAACTGGAATCATGTTTAATTCATTATTTTGGTTGACTACGAAGCAAACAAAAATTAATAGGCATTTTCAATATCAAATTACGGTAAGCATATTATTTTAATTAATGTTTAAAGACAGATATAGATCTAGAGCCTTGTTTCGTTATCCTTATTGGGTTATCCTTATGTTAACGAAATACACGCTTGTCTTCACATATTAACGTTTAGTTTTTTGACAAATGTAGCGGAAGAACGTACACGTTTTTTCACAAAATACCGTTTTACTCGTATACGGTGCGGATTAAATTGTGTAAAAGGAGTGGAATTAACTTAGAGCCGATTATTCCAATGGCCAAAAAGATGAAGGTTCATCTATTTTGATCAAGTTTTAGAGAAAGATAGCATTGTCCTTTAGATAGACTATCTGACCGTTGAAAAAAACTCGGCCCTTAAATAATAATTGGCACACACCTCGAAGAACCGATAGCCGATGAAGACGAAAGGTTTTAGAGTGGAGACTACGTACCAGCCACCGCAGCGGCGTTAAGCCACCCGCGAGATGGATGGATGACATAGCGAGAGTCGCGGGTAATTGCTAGACACCGGCCTCTTTCAACCGGTCGCATTGGATGTCATTAGGAGAGGCCTATGTTCAGCAGTGGACTTCCCATGGCTGAAAATGATGATGAATTATAGATAACCTGTTAGTTTTGTTTGGAAAACATTTGGTGCATACATACATATAATCACGCCTTTATCCCTTACGGCAGAGCACCAAGGGCCGATATAGCCACATGGTGCCATGAAAAACATTTAGTGGGTACAAAATAGTTATTTATTTTATTATTTTAATTTACTATAATTCTCAAAGATTGCTTGTTAGATTGAGATACAAATTACTATCAAGGAAATAGGATGAACTAAAGATTAAAATGATTACATATACACCATATTAGGCGTTGTATACGCTACATCTGGTCACACCCTTAGTACCAAAATTCTATGACAAGATTACACAGCCCACTGACCAACCTTTAATTAATCAGTTTCTGAATGGATTTTAGAAACTTTGAAGAACGCATTTCGTAGGATAAGAAATTAATATCTGTTTCATTGACCTCTTTTCATAAAAGGATTAAATGGGAATGTTTTGATGAATTTCACCATTCAAAAACTTAATGTGATTAAATTAATCAACAGAAAATTTGGGCGGTTGTGTTTGTATATTTAATTAATTATTATTTACGGGCTTAAAAAAATATATTTATTTTATGTTAGCACGGTAAATTACACGACAAAACATCTTGATGTTTTCGGATATATAGGTAATATAGTTTGTTAACCAACCTAGCAAACGGTAGGGTACGCATAACCTTATCGACTTATAACCAAATCTATAAGCGCCGTAACGCTATCGACTTATAAGCAAAATCTATGAAATATGACAGAAGACGATAGCGTTATGGACTATCGAGAGGTTTTGCCCCAAACTACGAAAGTTACTTCGGAAACAAATTAATGATTACTTTCATTTGGATGTAGTGAGCTACGGCCCTTAGTCCTAATAAAAGGGAGGACACTTTAACGACCCCAGATCTTGTTATGCGGAATACTCAGTTGTCCGTAAAGCTTTTGTCAGAATCGACCCTCTTAGAATAAATAAGTGACATAAAGCCCTTTGAATTTATCGAGCAAAACTGCGAAATATATTGGAATATTATCATTACATCAGGCATTCCTTTAGGCGATAAGCTGGCAACTAGTCACTGATAGTACACATCTGTCCCCGCTATGCTGAACGTGACTATGGGATCTCCTGTCCCATTTTGAAAACACAGCCATATATACACAGGCATAGTAAGAATTAAGGATAATATAAACTAAACAAACATAATCCTTCTAATTGATATAATACGTTTTTTTTACATTGAATTTTTTTTATTCACATTTTTTTATTCACGCCTCAGTGATAACGCAATATCTTTTCCAAAGCTTTAGCTTTTTTAAATAAAAAACTTCATTTCCGAAATTATATTCTTATGTTTATTCTCCGATGTTGTGTAAAACAGAATTAAATTTTAACCCTACCTATCCTATAAAGCCAAAGAAATTGAAGTCTTACATTATTAGACTGTGTGTCACTACACTCTCTAGTATATCTATTAATTACTAGACCCGGCGATATATTCAAGTAATACTGAAATTAAGGGGGTGCTCACTAATTCCTGATTGCAATGCTCAACTCTTAATGGTGGTTACTCTACCGAAATATTACCTCGCCGTCGCCGTTGTCGTCTATAAATTTGGGTAAAATCTCATTTTGTTTAATAAATAAAAATAGAAAAACCAATCAAATATACATATACATAATAAAAAAAATTAAGACTTCCTATTTCATTAATTAAATATAAATAATATAACGAGAATTAATTTGAAAAGACCAATGCTACTGGTAACTATACCGATTCAAATTGAAGCTCAATTTATTTTTCATCATCCTCATCATAATACATCACTTAGGTCCTAGATTTCCGATTTGTTTCATCACTGTCGACGCATCAGTACTTTCATTCTGTATTTAATATCCAGCAGTAATTCAACACCGCGCCGCTAATATGCGGAGATTAGAGCATAAGCTGCCATTTAGTTTGCACGACTGAAAATATTGTGGGCCTATGTTTACCCGACTGCGCCATAAGGAGGGCTATGTTTTTCGAATGTATCTATGTATAGTTATTGGCAATGCTTTAGCTTATACGGCTTGTCGCATTTGAGTTTGAGAGGCAGATTCGTATTAGTCGCGAATGTGACACTGGGTCAAAATTTTTAAAAGCAAAATCTGCCGAAAATTGGCTGTGCAAAAATAAATGAAAATGCATTTCCTATTTATTTATACAGTTCTACCCTTAAACATTTTATTTTATTAGTATTCAAATGAGTAAAATATGCCAGAAACAAAAAAAAAATCTTAACAGCAAAGTAATCTTCACTATGGGTGCGCCCACCACCGGGCCCTACACCCTCCACTGACCCTCGGATCTGATAACTCATAACTGCAAAAACAGGCACTTGCACTAACTACAATCGCCACGAGAAACCAGACCCGAGCATCTAGCATGCAAGACAATACATTGCACCATTCCGAAATCAAAAACTAGATAAATAATATACATATGTTTCGCCAACAACCGTGGCATCCTCAGGATTATAGAAATTAGTAAATTAGTAAACCACTAATTATTATGAAACTCTAAAACCCAACACAACAAAGTGGAGGGTGTAGGGCCCGGTGGTGGGCGCACCCATAGTGAATGTTTGAACTTCCGAATTGTAACGCCTAATACAATTTCATTTAGCCAACTAATCGTCAACATGCTAGATTCAGTATAAACATTCGTGACTGCAGAATAACAACCGGCAGTTGGAAATCAAATCCAATTTACTTCACTTATCCACCGATGGAGGTCGTATACAAACGGTATTACCAACTGTACTGAAAATACATACAGTAATGTATATACAGACCGCATGTAAAGAGAAATGTTGTGCCATAAATATTCCCCACATTACATATAAAGAACCTATCTGCAAAATTTGAGACTACAGTTTACAGTAGAATATTTTCATAGCACTTCACATACCATACCCTTTTTTTTACACCCTTATCTTTCTGTGAATCTATTTGTATGTCATATACCTATAAAATATTTTTAAGACTTGATTTTTGTTACATTGTTTTCTTACTACATTATGAAAATGTTCAATGAAAACTTTAAAGCAATTTAGGCTTTTAATTTGATGTTTATATAATTTGCGTGCAGAATCAGCTTAAATTAATTACAAGGGTGGCTAAGATAATAACATATATGCAACAATATACAGGGTGTAGGTGAGAGCCAGACAAATACTGAAATGCTGAACAAGTACCATTGTGTTGAGTTATACGACAGTGTTATTACTCGTAGGAAATAAATGTCTTTGTGATTTGATTATCAGTAATCTTTACTCTCCGCGCCAATTGTATCGGGTGATCCTGTGACTAATTAAATGGGGTTATTGGTTATTTTGTGACATATTGCTGTTTTTTGGATCACTTGTGACTCTCCATTAGGATTGATCAGTTACTTAAACTTTTTTAAGTGCAACTTAATTTTTAAAAATCATCTTTCGGTTAAAATTTTATTTTTAAATCATTATCTAAGGCCTAAATAAACGAACTAAACTATTTTTTTCCTGAAAATATGAAAAACATGTCGAAAATTTTTGGAATTTTCCTGTGAAAATTTTCTGTGTTTTCCGCTTTAGAATCATGGTCTAAATGAATGGTTTTAATATTTGCCTGGCTGTTACAAACAACCTGTATATGTCAATGAACTTGATTAGTGAATATCAAACTCATTCATGCCGACGTATCATATCACATCTCTCTGGTGGAAATGCAGCCTGAAAATTTTATATAAAATCTATCAAACTGTTTAGTTCAGTTCTCAACTCCAACACGTAATTCAATCAGTTCTGTTCAAACAAAGTGATGCAGTGCAAATGAAAACTAAGCGAAAGTGAGATTTACTATTATTGGACAAGATTGGAAGTTGAATGGAAAATCTACTGAAACGTCACACGATGGTTCCTCGGGGATTATTCAGAAGAAGTTGTTCGAAGAAAGCAGACAAAACTATAGGAAGCTATGTCGTTGTTTGTAGTTTGTGTTTTCAACGATAATTTGTTAATTATGAAAATACATAGATTAGTTCGTTTAAATGAAGTACCTATATACTCGTATGTCACAATGTGGTAGATTTTGAGCTACTATCTACTAATTTTAGGTTTATGTTCAAGTGTGACGGACTGAATGGACGAAGTTGTCATATCAAGTATATTTTTATTGTGCTTCATTACTTTTTTATGCCTACTATCAACATCAAAATTTAACGATATTTGTGTTTGTTTTTTTGGTATACAAAATATAAGTTTTTTTTAATTCATGGAAAATAAACGTTTGGTCACTTTTTAATGCCCAAATTTTGAGCATTTATTCAGGCAAGCGCGAATCATAAACTCTTAAATATGTAAATGAATGCAGATTTAAGGTTTCGTAACTAAACTGATTTCAAACATTGGCAAAAAAACTTACAAAATATTTGGACGTTGAAAAACATTACTTTCTCCGCATGCAAGAACCGTCAAAACCCAAAGTTTTTACTTTGGTTTTAATTGGCTTTTTACCCAGTACAATTTTAAGACAAGTCCATTGTAAAAAGTTTAATCACCGTTTGAAGAGTTCGTTTTTACCCAACTGAGGAGATTCGCAGTCACAGAAGTAAAATAACTAAAAGGATAATGAAAAACTTTATTTATTATTATTCTGACGACAGTTGTTTGTTGAATTACGTCAAAGAAACGTTAGCGAAGTGGATAACTCTGTTCTTAGAAACATTGTTTCTAAAGACTCAATAAAAGAGAGTGAAGTTGATGAAAACAAAATTAACAAATAATTGTTACTTGTGTTACGAAAAGCAATTTGTAAATTTTCATTTAAATAAGTAATTGGCTTTTATTTACAGCCATTTCTCACATACTAAATTATTTTAATAACCAATATGGTAAGATTTAATATGACATAGGTAGTAGACAAAATGATAGATATCTTTAGATTTTTATTATGAAGTGAGTTAGAAATAAGTAGCAACACAACTATAAAAAAAATTAGCTAATTGTCTAACATAGGTACACAAATAGGTATATACCTAATGGTGTTTTTTCTCATAAGTACATGAAACATAAAAGGGACCTAAATACCTTTGTAGGTATGCCTTTTTACCAATAAGCCGATATGTGGCATATTATCTGAGACAATGGACCCCTGATTGGTTTAGTTATACGGAACTGACTTCCGATCTTTGGGTAGCAGAAGACGTGACCGAACTACGAGATCAAATTGACACTTTTATTTTTGACACGAAACATACTAGTAAATACTGATACTCTGTACAATTTAGTCTTTATGTCCTGCAAAATAGACAGTTATTGAGTCAAGTTTTCTATTTTCAACCATCCTGGAAAGGTTGTTTAGCTATGGAAAAATGAAAAACCGTCTATCTCGCTTTTTCGTCAAATTCTTATTTACTTTATTCTTTCAGTGAAAATGCGTTAAAAAACATATCTTGACTGACATTTTAATGTTAAAATATTAATATTTTGTGCTTATTTTGAGTTGTAGCAAAAATCATACAAAAATATATTCAAAAAAACAAGACGTTGTCTTCATCAATCATTCTAGAAGATTAAAGTGATGTTAAAGTTTAGGGAGATATCGCTAGAATCTTCCATATTATTACAAATGGCATTACGGGCAATTATGTACCACACATACATAACTCTCACCACGAAGTATAGATCGTATCACAGGCGTGAGACTCTTTACAGAGAATAAATTTTAATTGGTGGACACAGCTAGCCTTTATAAAACACGTTACGACTTAATCGCCCCAGGATTGGCAGTTAATGAGCGGAAAGATGGTAAACGTATTAACAACGTGGGTAGTCCATATTGGGGTTTCGTAAATCAGGTCAGAATTTCTGGTCCAAGAGAGCTAATTAAACGAATTCGACCAACCTTTCCATCACTGTTATTCGCCCGATGAAAACACGGGTGTTGTTACAACTACAACGGTATAAAAATCATTAATAAATTCAAAGTTAACATGCTAACAGAATTAATGAAACCTAAAAGGAATGCTGTATTGAATATTAATTTCTTTTTTAATGTTAACGTTTAGTCTGTATCATAACTTAATAATATAAAAAGAGATAAACAAAGAGAGCCGCCGGCCGGTGCATAGGCATATCGAGCCTAATGAATGACGGTTGATATCGAAGTGAACGTTGCCGTCATACATTTGAAACTTAATCGAATAATTGATTATAAGAGTGAAACAATAAAGTGATTAGTTTAACAAAAAGTTAGACAATGAATTATTATTCATAGGATAGGTTTTCTATTGTTGGACGTTAGATATTACAAGAACGCTTATCTGACAGTTTGGGTCGTTGGCCGCTAGTTTCGGCAGTATCATTTGTTTATGCGATCATCGAAGTTAGATATTAATCTCCTGGCGATGAACAATCAGATTCCTTGCGGAGATACTTGGTATCCAAAGTGATATTTTTTATTTTTCATCTAGATTTTGAGATACGTGCTCTAATTGTGTCGTTATCATACAAATCTGAGAGTTGTAAAGATTTACTAATAAGCCTTAAATGTGGTAAATACATCATACTAAGACTTAGCTTGGAAAGAATAAAAAGTTACAAATAACAACCGAATGTACATTTATATTTCAAATAATATAGGAGCATTGACTTCGCAACAAGAAATTCAGATAAAACGTCAACAACAAAAATAACACCACACGTACTGATATTATTGGAGGAGACATAAACGGAAAAATATATCAGTCTTTAGTCCCACACTTAATAAGTTCCGAAGGTAATCGGATTACGCCGGTAAAAGCAATAAATTGTGGATTCTTTAACTTTTTTATACAATTTTTAGACGATGCCGATTTCTTATCGTCATAAATTGAATATCGTTAAATATGCACCGACTCTGAATGTATGCTTAAGTATGTATACTAAAACCGTGCCTGTTAGTCCCATAGATTGGGTCGTATTAGTTCAAAATAAGGTTGAAATTTATAATTTAAACGTGTATTTACAAGTTGAATGCAATAATGTAGTTAAGGCATAATTCTGTAAGATAAAGTCGTTAAAGATATCTCAAGTGGTTTAAAGATAGTTTGGGTGTACAGTTTAAGAGTTCTTGTATAATCCCCGGTGTAGGATCTGATGTAAAACTTTTACTGCCGTACGTGTGCTCTGCTTTCAGTTTTAAATCATAAGATTGTTGCTTATTTTACGAGCATCGGTAGGTTACTTTGAGTATTATTATAAGCTTGGGGAAACCTAATTGTATTGGCGGCCAGCAGTATTTTCTTGGTGGAAATAAATTTCATTTGAAAAATATTTATTTAGTCTTATCAGACATGGGACACAATATAGGAAATATTAGGTAAATAAAGAAAATCCTAGAATTTATCAGATGCATCTCCCTCTGTGCAGGTCAGAAGAGTCGACAAAGAAACTTTCGGCGATAATATAATAGAAACTTGCCACTGATCATTTGCATTCTGATCTTCCTATGTCAAAGATGGCTGCGGGATCTCTTTTATGATACTACAATTCTGGCTACCCCATTTCGAAAACACAGCCGTGTGTATATGTGGAAAATCTTGAATAAACTAGAATAGGAAAAAATCTACACACTGTGTTCTTTTTTATACGTTATAGATTTTTCCTTCATATGGTTTTTAAATGATAAATTAATTTTTTCCTTCGAATGCGGGAAATGAAAGCTATTTACCTTTTTTACTGCAAGATCATTACGAATTAAAAGCTAAAACGAAGCATAGCCAGTATTAAGTTCTTTCATTTAAGTATGATTTACTTACTTACTACAAAACAAGGTTGATTGGTCATTCGCGTGATACGTTCCGTTTAAAGCGTCGGGCTATAAACTTACTATACATACTTCATCCCAGTAACGAAGTCCTGTCACATAGGCGCTAGTGTCCTTGTTACTCTTAAACTAATCCATATATTTTACCTACTTTAATTGAAATTCGAGAGACTTGGTTATGAAACTGACCCTAAACACACGTCCAGTATAATCGTTGTAAGCGGACATGTGTCATGACAGTCCGATCCTAGTCAAGTCACGTCCGAAACTCATATTTATATTTACCACAAAACTCTTTATTGTCTTTTAGTCTACCGATACAAGTTAAAATAAAACTACTTTAGTAAAGTATATAATTTGCATTGAATTAAAAATGTCAATTAATGTATGACAAAAAATTAGTACTACTAAGTAAGGTGATTTAATAACCAAGTCCCATGTATATTTTAAACTTACATAGGAGATAACAAAGATCAGCCAAGTATCCTTGATCTAAGAGGGATTTTTATTAATAAGATCGTAATTATATTGATTGCGTCTTGAAGGGCCAAATGTTTGATCAGGGGGCCAATTCTCGAAAAGTCTCGAGTTGAACCGAAGCTGAAACGGAATCGTTGTAGACGTTCAGAACAAAGCAATATTTACTTTACGGTGACGTAATTAGACACATTTCAGCACGAGACAGATATTTGTTTTTATTCTGTCATACTCGGGACCGATGCGTGCTAAAATATGCCTTATTATTCAAGCGGTAAGTATATATTGCTTCGCACCGGGTTTCGTAAACGGTTCGTTAGTAGATGCGTTTCGGGTCAAAAATTTTCGAGAATTGCGCCCTGCAAAGCATAAGTTAAAATCCGTTAAAAAAAGATTGTGTGTCGTTTTTGACTAATACTTAGGTACTTTGCTTTACCACTAAATAACAGGTCTTAAGTCGCGTCCAACGAATGTGTTTTCAAGTTAATGGACGTAAAGTAATGTTCTGCATCCCGCAGAGCCCAGCTCCGCGCCAGCCTCGACTTTACGGCTTAATCTCTTACACGCTATACCAATAAATAAACTATTCAGATAGAAAACAAAATTGAATCGGATTGGTCAAGATTTCGGCTGTTTGTTTTTTAGAATGGTCAAATAAAAGTTCTATGTTTATTGCTTGTGTTCTTTTTTCGATTGCTTGTGCTAGGTTGTTAAATATTATCTGTGGGTTCTATATTTTGAATTCATAGTTTATTTGATTCAAATGTTTCATATTGTAAATAGACTTTAGTATTGTTACTTTTCTATTATATACCTATTTATGTTATCGGGCTAATGGTTACTCATACTCATAATCAAATCACATGAAACAAAAAAAAACATTCCTAACTAGATTTATAATAACAATAAAGCAAGCTCACTTTTATGCAGTTCCTAATTAGTACTAAAATTAAACCCTCCCGCTGAATACATCTAGATAAGTGATGACCGAAACAGTCTTTTCCTGACACTGCGACGACAACTTATCAAGACAAACTTAGCAACAAGACCAAAAACAATAAAACAAGGCACAACAATACCGATATAGAGTTCAAAACAAGTCCGCCAAAATGCATCTTTAAGTTTGCTTCTCAAAGATGTCACTCATTCAAAGTTTAACGATCGACCTAATAGCATTTTTAAAGCAGTTCCCGAAATCCTTAAGACGTGACTTGAGCGTCAACAAATTTAAAAATGAATATGTCGGCTTATTCATTAATACCGTGCGTCTCTTTTGAACTCGAATGATAGTTGGAAGTGTGCAACGTGCGTTCAGGACTGTGTGAGCTTATAATTAAATTTTATTGGGTTAGTTTTTGTTGCATACAGTATGCAAGAAGTAGACTACGAGGTCATAAATTAGAAGAAGAATGTGCTGTTTCGACAAAAGAAAATTTGGTACAGACTAATAGGGATTAGCTGATGGTGATACGTGATGTGATTACCGAATTAAATAACATTTATGTATTTTTAACTTAATCTAGAACCAAAGAGAGTCGCGTTTCTTTGAGACACTGTATGGTGCGTAAATTAGCCATCTATGAAATTTAACACCGATTACAATTTTTTATTTTTTTATTTTAGGATAACTGTCAAGAATTCAGTTAAGCTAAAAATAAATTTTCCCGGATTTCATCAAGAAAATGTAATTCATTACATTCTTTTGTTGAGGAAGCATCATTTTATAGAACTTTGTGCAGCCTTTATTATTAGGCATGAAAAAATGGGTCAAACTTCAATCCAATTCTGCGGTAAATTTATTCTTATTTTCTTCTTTGATGTTGAAGAAATAAAAGTTTTTTAACTTGATTGTTATGAGGTGGTAAGCAGCTAATTGAAAGCACTTTTCTTACAAACTGAGGTTATGTAAAATTAATTAAAATTAGGAGTTAATTTTAAAGTTAAATAGATGGTAGATAACCTACTTTCCAAAACATTTAATATCAAGTATGGCTTCTTACTAACTAGATATTAATAGCGCCTGTGCGTAATATTCCCTATATTAGCCTAGCCTAATAAAATAGTGCATTAAATTGTATCATAAAATTATTAATAAAGAAAATGGAAAAAATTCTTCACCCGAGTGGGAATCGAACCCACGACCGCTGCAAACCGTGCCAGCCGCTATAACCACTAAGCCACCGGGTCAATTACTCGGATGACGAAATTGACCCGGTGGCTTAGTGGTTATAGCGGCTGGCACGGTTTGCAGCGGTCGTGGGTTCGATTCCCACTCGGGTGAAGAATTTTTTCCATTTTTTTTTAAATAATTTTATAATATATAACATCTTAACTAAGATAAATTTATAAAAACACTTCTCCATTAATATAAATTGTATAATGTCAGCTATGTATAGATAATTATATTACGTAGACTAAGAGCCAAGTACCTAGCAAACAGCTAACTTGGTTTACTTTATAGTATCTGTTAGGTCCATACTATTAGAGTCTTATCTAAGTAGAACATAGATATTATTTTCAATTACAAACTACTGTCTAGGTACCTCTTATGTAAACCTTTAGTATATTACTTCTGTCTGGCATTATCATAAATTAAGCAAAGCATAATATAATAACTTTATTTCAGAAAAGCCGTTAACATTTTGTTTTTAAATAAGTCGCACGCTGAGGTAAAATAAAAAAGTTGGTCTTCTTGCTTACGCTTCACTTGAGACGGAAAAAGTTGCCAGAGAAAACTTTTTAATAAGCGAAACAGTTGCGTTATTGTGTTTTTTTAAATAAAAGAATTTACTTCATCTTCAGAGATTCTTTCCAGCCAGCGCAAAATAGTTTTGGTTGGGTTTAACTGGATTTAAAATTATCCAAAGAATTTTGTTTCTACGAGTACTGTAATTGAATTTAAATTATCTTTTGCTTTTTATTTGCAGTGGAATAACATTGATTACAAATATATTTCAAACACCTATTTGATGGCAGTTTGTACAAAATTTTAATAAATATAAACTAAACTAGTTATGTAGAAATTAAATTCCCAACTATTTAATAATATATTCAATAATTTTATGTAAACACAGGAGACCCCTTTTCGACATTAACCAGTTTTAGAAATCTATAAACTAATTTACCACACATACTGGAAATATGTTTTTAATACTTATTTGTCAGTTGTATTCAGTTACACCCTTGGGTAGGTCTCGAGTGTGAAAAAGTAACAAATCGAAATCATCATCATCAACTCCTATAACATCGCCTAAAACAAATAATAATTATACTACATAGTTCTAAGGTATACTAATAGGCAGGACCGTAACAAAGGGAGATCTCCGTGACCTCTGCCTATCCCTCCAGGAAAGAGGCGTGATGAATAGGGACAGAATTCGCTTATAAAATTTTACATTCTTGACACAAGTTCTTTTTCCTATTGTTCCGTCAAAGTTTTTTAGCACAACGTGTATGAAGCCTCGTGACCCTCTCGTATTGTGGATTTATACAAATTAATTCATGCATAAAATCACTGACTTTACCAACTTTAACATCTTTGTAACTGTAGTAACAAAAAAGTGGTTTTAAAGTCATACGTGAGATACAAGCTCACTCAGTTCTGAACTAGCTTAGCTTAGTTTCTGCACGAGATCTGGGCTAATCTCGAAACTTCGTCTACATTGGGGCCAACGACAAGTTTAATATGCATGCTTCATATTAACCCTAACTCTCTTATCTTTTGGTGTAAGTTATAGTTTAGAACATAGTTGGTAGTGGAACGATCCACCAGTACCTACTACATGGTAGATATAACCATGGATTTAGTATCTTTGATTAATTAACTAAGGCATATTCACAGCCTCATAAAAAAGCTGGATTTAAATCCTTGTATCCCCTATATGGGATATTGGAGCTCCACAGTTTGCAGCCATCCAACTAGGTCTTCAGCATCACGTTTTTAATAGCTCCAGGTCTTCACACTTTCTTCGCCACTGCGATAAAAAATGCAGTCCTACCTATATATTTTATTTGGCTTTGTGAAAGATCGGTTAGACACTAGTTCATCTTGAATATTCTTCATTTTATATGCCATAACTTTTCAACCGGACACATTAGGACTGACCTTTATACAAAATCGTAACTCAATATTTTTGTAACGTTTCATTCTCTTTCTCTATTTTAGTCTATAGAGCAAGGACATTTCCAAATATTTTATGATGTCATAATATTACTATAAAACAAAATGACCTAAGTTGGGAATACATCGCGGCCATATTGTCTCTTATTTTGTTAGTTGGTCATTTTATATTGCTTTCACAAAGTGTACTATCTTTTTAATAGCTCCATTAAATTTAGGGATGAATAAAATATGCGTAGCCGTATTATAAACATCAGTATAAACTTAAATTATTTGATGTTAGCGAAAAGTTTTGTAAAATTATGGATATAGGAATTCTGTGAGAAAATATGAGATAGATACTTAATGGCCGTGTAAACTTTTTTCCACGTCATTTTAAAACAGTGTATAATTTTAGACGTGATTTTGAAATAGCATCGTAGATATCCCGCTCTTCACGTTTTCGTGGGAATTTCGGGGAATCCTTTTAGTACTACCCTGCACTCTCTTAAGGACATGTCAAATATCAGCTTCCAGTAGTTTCGGCTGCGAGTTATCTGTCGGTAAGGATGGAAGGGTTTTACCTTGATTTAAATGTAAGTATTAGACGGCAAGCGTACCGTTGGACGCCCTCCGGGCAGATGGACCGATGACTTTAAGAGGGCGGCTGGTAGTGACTGTATGGCGAAAATGGGAGATGATAAAATGGCCTACATCCAGCAATGGACTGCAATAGGCTGATGTATGTATCAGCTCAGCTTGTATGTACATGCAAATAGCATTATTAGTAGAAATGAATTAACTAGAACAACAATATACTACCTATATAATCGCCAGTTAAAGCTAAGAGCCCTAATATTACTGTTGCAATATTTCACAAGTTAAACGAAACCGGTAACAACAATTGAAACGAACATTATAAGCCCAAAGCTTCCCTGCTCTTATTTAGCACCATTTAAGAGAAGCCAAGTAGTTGCAGTGAAATATCAATAAACTACATACTTAGGGAACAGTGCTATTTTCTCGGGAAACTTTACGTAAATACCTTCGCGATATAAACACACGAAACAGAGGCAAAGCCGCTTTACAGCTAACGATTGTGTTTGATAACTAGACGATCGTTTTTGCTCAGTCGTAACAAAATTATAGATTTAGTAGTTTCAGTTGTTGAAAATTCCAAGATTCAGTTTTCTATGAACATGGACGGCCTGTTACTGTACTGTATACTATATTTAAAACGTATTTTAAGTAATGTAGATTAAATTTACTTTAACCATAACTGAACCCAATAATCACAAATACAGGATTTGTAGTTCCGTATTAAAAATTACAAAGACAAAGTTTTTTATACCGTGTCTAATAAGTTCCGTAGGTTTTTAACAAATTAGGCTGGCTTTAAACTGGTCAGCAATCAACAGCAGTAAGTGTCAAACGAGCCGTTTCACACGTCCGCGCCTATTTGTCAGGCTGTCAAGTGGAGTGTGAAATGTTTTGACGCTTGTCGCCTACTGGTTCATCTACTGGACAAATCGAATCTGTTGGAACCAGTTATTTCGGTTTTAGTGGGCGCATCTCATCTAATGATAATTTTCACAGATAAAATGGTTGGATATTACGTTTGGGTAGACTTATAAGTATAACGCACATCTAGTTCCTTAAAGTCATATATGCAAACCATACATTTCTAACTTAACTAGATTCCAGTGCCGATGTAGTTAGTAAGATAGTTTGTCAAGTAGGAAACTAAAATCTTAGTTAAAATAATATTTTGTACCATAATTTTTAGACGATGTTTATACTTTTCCAAGAAAGTATCTACTCCTTCCCATTTTAGGTATAATATGTATTTAATCTGCTTTGGAGTAACACATCTGGCTGCAGTTTCAAATTATCTTAGCATATAAAATACCCCAAACCCGCACATTGCCTACGTATTGAGCTCATATCGAACGGGGCGGGCCAAGGCGCCTTTACTGCCTCTAGTCAAGTCTAAATTTGTACAATTCCGAAAGACGCTTACTCCGACACATTATCCCACTTTATGACCTATAAAAGTCAGGCGAAACGTACTACATTTGCGGCAGCCCTTATTTTCAGAACCTAATATAGCGTATTCTTTATTGGCCTTCTGTCCCTATATTTTTATTGCGTTCCATGCATAGATTTTTTCCGATTGTGTATTTTACCGCGAACATAAAAATTGGGTGTTTATGTAATGTTAGCCCTTTATTAACGGCGCGTGACGATTTTGCTAATATGCTGGTTTTACTGTGATTCATAAAAGGTTTAGTATCAGTAAAAAATATGGCGACAATCCGGCCAAATATGTCTGTTTTATGGACGCGAAAATGCATGATATTTATCTGAAAATATTTTTTGCTTCGCAAATTCATTTTTTTTTTTTTACCTACCGATAGTGTAAATCGAGAAATGAACTGAATTGAGTATAATAAATTATTTATTTGTATGAAAAAGCTATAAATTTCGTGCATTGTTTTTTTATTAAACATGATCTAGAGCTGACGTAGCTCAACGGGAGCAGGAAATTTATAAGTGCTTTTATAGAATTGGACAATGACGAGTTCACAAGGTATTTTATATAATATAGTCATGCTTTAAACTAGATTGAATTCAATGTACAATTTAATGGTTATTATTTTGCAATAAACAAACATCGGTTGATGTTGTACCTACGTTATAATACACTTCCAAAATCCACTATGCCGAGATCCCATTATTATTATTTGTATCTCTTTTAAAATTCTCGGGACTACATAGTCCCGGTCCTTTGAGAGGCATGCATCGGGGCAGTAGCCAAGATGTAGAGGCCCTTTTAAGAGAACTTTAATATGGTGTGGGATACACATGGCGGATACCATCGCCGACTGCACAATATGATACATCCGGCGATGGTCCCCGCCATGTGCAAGACTATTGGAGTGCAGAGCTATGTCATGCGATAGAAACAAAGGTCATGGGCTATGTGCTGAATGTTGGGTGGGGCTGGTAACCGCTAGCTATTGAAGGAGACTAACGGACGCCTGCCATTACAACCAAGTCTCATAATTGTTTGGTGGCAGACGGTGACTCTCCGACTCATTTCATGGGCCCCCTGACACGGCCGCACGCACGGAGCGACAAACATTGGTGAGCGGCTAGGGTGGAAGGGTGCCCCTGGACTTTAAACCGAAGCCAACTCGCCACTTACAGACGGGCACGTCCACCCTCGAGCTGTCATAGCTCTCGCGACTCCACTCTGCCCGACCGGTGAAGGTAAGGCAGAGGTGGGGGAACTGTTCCTCGTCAGACCTCACTCCGACTCCGGAGATGAGGAACAGGGTCTTCCCCCGGGAGCACTTCAGGTTCGTGGGAACGCTACCTCCTAACAGCTCGCCACAAGCTGCCCTGCGGGCTTATTATTATTATTATTATTTTGTATCTCTTTCGAAATTCATGGGACTACAGAGTCCCGTTCCTTTGAGAGGCATGCATCGGGCCGTAGCCAAGATGTAGAGGCTCTTTTAAGCGAACTTTAATATGGTAAGGGATACACATGGCGGATACCACCACCGAGCGCACAATATAATACACCCACCCGGTGATGGTCCCCGCCATGTGCAAAGACTATTAGAGTGCAGATCTACGTCGTGCGATGGAAAACTAAGGTCATGGGCTATGGGGTTGAATGTTGGGTGGCTGGATAAGGGCTATTTTATATAGGGAGACTATTGGACGCCTGCCATTTAGTCCCAAAATTGTAAGGTGGCAGGCGCCCGTAATTTAAGGCCATGAGGTGGGCTTCCCATAAGTGGCGCATGCCGGGAAGGCAACACCGGCGTGAGCGGCTAAGGGTGCAGAGAGGTGAGACTACGGGGCGTATTATTATTATCCAAAACTATAATTTCTACCCAATTAAAGTTGTTGCTAACCTGTGCTGATGCGGGGCTTTACTAGAACACATCAGCTGCATCCCCTTCCGTACATGTCATAAGAGTCGACTAAAGGAACTCGGGCATACTCTTAAGCGATAATCTGGCGATTTGACACTGATCATTTTGTATCTGTCCCCGCTATACTAAAGCTGGTTGTGGGATCTCCTTCGCAATCCTGCAGTTCTGGCTACCTCATTTTTGGGAATACATCCGCGTATTTATGTAATATATGAATAAAGTACAAAGATCACTGACATAGCTCAACGGTCCAGCAAGCTAAAGTGGCAATGGGCAGGGCACATAGCTCGAAGAACTGATGGCCGATGGAGCTGGAAGGTTCTAGAGTGGATACCACGTATCGGCAAACGCAGCGTGGGGAGGCCACCCGCGTGATGGACGGATGACCTGGCGTCGGTTGTACGCAGACTGCTTCCGACCGGTCGGTATGGAGGTTGTCGGGGAAGGCCTATGTCCAGCAGTGGACTGCCCAGGGCTGAAATGATGATGATGAATAAAGTTGAAATCACATACCACCTCACCAAATGACTCAACGACAAAACTTAGGGCTTAAAAAGATCACAACTAATTTGCTTCGCGTGCAAACTCACTTTATTAAGCATATTTCTCCTGAGACCGGATTTTGTAATGTGAAACAAGATTACTCACCTGTTATTAATCAAGCCGAGAAGCTCTACCATCTGTTTGCTCTGCTCACTCCGTAATTTCATTATAGGTTTTTGTTAAATTCCTTTAAAGCAAAGATCCTATTAGCTTCATGTTGTTTCTTTGGGTAAATTCTATAGAATTCTTTAGTAAATTAATTATATTCACTTAGATGTATCTTCTATAAGGTTTAACTTCACGTATATGATGCACGTACGACGATGATGATGCAAGATTATACAAATCAGTAACAATGTTTATACTTTCTTAAGAACAAATTTTAAGGGTTAAAAATAATGAACATAATTTGTTTCTACGTATTATTATTATGCGAAATTGTTTTCCTTTATAAAAATTAAGAAATTATCATTATTGAACAATGTACAACATTGTAGATGATTGTATAAAAAATATATCAAAAACACTGTTTTCACGAGGTAACCGTGAGAATGCAAAAAATCATGCTCTAAACGCCTTCGTGTGAGACTGATTCACGAATTTCCTGCATGCAATGAATCCATACAAGCACTACCTGTCGCACATCCAGGTAAGCAGCACTGTATACATCAAATACGTCATCAAAGTATGCACGAAGTCCTAGTTCAGAAAAAATTCGAGGCCTGTTTTTAAAAGTTCGTGTCGTGATTGTGCTCTGTGACATTATTTTCCTACAAAGGGCTTGCGGAACTTGCGGGTATTCCGAATCTATTATGCCGTAAACATGTATCGTGTTTCTTAAAGAAATCTGAGTTTACCTTTATGTTGACGGTAGTAGAAACATGTATGGTAGCTTTTTATTCCGCTTTTTGTCTTGAATAAAAGTTGGTAAATAAAATTCGGATTATAGGTTTATTATTTGATGTTGTGAAATATGAACTTCCGTACCTACCAATGTGGTTGAATGGGTTTTATATTAAATTCAAGAATTTCATCTGCTTTTGTAACTACATTGATTTTACACTAGGTTTTTGCTTTCATTAAACGTTTTTGGACATACACTGATCAATCAGTGTATATTTTCACAAGTATATACCTAGTTTTTTTTATCTAGATGGACACTGCTAGGATCAATAAAAATTCAAACCTCTTAAGCTATCTCACATATAAAATTTTACTATCTACGTCATACGAGAAGCTCCCCAATTCCAATATAACCTACCACTCTATGAAATTGAAAAAAAAAATTAAAATGCATCAGTAGAATTGTCTGCGCTATTATTTTAATACTATCAAGTTGATTATGGCATATTATGGAATTGCTGCTATTACGTTTATTTGATGCAATCATGAAACCTATGGTAGGGTGTCGTGTGATAAGTTGATAACCTTCTAAACCTTCTGCTTAATGTGGATTATACAATAACAAACTAAATGCATGCATATATACTTACATATACATACGGCTGCGTTTCTGAAGCGGGCAAGCAAGATCCCCGCAGGAGCCCTACAGGATCATGAAGGAGACCCCACAGTCATGTTTAGCATACAATTATATTCTAAAAAAGCTCATATTATTCGAAAATCTACCCCTTCAGGCGTTTCAGCCGATTAGCCGGTACAAATAGACAGCAAAAATTTTACCTTATATACACAAAATTTATATGGTATCACAGAGACTAAAGCGGTGATAGCCCAGTGGTTAAGACGACCTTCCAAGCAGAAGGCGTAAGTTCGGTCACGGGCCTATACCAATGAATTTATTTTATGTACAGATTGTAATTCGCTCGTGATAATTTAGTAGCCTCGGAAAGCACGTAAAACTGTTGGTCCTGATCTCTCTTCGGTCGTGTCGGTTTTCCGTTCCATCGGACTGTGATAGTGAGGGAATAGAGAGTGCATTTGTGTTTGCACACACACATGTGCACTATAATATCTCCTGTGTACCTAGCTAATCTCCATAGAGATTGGTCGCCATGGCCGAATTACGATCGGGAGATCTTATGGTATCACATGTATGTACTTAAATACATAGACAGATATTAATGATTATTGCCATTATAATATTTTCAGCTGTGTATACTCATTAAAACTCAGTTTAGGTATGTCCTGCCATAATATAATTTTGTCATTAGCTACCATCACGGATCACCTGTCTTGGGGGCGTCAAACAAAGGAACTAGTATCGCCATTTTATTCTCATTGGAATACAAATTATTCCGCCCAACCAGTTGCTATCGACAATTAAATGTCACCTCAATAATGGCGACGCCCACCGCAGCTGTTTTCTACTGTCAAATCCGAACAGTAACCGGAATAAACTAGTAATTATTAATAGCCGATATTCATTGATGTTGCCTTGAAAGTTGTAACGATAAATCCATAGATTAATGGAAGGATAAACTTTAACTATTTTCTGTTAAGACAGTAGAAGTATTTGGAATGAAATACTCATGACCGTTTGAGGTCCCTTCTTAAGACGCAGAATTTTTACCAATATACCAAAAACAGTTTCGAAATTAAAGGCTACTAATATTTAAAATACTCTTTAAATAACCTCATTTATTTAAAGAAAGGTACAAGACCGTGTTATTTAGTCAAGTATACATACAAACGTAAATAGGCATGCCTAAGGTCGATTCCGGCAGTCACATTTAAACCTAAACCTAATTTTAGTCAGGTCTATCTCTCTCCGTTCTTAACATAAATGGCTGAGAGAGAAAAGGATAGGTAGGAGTAAATTTACGTTTAGGTTTAGGTGTGACTGCCGGAATCGACCATATTAGCATATATCTTGAAGCCGAAAGGGAATAAATCGTTCATAATAATAAAGGGGCAATTCTTGAAATTTTTTGAGCCGAAACGCAACCACTAACGAACCGTTAACGAAATGCGGTGCGAAGCAATATACAGGATGTAACAAAAAGGGTATGTTAAGCGAAAAGCTACGTAAATAACCCACTGTAGAGAACCTATCCACAAAATTTGAGACTCGAAATCACATGTTTATTTTTCAAGATTGTATGAAAATTCCTGAGATATTTAAAAATTCTCCATACTATCGGGAAAAATAAACATGTGATTTTGAGTCTCAAATTTTGTGGATAGGTTCTCTACAATAGGGTATTGAAGTAGCTTTTCGCTTAACATACCCTTTATGTTACACCCTGTATACTTACCGCTTGAGTAATAAGGTATATTTTAGCACGCATCGGTCGCGAGTTTGACAGAATAAAACAAATATCTGTCTCGTGCTGAAATGTGTCTAATTACGTGACCATAAAGTAATTATTGCTTTATTCTGAGCGTTTACAACGGTTCCGTTTCGGCTTCGTTTTAACTCGAGACTTTTCGAGAATTGCACCCCAGCTCTAATGGTATTATAAATTTTCTTTACCTCCTTATCCAGCAGGTCATAAATCCATCATTCAAAATGCCATTGGGTTTGCTAAAACTTTACGATTTAAACTCTAAATAACCCGCTAAAACCCTTTTAGTATTAATATTTACACCTAAAGCAAATAAAAGTGGAGCCGAATAAAATAAATTAAAACCCCCGGCACTAAGTTGAAATTGGGAGTCGGGCGAAAACTCAATGAAACTTTTAATGCACTTCCACGCTGGGCAGCTTGCAATTACGGGGGTGTAGTGACACACCTGTCAAACACACTGCCTACACTAAGTATCGAATATTGATGATACATGTACATAGTGTAGAATCAATTCTCCCAAAGTATTTTTTTTTAATCACTCACTTTTCTAACAAATTTTTATATTTTTTATTGTCAATATCTGGACCTACTGGGAACTAACCCAGGAACTATGGATGGCATGGCGTGTCGTGCAAACCTACCAACTGCAAATCACTTGTCGTTAGGTACTACTTATAAAATGTAACGGAATTTGTATGTAAGCATGCATACTAAAGCGAAATATAAAAGTTTACTGTGGAGGACTTACTTATATTTCAGACTCGAAATATGTTTTCAAATTTGTGAATGGACATCTTTAAGCAATTTAGGATAAAGACTAAACCATTTAGAAAAACGTTTCGTAAGCAACCATAGTTAGCTAGGGTGCTATCATATTTACCTACCATCAGTATTAAGTAGCATTCGCTGTAGCTAATTTATTAAGCCGGAAAAAAATCGGGTGCACCCGGCGTTGGACGACTTTTAATTTGCAACCATTAATATTATGATGTTCAGATTCCCCTGTTTGTTTTAAAGCTGAGTGAGGCGTATTATTTTGTTGAGTTGAGTGTTAATTTTTTACCTGACTGCGGTAGAAGGAGGTATAAGTAAATGAGATTATTAGTTGTAGTTAATATTAAAGAATAAAAAATGTATGTCTTTAACTAAATTTTTCTTAATTAAAGTTTAAAACTTTAATCGTGATTTTAAGACTTACCTAGCAAATTAACTGGTTTTATTTAACATTTCCTCTTGTATTCTCTTATTTTTTTTTGCAGACAAATACTATGACAAATTATTATGTTTATCATCATCATCAAGGTTAGAGGCTTCTTTCTTCCTTACTTAGCTCACCACTGCCGAGCCGTGTCTCCCATATCCACTACCTAAATTATATAATACTAACTTAAAATAACAATGATCTATTTAGTATACGAAAATGTGTCACGTGATTACGTCACAGAACTAGAAGCTCCCATTACATCGACTCATTTGACCTAAAATAGGTTACAAAAACATTCGGTAAGTTAGAACAAACAGCAGCTATTAGTTTTATGTCAGTGTGACTTACTAATTCTATTGGGAACGCTTATCTACGAAGGCCATAATAAAGTTTAAGCCCGCCAGTGCTCCATTCTTTTGAAAATTGATAGACATGGAGTTATCATTTGACAGTGTGCGTGCTGTAGTTTTCTGTCACGCAACGGCTGGTGCTCGCCGAGCCCACACTGCCAAAGATTCTAGGCAGATAGGTCACTCTCTACATTGTGTTATTTTTATGCCTATGTTTTATTTATATGCCTTATTTAATACTTACTTAAATGATTCACTCTAGATTGTGACGTAATAGATAAAATATAAGATATATTGATATAAAATTATTAACACACCAGTTTTTCTGACAACACTTATATTTTTTAAGGCAGTTAACTCAGATACACTTATTGATTAAATAAAGTTTAATGCTCCTAATGGAGATATGATCAGTAGGAGACGTCATTTGCCCTTCGAAATAAATCTAAATTATCTTATAAGAATAGAATTGTTACCATAAAACGGCATTAAAATCTGTTGCGTATTTTTAAAAATCCAAGCATACCTACATGAGGACAAATATACAGCGCTTATTTATCTATGCTTAGATTTAACTCTAAATGTAATAGACTGAAAAGGTCGGTCCCTTTAAAAAATTATTGCTATCCCTATCGCCCGAGTATTTACCAACAAGAAATGAATATACACTTCTTTCAATTAAAACCTTAATCTATGACAAAAAACCGTATTGTTTTACGCCCTATTCGTCACTCTGTCGTATGAAATAAAACTCGGTGTGTGCGTCAACGAACCCTAGTTTTATGTATTTTTTATACTGTCACCCCTTCCACGTATACAAACTCTTATGAGATAAAGAATTTCTTGTAAGAGCAACTTGAAAATATTTACGATATTTGTTTTAAACACATGGAATACCTAGTATTACTGTACAAATAACTAAATTTACCTTATTTTACTTGTTCACTAGAGTTTCACTTATGCAGTTATTTATATTTCACATTGCGTCAAAAATGTTCACTAACTTAACATTTTCTTTAGCTTATACTACAAAATCTTACTACTAGGTATACATAACTTTGTTATCCTAAACTTCACTTTATATGATTTTTGGTCGTCATCGAAAACTACGGAATCTCTCATCATACGCTCCATGGAAGCATACCTGGGAAGTGTCTGGTTTCCGGAGTTGAGTAAAAACTGCGTTTTTCTGCAAAATGCACATAGACGCGCGTAGCTCACTAGTCTATAAAAAAACTAACATAAACACTAGACACTATAAATTTCGCACGATCAAGGAATTGAAATTTTTTTTTCAAAAAAATATTTTTTTTTCCCTGAATTTTTATTGCCATAAACTTACTTTATTTCATGTATAGAATACGTACCCTTCGTTAAAGGTGGCCACAAAAAAACACCCTGTATAAAGATTATTCTTTCAACAGTTATAGGTAACAGTAATTATAACAGTACTAGTCAATTATATACTCGTGATATGCAATGTGTATTATAAAATTGGCTAGTATTACACATATATACATAAATACTTATGTATCGACTGTTATATTGACACTACCACACCAAAATCGTTGCCAATGGCAATTGCACAAAACAAATAACAATAATAACAATTTTTTAGTTTTTAGTGTCCCGTGATTTAAGACATTTCCATATTGTAATTAGGAATCGAAGGTGTCACCCGACTGAGTCACGCTCGATAGCGTGCTTGGGTCCCACCAATTAGTAAAGGTATCTTATTGGAATCGTAGAGTTAGAAATGCCACTTGGATTTTATTATGAGTCAAAGTAATTTCAAATAAATTCACATTATGCCAATATTAACTAAACTTACTACCTCAATCTTTGCCAAATATTGTAATCCAAAAATCATTTAGAGGAATGAAAAGAAAAAAAGAAAGCTAAAAGCTACATTTACAATGATAAATATATCCTGACAATTGGCTTTTTTCGTATATCTGTATGAATTTCAAGCAAATTGTCTAGATAGTACCATACTCAGTATGCCTATGTTAACTCTAAAAATCGCATAATATGGATCTTAATAACATACAACCTTGATTTATCGTCATCTCAAGTAGTCTAGCTATTTTTATTTATTCTTACAAAAGACCTGTAGTATCCATCACAATAAAAGCATATGTGTAACCTACCTGTACTCCAGTATTCCGTGGTCATACTAAAAGCAACAGATGTGTCACAAAATATTCAAGAGACCACATTAGGAACGGCAAAAAGTGGTGTTATTTTTCGCCCACTCGGGGACATTTTAAGTAATTCGCCTTTAACGCATTCTAAAAGGAACTCTATGCGCTGAAATAAAAACACGATAGCCTTTTCTAACGACGGTACTCCCGTTGTTTCTATTATCGTTTGGTTGCTTTTTTGAGGAGCTTCTTTTTTAAGCGAAAAAGACCGTCGGATATGGACGCTTTCCATCAGTTTTATTAAAACTGCGATATTGATCTCAATTAACGTTGGCCGCAGAAAGCTACATGTTCGTTCCACTCGGACATTTAATTGAATGATTCGTTCAGAATCAATACGATTATTTAATAAGTTGATTTTGTTCAATTTATTATCGCCATAAACTACTCGAGAAGTAACGCCTTCTGCAACGGATCGATGATTGCATTCGCTTATCGATACATCGATCGGTTATCCTGCTGATGCCTTGCGTGTTATTTCGCTCCGATAGCAACTGTCTTATTGCTCTCCGAACTGTATTTTAAGAAAAAACATTAATGCTTTTAACTCGAATATGTGATTCCCTGAAATAACAGTATCGCCAGATAGAGTATCGAATCAGTTGTTATTGTACTTGAAAAAGTTTTGACAAAAAATCAATCCGGCAAGAAGTGGATCGCAAAAAATCGCTTGTGCTCTTTAAATCAACAGCGAAGTAATTTTTGCGGACTCGAAACAAAAATAAAGCTTATTTACAGCGAATTCAATCAATTACGCGGGCGATCTGAGGGCACCTTTGGAAATATATGGGAACTTGACAAGTCGAGATGAGTTCGGTTCCGCAAAAACTCTTGTCGCATTGAGTAAAAAGTCTCGGACAACTCGATGACCGGGCGCGGCAAAAAGTGCGGATACTCGACCAGGGAAAAAATGGTACCACTAAATGGATGCGGCATTCTGCAATTAATTCGGAATCTTTGGATAAATTCTAATAATGTGACGTTTTTGCTGCGTAATTTAATGTATACTTTCGACATTAAGGTACCTAAAGTAAAGTACGTGAACATTAACATAACGTACCGTATATTGTATCTTCTATCATCATTATTATCTCTATTTATAAAAATAATGTTCCATTATTATAAAACTACGGCAATGCCTTTTACTTCATTTGATTATGTAGGTAAGTTGAATATTATAAAAATTAAATCAATTTGTCTATACAAGATAACTGTTAGTTTGAAACTGACGCACAAACAAAATTTCCTCCATTTATAATACATGTATCGTCATCTCTTCCTACATCCTCCTTAATACTAATGAAATCGTGTCCGAGCACCAAACAAGCCGCGCGGTCGTATCAAAAAGCGCTTACTGAGCTGAAGTTTTTTGCTTCAAATCTAGCACTCCTAATTGACAAAACGTCGTGCAACTAAATGGTCGTATAATCTAGTTATAATTGCACGTTCTTCTCGTAGGTCTCTTTTAAGCAAATAATGATTCCTTTGTACTTATCTTTGTTCTGTTGGCTTTTTTTAAACATTTACTTTAGCGTTCACGTTGATATTTTCTTTAAGGCCCCATTATATGATTGAGGCAAATAAACAGTATGCCTTAGTGACAATTTACTATACATATAAAACCGACTTTGTCACAGAAAGATCTGTAAAAAAAGTCACCTATTATTTTTATCCGCATAAAAAGTTCCCCGTAAATAAAGATACGTGAATCTATTTCTGCCCCATGTGCGGTTACTGTGGGCTGTCTATTAGGACATACATGGTACTTTTATTTATGTAGTTGGTTTGATTGCAGGTTTTTTACTGTTATATTTTAATTAAGAAATAATTGTGCGTATAGTTTTTATAACTTTAAAGGTTCACTCTATATAATTGTAAGTAATTGCTCTTTGTTATTATTGTGAATTATTTTCATTCTGTGATCGGATGTCAATAAAGATCGCTGGTTTCTCTTTGTTAAATTATAATTCCTTTAACAATTATTGTTTACAGTACTAGGGTGATCAAACGTAGCTTATATGAAGTGCATCATTTTACAGTGTATAATATGGATAACTTGGCCGCGTGGTGACGGCAGAGTAGAATTCGTACCACCTCATGTCTGCCCGTGGGTATCGTACGAGGCGATTAACGGTTTCCGGGAGGTGGGCAGCAGCGCCTCCCGTGTTGACAACATAGTGCAAAATACAAACTTCGGTCACCAACTTGCCTACCCAGCGTGGTGACTATGGGCATATCCCCCATGGCAGTCTTGTGACGTGCCCTGGGGGAGGCCTACGTCCAGCAGTGGACTGCAATAGGCTGATGATGATCATGATGATATGGATAACTATCAATGATACTTAGGTACCATTAAAGATTATGTGTGGTGCAGTTTAATCAATAACATCATCATGTTCCTGCTCTTATCCCATTACTTTTGTAGTTGATGCGATATGGATTCTTTCGAAACTGATTTTGCTAAGGATTTGCCGTTAGTTTTACTGCTGGCTGCCTACCTGACGCCAGGCCTTCCAAATCCAGACGCCAATTCCAGTGGTACAGGCCCGTGACTGGGACCTAACCTACGCCTTTCGACTGAAAGGCTATCACAGAAGTCCACTCAGTATCAAAAAAAGTAGTTAGCTACTAACGCAGCACCTAATATACTCTTGTATAGGTATTATAATATTACGCTGGTGTTACTAGCAACAACCCTGCCCTCGTAACAGGAAACACAATGATGGCTATTGCGTTTTTACTTTGGATATAAAAATCTGCTAATTAGGTGCAGTCCCGTAAGTTAAATGGTGGCTGGTAGATCTCTAAAATCAGTTAGTTATAGAAATTTCTACCCTTTTGTAAATATTTAATATTTTACAATAACAAGCTTATCCCTATAAGAGATCTCTTCCAGCAAGTCAAGCAAATAAAAAGAAATGTTCTTCGTTACGAGGGAAGCTGATGTCCTGCTGAGGTAGGGCCCTAAAACAAAGCATCCGTCCATATATCACGCATGCCGGTGGTCGCAAATAGTCCGTAGTGGTAAATCGTGCGGCGAAGTCGCTATCAATGGTGCTGCAGCGTCATTACCGCTATGCTCGATTGGGCGCACGCGTCGCTTTGCTTTGCGTACATAATTTTGTTATAGATTAGAAAAATGTTAGAAATACGTTTGTACTTATAGAAATAAAATTGATAAATGCGGCGATAGATTTACTTTTTAATACGTGGGGCTTATAATTGGCTAACAGTTAAAAAAAAATGTGCAATTTTACTTAGTTTCCTTGAAGATGAATAATGGGTATGGACTATAGTCTCTATATATGGCTGTAGAGTCGTATAAGTAATTTTATTATCCGTTCGCAAAATAATCATTAATTTCATTTAAAACTAACCATTGTCCGCGACTTCTTCCGCGTGGACAACAGAATGCAGCCTATGGCCTTATCCAAAATTCCCATCTATTACATGTATGCCAAGTTCAAGAAAATTGGTTGAGTAAAAAGCGTATAGTAAGTTAATAACAAACAAACTTACTGGTGCGTTTATGATACAAGTAAGGATTCGATGTGACAGAATAATAGGATTCGTATCTAATAATAACCATGATTGGTGGTTGTAGAACCCACACGTACTACCTACGCTCGACACTACTTACATTACTACGACATCAGAAGTCTTTACCAGCAATAAAGAGCATCTAAATAGAAATTTATAAAGCTATGGAATGGCATTTAAAGTAATTCCCTTTCTATCGCTTCCCTAATCTTTGCCATTAGGTGATATCGTACATTTCGTTTCGCCACCCATTTCCGAATCCGGCCTTAGTGTCGGTAAATACCATAAAGGAGGAGCAAAAGGGGATATGGCCTAGCAACGTTTGTTTATCGGGAATAATATCGCCCATGATTGGTAAGAGTCAGATGTTTATGTTAACTAATGATTGGTTTATACATATACACGGCTCTGTTCTAAAAATAGGAAATGCAAGATTACGAAGGACACTCCAAGTCGCGATAAACATAGCGAACTGAGATTTAAGGGATCAGTGGCAAATTGGTAGCACTTCCATTGAGAGAATACTTCCCTAAGTTATCGACTCTTACGATACGGATGCAGCTGATGTACCTATTCTAGCGAAGCCCCGTACCAGTACGGAACCTACGAACGTATATTCATTGAAAATAGTGTGGCTAATTTAGTAGGTTGCGAGGCAGATGTTGATGTTGTTCATACTCCGTTTTTTAAGTTACATTAGTAGAAGTGCCAGGTTAATGCTCATTAACGCTTCTCCTCTTTGCCTTTCATTTACGGTTGGTAAATACCAAGTTTCTGGTCCGATGGAATGGAGACAAAAGAGTTTGCAATCGACCCGTGTTCTACCTTCGTGTTTTCAATTTCAACCTCTGTGATGTTAGTTGAATGGATTCCGGAAGATCAAACGTTTTCAGATCGAACATCGAATAGTTCTTCAAGGAAGTAAATAAGTTGTCTTTGAGACATGACCTATTACGAGTCAAGGTTATTTATTTATCATGAAATGTATATCAGCCGTTATGTTTTAGTTGGAATATATTTCATCTCTTTGTTCCCATGGATATTGCATGTAATCCCCTAGAGTCCAGATATTAATCCAAACTTTATATTGTATAGGTAGTTTAAACCCCATTTCACTTCAAACGGAAGACAACCACAAATATAACTAGCTATGGTCAAATAAGAACGATACTAAGCTAAGACAAGGCAACAAAGAAGTAGGTTAATGAGAGCCCCCTAAAACCTCCTAACAGTATCAGACATTCAATTTGTACGTCTTTTATTTCCGTCCCTTTGTTTAGGTTTCCGTCAACGGTAACGATCTAAGAAAAACATGGGCTTTACAAAAAAGCATTGCAAAAGGGCTATTCGAGCGTGAAACCTTCAAAAACAGAATAACGGTGGCAGAGGTCCGAACGCTATAACTTTTGTCCGAGCATCAATTTGGAATCGGAACTATTAGTTTGCTTTATTTTGTTTTGTTTCAAAGGTTAGTTCATCCGGTTTGTGAGAAATCAGAAAAACCTTTGCTATTACTTTCATTGTATTGATATCCGATTACTTTCCGCCAATGAAAGTAGATAGCGATTCGATAAATATATTCTCATATTTGTATATTCCTTCCTCATCTTCCTTCCTCGCTTGATTTTCCTTGCTTTTTTTCCTCCCTCTTCTTTCGCGAACTGGCCGGCGGGAGTGGCAGCTAAAGTGGTACAGGTAATACCAGTCGACTAGCCCGGCCCGCATCCCCCCGGCCAGCCGCATCTTTCCCTTCCCAAATGGGTCAGCCTCTCTGACCCATGTGGCGTGACCACATTTAAGGACCACTTAAGTTACCGGAGCGTTGTCGCGCGCCGAGAATTTTGCCCGGGCACGGGTGTTGCCCCAAACCCGAAGCGTATTTTTGCGCCAAGGACGACCACGTTAAAAAATATATATCCTCAGTATTTTTATATAAATATCGGACACTTTTAGTTTCTTACATGGAATTGGTACGTTTTACGAAACACTAAAGGTATTTCATTGTTATTATATTTCTTTAAATAAAAAAAATATTTCAAATGTTACATTTTTGTATGTAATCCTAAAATGTAACATTTGAAATATTCATTCCATTACAAATATATAATTCTGCATATGAAGCTTTAATTAGTAGGCTTATTTCGCATTTTACTTTTATTACTTTATCTCATATTTTATTCACTTCTTAATCCGTCTTGGTTTTTATCTTATTCAACTCATGCCGTGGTTTTCTACCTTCTTTTCTGCATCTTAATAACTGACCCGCTTGCAACAAATATAGGTACACTGCTTGCTGAGTGCCGTTGCGGTAGTCCAGTGTTTACACTCACTAACGGTGCAGTGTGTAGCTATTTGTTTTGCACTAACCCATAAATTTAAGTGACTCTTATGAATATAGAGGACCAATGTTTTAGTGGTCAATTTTTACATAACGCACTTTCTGTATATAGTAGCCAAGTGGCCACCATGTATTGTGTATTGTTTCCTTATAATTTAATAATTCTATCATTTTATAGCGGCAGTAGGCTCACATCTTATCACGTGGTTAAAAGTAAATTGCACACTTCTGCCCAACCTCTTTAATGGTTGATGGGCGTAACTACCTATATTTGTATGTATACAGGGTGTAACAAAAAGGGTATGTTAAGCGAAAAGCTATAAATAGCCCACTAGAGAACCTACCCACAAAATTTGAGACCGAAATCACATGTTAATGATAGTATGGAGAATTTCTAAACATCTCAAAAATTTTCACACAATCTTGAAAAATAAATATGTGATTTCGAGTCTCAAATTTTGTGGGTAATACCTATTTACGTAGCTTTTCGCTTAACATACCCTATTTGTTACACCCTGTATAATAATTCCAACAAGATATTTATATCAATCCTAAATTGAAGCAACTGAAACTCTTTCAACTTTTTGTGGCAATCAGATAACCATTATTACTGAATCACAGCAGTACACCATGACGAAAACCACTTAATAAAGCAGCAAGCCGTTAAATCCTAAATTTATCGCCGAAAATTGCGCACTTTATTGTTTAACATATTCGTTTTGTTTTCACGTGCGCCGGCAGGGGGCGCGAGTGTGCCAATAAGTTAAAATTAATATTCTGTCAGCGAATACGACTTTCGGCTGCGTATTTTATGATATCAAATCGATCTGATCAGAGAGCTTGGCGTACAGTTTCAGCAAAACAATATGTCTGTAATTTTGACAAATGCCCGGCTTACAGCGTGGAGTGTTTTCGGGATAATCTTAAGTTTATCGGCTGTGATATAAAAGGATTTAAATTTTATTTATAAGACAATGACGTTGAGATAATGTTTTATTTTTTAGCGCGACCTATTTGATTTTACGATCACGTTTTGTTAACAGTAGTCTATTAATATAGGTACAATAATCATAATTTACACTGAATTAATAATTAATATAAACTTTTAATTAATAATTAATATAAAAATAGAATTAATATAAATTAATATAAACGCAGCGTGGGAAGGCCACTCGCGAGGTGGACGGATGACCTGGCCAAGGTTGCGGGCGTCGGTTGGATGCAGGCTGCTTCCGACCGGTCGGAGTGGAGGTTGTTGGGGGAGGCCTATGTCCAACAGTGGACTTCTCAGGGCTGTAAATGATGATGATAAACTTTTGGGTACGTACGTTTAAATATTTATAAGAACCTTTCTGAATTCACAGAATCTGCTAAAATCAGAGTGCTAAAAAAGCTACAGTAGGTGTCATCATCAACCTAACACAGATAAAAATTTGTACAATTATGAGGTGTCTGTAGGGGTTTTTAAAGTTCTTATTAATTTCCAAATCTCTTTATGTTCTAAAATAACCTAAATATTAATATTCAAGTCAGGTTGAGTCTCTTCCATTTATAAGCCTATCATTTTATCATAGAGATTAATAAAACAAACAATCTCATACGAGATATTGTGATAAGTGACAGGTAGGAGATATAAACTGTTGCATAGTTGTAGGTGGTACTTATATATGTTTGCAATTTTGTAACAACACATTCCAAAAATTCTGATGTTTATAGTTTGCTAAAAACTGCAATGCAATAACGCCATTAAAATAACAAATGGATTTATGTTGTATTATTTTGGAAGCTAAGTTAATTTGTCCGAATAATATTTTTGACTAGTGGATGCCCACGACTCTGTCCGCGTGGACTACAGAAAAAAACAAAATGTCGAAATTAACATTTTTCCGGGATAAAAAGTAGCCTATATTTTAAGTGGGACCTGTCACAATATATTCCTGAAAACTGCATCGAAATCGGTTCAGCCGTTTCTGAGATCAGCGTGCAAACGCACAGACAAGCCGACAAACAGACAAAAAATATAAAAATCATTCTTTTGGGTTGTATTGCGTTGATAAAGGTCTCCTATAATATTTTTTCTCATATATCTTCCACGTACAGACAGCGATCCGTTACATTTTATTATAATATGTATAGATATAAATAGATTGTAGATATTTTTAAGAACCTTTTGATGGTTTTTTACACCTAACCGTTAGTATTCACTAGGATGACCTAAATCTCTTAAAATAATCTTCCTTAACTAAAATTATGATAGCATTAGAATTCCAGTGGAATACTACCTTGGAAGGCTTTTAAAACCCCGCGGTCGTTGTAAAACTTTCAAACTAATGTGGTGAGATGGCCGTTCGAGATAAGGCAGTTTTTAAAGCTAGTGCCTCTGTGGTGCCTTCTAAGAAAGTTCCAGTGTTTTGTAAAAACAGAGGCGTGAGAATATCTCTGTTAATTTCTTTATCAGTGTAAAAACCCGTTTTATGTGAAGCACGTTTTTGGAAATTATTTCGTGTAAAAAAAATATTTTTGAGAAAAATGTTGAACTTTGGTGAGTTCAGAAGGTTAAATAAATTACATAGTTACTAGTTAGGAGTGGTAAGATTTGGAACCTTTTTATTTAGATAAAAAGATTTTTATAATAGAGAAATATAAAACAACTTTGTATCGATTTAGTTCGAAGTCTCTACGTTATGAACTATGATAAAAAATACAGAAATCACAAAACGTTAAACTCGTCTCACAGTACAAACTGTATTGTAGTTATAAGCAATATATATACATATATATACATAGATGAATAGAGAGACATTCATAACTTGGAAACCAAAATCTATAGTCACCAAATCAATGTCTCCCTTAGTCGGAATTCTGTTCCAAAACAGTTATGCATTGCAAAGTTCTTTTTTAAAATTTGATAAAACTATTTAAAAAACTGAACAATACTAGCAAGAAAACTCGCTATTTCCTAACAATGTGCTGAAAAATTTCACTTTTAAATCATGACTCCGCAATTCCTACACAAACACGCGTAATACGTACCAAAAGCTGTGTTAAGCAAGCCAGGAACGCGGGAAGTGGGCGTCACTGGCTGGCATAGATCCGCTGCTCGATATCACTACGGAGGCAATAATTAAAAGGTCTGACAAAGCAATAAAACACTGGAGACCTACATTTGTGAGGGCGAAATTCTTCGCGCTCTGACAAGTTTAGTTTAGATTAGACCGGGTTTTTACTTGCAATGTTTTGTTTGAAGCTCAGATTAAACTAAGGATTTGAACAGTGAGTTAATACATCTTCACATTTAGTTTAAGCGGTTAAATAGATCGTGAAACTTAGTCTTAAAAATCCATATCTTTTAATTCAATAAAATGTATTTTCATGTTTCTTTACATAATGCAAAACCGACTGCGTAAAATACTCGTATGTACCTTACTAAGACGAATCTAATGACACCTCTTAAGCTTTGATCTTAAGTGACTAGCCGTTTAGGCAAGAAATATATATACAAACACTCGAAAAACATAACCGTCCTTCTAGAGCAGTCAGGTAAAAAGGATAAAAATTTGCATTACATTGAGCATCACACCTACACATTTGTGAATAATCTTTCTAAAACAATGTTCGTTTTATATCCTAGCTTTATATATTTGGAAATAAATAAAATAAACAAAATATTCGTTCGGCCGGACAATTTTAATATGAAGATTATCACTCCCTAAATCTTTTGAAGGTTCGACCTTTTATTATCTTTGTCGAGGCCGTTCTATTGTTTTCATGATAAACGTACGCACCTTAATATTGGCCACTCCATTATTCGAAACATATACCAAATAAAGGTATTCAAAAGAACTCGGGCCAATGGAGACCCTTCCTAAAGGACTACGAGCAACCTTTTTTATTCGATCTATGCGATCTAATTTGTTATTAAATGGGTCATTATGCCCTTATTTAGATTCCAACAGAGGGTGGCCTTTGGTATCCAATGAATTTTAACTCCTGTCATTGGAATCATTTAAATATTTAAAAGGGGGCGGAATTGCTTCCGTCGTTTTAAGCTATTCGATATGCGTTTAACGCTGCTGCCTTCAATATTTATAATTCAGGTATATAGAGGAAACAAATAAAACTGAACAATGTAAAATATATATAAAATTTGGATTTCTATTCATCTATACATATAATAAAAATGTAACGGATCGCTGTCTGTACATGGAAGATATATAAGAAAAAATATTATAGAATACCTTTTTCAACGCAATAGTAAAACAATGATTTTTATATTTTTTGTCTGTTTGTCGGTTTTGTCTGGTTGTCTGTACGTTTGTGCACGCTAATCTCAGAAACGGCTGAACCGATTTCGATGCAGTTTTCAGGAATATATTGTGACAGATCCCACTTAACATATAGGCTACTTTTATCCCGGGAAAATGTTTTTATCCCGGATAATTTCGATGTTTTGTTTTTTTCTCTGTAGTCCACGCGGACGGAGTCGCGGGCGTCCACCATAATACATACGTATGAAGAATCTCTTTTCTCTTTCCTTTTTAAAGTCAGTTATAAAATTTACATACACGCGTCTGTGTTCCCTAAATGGGGTAGTCAGAACCGCAGGATGATGCGGGGGACAGATGAAAATGATCAGTGACAAGTTTTATTAACGCAATAGTACCCAAAAGAATGATTTTTGGATTTTTTGTCGGTTTGTCTGTACGTTTGTGCACGCTAATCTCAGGAACGGCTGAACCGATTTTTATTCAGTTTTCAGGAATATATTGTGACAAGTCCCACTTAACATATAGGCTACTTTTTATCCCGGGAAAATGTTTTTTATCACGGATAATTTCGCCATTTTGTTTTTTCTGTATTCCACGCGGACGGAGTCGCGGGCTTCCACTAGTTATAAATAAATTATTTTATTTTATGTATAAATGAATTACATTTTTATCCATGAAATTATTATTTTATTTTTGAGGCTGTCAGATAACATATCTGCAGTTCTTTGGCATCCAAATCACTTTCAAACGCAAACCATGATTATTGCATAAACATAAAAAATCAATGTTAACTACAAAATGATTTCAAAATGTATAGTACGATTCAAAAAATATTAATGAATACTAAATGTATTATAAGAAAACCGTAGTTATTTGTCATAGAAATAAGCACCATTTTGATTTATTTTAAACACAAATCCCATTATAACAACTATTTAGGACTTAAGAATAAGGATTAATAGTTATTTATCGGGTTTCGGCTAACTAGTCTAGCCTCGCACTAATGTTATCGCAGCTACATATCGTACGGAGATTAAGGTTGTGGCAGAAGGCGAATGCACCGTCATGCCTCCGTTTGTATGGTACAAGTTACAAGAGATCCATTAGTTCCTTATTTATACCAAATTAAGGGGAGAAACCTGCTTTTGACCGTGTTAACCGTGTTAACCGCTTGTTTCTCTTACGTGGGTGGAGTGAACTAACAGATTTTAGAGTGGAGGATAGCAAGGCATCATTAGGAAAAAGCTAAGGAAACTATAATCTTTTAGACTGCCAAAGTAATAGGGCTTAACTACGAGAACGTCCACTATGGGTTCGCCCACCACCGGGTCCTACGTTATATTCAGCTTTGTTTGCCGAGATTTGGCTTATGTATAGCTATCGAGATGAAAAATTACCGTTGCCAATAATGTAATAAAAAAAAGAGATGGTATAATTCGTCATCCGAGTAATTGATCCGGTGGCTCAGTGGTAAGAGCACTGGCACGGAATGCAGAGGTCGTGGGTTCGATTCCCACCCGGGTGAGGAATTTTTTCCATTTCTTTATTAATAATTTTGTACTAAAACTGTCGCCTAAGTTTATAACTTCAAGCCTACCATTTAAGATGCTCTAAGCCTCAGGGAACAGACAAAATAAAAATGAGCAGTCTCCTTGTTGGCTTATCGGAATAGATTACTTTTTTCGAAATGTCTTCTGGGTGGAGTATTCGAACCACGAGGGATTTTTTATAAGCTTCTAAACTCTGAACAGGTTCCCCTAATAAGATTTTTTATAGTGTCAGTCAGCATATTTCAAAAGCTTTTGATAGGTAAAAATTTGTCCGGATTTCCCCGGGTCAAGCTCGACGTGACATATCCTAGTTGGACAAATTGTTTTTCTTTTTATGTTGTGTTTTTTAAACACGTTCCGTGCGTGTGGGCGAGTTAACATAATAACCTCCCATTTTATGCCCCGGCAATGCCTACCGACCGCCGCACACGGTGAGCAATCACATTTTGAAGTATCAACTTAAACGTGGTAACGTTTAATACTAGTCGTGTTTTTATGCCCATTGTTTTCTTTCGGGTGTGTTTATTTTTACTTTCGCCCCTTGTATTGGTGCCTATTGTTTTAAATGCCACGAGTTATACGGCTTCTTGAACCATGTAATATGTTAAGTTTGATTAAATCATATATGTTCCTACACTCAAGTTTTAAAAAACTCTGTTTTTTTACAAACAGTCCATGTCGTTATTTGATGAGCAAAAACTCAAATGAATAGAAAAGTCTTAATAGCAAAACACCTCTTTTTTGTATGCCATATGATGTTATGATATGTAGCTTCATTTATATCAATCCTTTGTACGGATTCGCTTCATTATGATGCTCTACGGGACACCAAAGAATATTACCAACCACAAAAGATACTTCTAAATTGTTTTAATAGATCCGCTGAATTTGAAAGTCATTATGCTTTGTTGTTTCAATGTTTGTAGGGTATACTTTTAACACCTGGTTTCCAAGAGATACGTATCGAGAATGTTATGATTAAAACCATCTCAATGGAACATGTGTGTTGATGAAGCTATAATTAGTGTTGTTTTTTATTAGGTTAGCTATATCTACTCGTGTCCATTTAAGTGGTTATTTTTATTTGGTTATAAAGAAATTAGAGGAGCGATCGGTTCTTTTTTCAACTATAAGCCTCATTTATATGGTACCATTTTCCTGCCTGTTTCGTACAATTTTATTGAAGCAAAAAATGACTCAATTAGTAAATTGTCATCTTTGTGACACATTGTTCAAAATAATGTCATTCAATAATAGCCATTGAATGTTCAAGGAAATGGCAACATGTAAATGGGCCTTTACGTTATATTATCATAGAAAATGCTAAACTAAAATTAAAATTTTCATTCTACGTTTATAAATATTTTGTACAATCAATGCATCCTTTCCAGAATTCCATCCATATTCCCAATTACAACATAACTGATGTTTGTCACAATTTTATTATTCTGTTAGAAACTTTCGCAACACTACAAAATTGCACGTTATTAAGTAGCAAGAAGTTATCACTAAACCGCTGTTCTTAATCACATTAGCGGTTTTTACTCCGTGCAGCGGTAAGTACGTGGGACTGAGAACACAATTAATGGCAGTCAGGAGAATTCTTCGTGTTATCGTTATTTTACAAAACTGTTCGTTGCTTTTTTACTTGTTAAAAAATGTCAGATGCATGCCCCTTTTATTTACGTTAATCGATCAATTTGTTATATTGTGTTGCGACATTTTGTCAAAGGTCATTTTAGTCAATCTGGGGGTTTTGTCACATCCTTTTAAAAGCTTCTATGCTCGGACACTAGTGACACATATTTTATACATAGTGAGCTATATAATTACATAGTCAAAAAACTCTGGTTTTAGAAACATCCTAATAATCATAACAAAATGAAATATGTAGAATATTATTCACTTTTATTTAGGCTCAATTTAGAATTTAGACAATTATCAATCTGGATTTGCCAAATTATGCGGTCTAATGTTAATTTTCAATAGTTGGCAGTCCAAGTTGAGAGTTAAACCAATCGACCTCTATATTAATATAACATATTTTAATAAATCTCTATATACTCCTGTAAACCTCAACACATTACAAGCTCATGAGGCTGTACAAAGACTTAGTGTTAGCAAGCTTAGTGTTCCTTTTACTGAAGCCAGTGAACGGCGAAATTGCCCCAAGTCAGGTAAGCCGATTTCTTTGATAGTACTGACAGTGCATTGGCGAGGTCAAAGGGATGTGTCCAATGTGTTTGGTTTGGGCTGGAAGGTGTTTGGGGCATTTCTAGTTCGATTTGTGTCGAAAAGAAATGGATTATGTTACTATTGAACGAGGTTGGGAGGTGAAACTGTGAAACAGAGGTTGTATATTGCGTAATTTGATTACAAAAATGCTAAATTATGAAAAAAAATTAATACATGTGTGGCTAAATTCCCGAAATGGGGTAGCCATTACATCAGTAATTAATAAATTATTCAGATATTGTGCATGCACCTACAATGTAAAAGGATTAACAAATAAAGGCATCAAATGGAGCACGTCTGATAGTAATTTGCCGTCGGACCTCAATCAGATTAAGCTTCTGTGCAGACGGACCGGATCGTGACTGCTGGGCCGTCAGTAAAAATGATCTATGTACTTACATTTTTATGTATTGACTTGTAGATTAGCTTTCAATGAAATGTACCTAGTTACAGTAATGGGTTCTATCACATTAATAAATATCTCTCACTAGAGAGATGTACTTTAGATCATTGGTCATCACAGGCTTATCTATACATGCATATAAAATGCTTTATCCTTAACCGACCACTAAGAATCAACACAGATCCTAAACCAGACCAGCTGGTCGGTAGTAGAGATATGAAACCTGAAGGGTGTAATTGGTAATGTACATAGGCATGTAAGATACCTTAGTTTTCTAAAGTGAATTAAATAGAACATAATACAATTAAGCTAATATTTTAGAAAACCAGAGAATTTTTGAATTTCCCTTTTACCAGTTCCCGTGTAAGTTTTGGGAAATTCTTTCTTAGTACTTGCCTACACTCCCCAAGGAACATGTGTGAAAATATCGCCCAGTAGTTTCGGCGGTCTCGTCAAGTAAGTTATTTACCTATATATCAGTAACCGAAGAGTTTTATATTATATTTATACTAGTGGCCCGCCCTCGCTTCGCTTCGGTACATATCCTCTAAAATTTGGAATTCCTGTTTGTCCCGTTCCCGTAAAAATTTCTGAAATATGTCCTCAGTGCTTCCTTACACTCCCTACCGAATATACCTGTCATATTTCATCATTATGTGTCAAGTGGTTTGCGTAAAAATTGGGGATTCCCGTTTGCTCCGTTCCCGTGGGAATTTCGAAAAATCCGTTCTTAATGCTTCCTCGTACTCACGAATATACGTGCCCGATTTCTGCTTTATATTTATAGCGGTTTTCGTAAAAAATGGAATTCCCGTTTGTCCCGGGATCATCCCTACTCCGTGCTGTTTACTGGGTGAGAAGTGACACTGGTAGACGCCTGGGGTGATAACTTACCAAGTGATAATTGATCAGTTATCGCGCGGGATGAAAAATGATTAAATTACTAAAACAACTACTAAAAAATAGGGGCTGGTGATAGAAGGGTGAAAATTTAGGGTTGTATGTATTTTTTAATGCCACATTTCATAAGAATCGGTCAAGCCGTTTCGGAGGAGTATGGTTACTAACACTGTGACACGAGAATTTTATATATTAGATTTATTTAGACACTTAACTATTGTTGTTTGGAGTAAAGTAGATCAGTAGTTTTTACGCTAAACAAGAATCTTTGTTGAAATAATGTAGTGAAAGGCTGACCAAGGCATTGTTGTTTTTATAATACTTATACAATATTAATGGAAATCGTGAGCTTCTCTTTCAATAAACGATCATTTTAAAAATAAGACCCTTGATTAAATAACCACAGTGACATATTTCCGTCTATAAAAAGACGGAAACCGGCTGTAGAGGAAGACATAGAAGAAGAGCCTGGACTGCTCCTGGACCAGAGACCTGGGGGAGATCTGCGAGTGAAGACAATTTGACTATTTTACAAGAGACATGGTAGTTGTCAAAATCAAAACATTTCCACCAAATAGTGGTTAGACTTCAACACGTTATTTAACCTATGCGCAAAATGTTCTTCATCTTCAAGGCTTCATATTGGAGAAATGCTTTGAAAACTTGTCAAACTTCGTTGTCACTCGTAAAATTGTTACATTACCTAAAGCCCATGGATATCTTTCAGTCAGAGTCAGAGTGGGTCACTATAGCTTGAACAAGATAAGTAAGAATTCGAATCGGGCAGGTATTTTCCCAGCTTTTGGACATGAGGTGTTTTTATCTGTTTTGGGCGAAGATCAAACTATAATTTTCGAATAGGCTTTATTGGTACCGTTAATAGCTTTATATTACAAACTTAGTTAAGATTTTAAAATTTCAAGCTCTGTTTTCTAAATTTTATTCGGTACTTTTATTAAACCTACAAAAATAAAAGATTAAGCATGACAAAGGGTGAATCGAAAACAAATCTCCGTTCGTATCTTTTCAATTTCCGGAGCCGAATCCAATGTGATATTGAATATTTAAAGACACGTTGATACAGTTTCAGTGCGCTGTGGTTTTTTCAATAAAGTGAAGTGATTGAACAGTTTCGCTTGCGGTCATCGGCAAACATCTCGCCATTTTGCGGTTTGGAGCCTGTCATCAAAGATATCGAATAACAATAGAAAGTGAATGGTGTTCTTTGAGACACGTGTAGAATGGTAGTTAGATTTTTATCTGTTTTTTCTTTGTTTATGCACTCAATATTATATTTTTTCTTATACCAATATCACGTACCATAACATATAGTACATTATTAAATTAAGAGCCGACAAAGACTAGGGGTCTACTCTGAAATGCCGCTTTCGAATCTTTCGGTCCGACCGAAGCCTGACCGAATCGAAGCCTTTGACAGCCTTTGACCCTACTACGAAATTGCTTCGGATTCATTCATCTGAGTTCACAACTCATTCGGAACCATAGAGAATAATTCACATTGACTAATATTATAAGCTTTCTATTATCTAGCCTTATACCTGTCAAATAGAGTTCGATCGGACCGAATGAAAAAACGGCGCGACTGATCCGATCGAAGGAAGTTCGTAGTAGGTAAACACCTCGATATTCGGCCGATACTTCGTTTATCGTCACTTCAAAGTAGACCTCCTGGATCTATCTGAAGTATAGGGTTAAAGTGTCACTATCTTGATCAAGTTTTGGAAAAAGACAATAGAAACTTTATTCTTCGCATAGGCTATTTTACCATTGGGAAAATTGCCTCTAAATAGATATTTATTTCTTACGTCATATCTAACTGTGGACATTCCTATCAAGTATTATCACCAATGTTCGTATCATTTATTCATTTTTAAACTTTTTACGCTGCTTTTATGCTTAGTTCATAATTTGATTTTAAAAAGTAAAGAATTATTAAGTATCTCTAAACCATATTGCCCATTTGATACATAAAACATTAATATTCCTTAAGCAAATTTTAAAAAGATCATATTCTCTACAAATCCCGTGTATCTGGTTTCAATACAAAATAAAATAATACTTATTCAAATGAGTATCAGTAGGTAGTAAGAGTCGTATAGTCTACTCAAATAGGTTTTTAAAGATCCAGTATTTAAAATAAAGTTCAATACCTAATCGTCTATGTACGAGTACAGTCCAACGGATTATAAATAAATATTGTTGGGTAGGGAAGGTAAACATTGTATCATTACGTCACGACTAAATATATATTACGGCGTTATCGTGACAACTTTTACGTATTTTAAATATATTAAGGAGCTTTTTATACAATCAATAATTAAACACCTGCTAATACTTAATTACTAGCACGGGTCAGAATAGTGATTTTCTTTATTCATAGTATAAAATTGTAATTTTGTTCTGTTATTATTATTTAGCCACAAATTGACAAGAAGAGTTAAGCTTTTCTTGGCTGGGCATGCAGGAAAAAATGTGAAAGTTTATTAGTTATACGTCAGAAAAGTACATATAAAAAGCTAGGGAAGCAAGAAGAAAATGTTGACGATATATCATGTGGCTCACATGATACGTTACATAAAGATAGAAGCAAATTACCAATATTAGAGACTAACTTGTAAAAGTTACATTATAATAAACTTTAAGCTATAACAAAATGCAGTTCTCCAGTTGCATACTTGGCACAAGAACCATTATAAGATGTTATGCTCGAATGTACGTACAGTAGAGGAACTTTTAGATGCGGACACAGGAGACCGCCTCAATATTACAAAGTTTCATAGTAATTTCGAACATAGAGTTGGCGCTAGAAGCATATAAATAAAGGTAGGTACAGGAATCGTATACGTAGGCATAGCAAATCTTGCTCGAGCGTAAATATTTTGTGGTAAATAAGCTTAAGTGTACATACACATGCCGCGTGGTACCGGCAGAGTAGAATTCGTACCACCCCATGTCTGTATCGCGGGAGGTGAGCAGCAGCGCCTCCCGTGTTCACAACATAGTCCAAAATACAAACTGCGGTCACCAACCCGCCTGACCAGTGTGGTGACTATGGGCAAATACCCCCCATGGTAGCCTTGTGGCGTGCCCTGGGGGAGGCCTACGTCCAGCAGTGGACTGCAATAGGCTGATGGTTGTGGTGGTGGTAGTGGTGGTGATACATACACATAGCTGTGATCCCAAAATAGATCACGAAGAAGATCTTATAGCCACGTTATGGCGTACGGTTCCGGATGTAAAAAATCTGTGATATGTTGCTTATTTCAACACCTGAGAAAACGGCCCTTAGTTCCTAAGTCGACTCTTATGACATGTACGAATGGAGTTACAGCTGATGAACCATATAAATGTATAAAGATACAGCTAGTGAAACCCTGCATCCGCATACGTAAAGTACCTAAGCATAAAGTTCGGAAAGTATAAATGTTGAGATCTGGTTAAATATGTAATTATTTTTGCATTTTGATCTCAAACTATTACAGATACATCATTTACAAATCTATACATATAATAAAAATGTAATGGATTGCTGTCTGTACATGGAAGATATATGAGAAAAATATTATAGGAGACCTTTATCATCGCAATAGGACCCAAAACAATGATTTATTGAATTTTTGTCTGTTTGTCTGTGCGTTTGTGCACGCTAATCTCAGAAACGGCTGAATCGATTTCGCTGCAGTTTTCAGGAATATGTGTATATTGTGACAGGTTCCACTTAACATATAGACTACTTTTTATCCCGGGAAAATATTTTTATCCCGGATAATTTCGACATTTTGTTTTTTCTGTAGTCCACGCGGACGGAGTAGCGGGCGTCCACTAGTTCTTAATATAAAAGTCAAAGACAAAATTATATCATTTTATCTGATTGCATTTCATTGAGAATCGTCTATTTACGAATAGCTTTTTAAAGTGAGCTCAATGGACATTCGTATAAGAATAGTCCAAATGGAATAATTAAGCCAGTCTTAATCTGAGCTCAACCGAAGTTATTGAAACCAGTCCGGATTCTAACTATCTATATTAAATGCTTAATCGAAGGCTAAACGGTGCGATTAAACCAAGCTTATCTATTTTATTTCTTTATAGGAATTTATTTAAAGTTTTTACTATCGCATTCGAACGGTTCTGTAGATATCAACGTGAAATAGCTTCGAGCTCGGTATAATTTGTGATTATATTATCTTAGGTTATTAATATTGCTATAGATATAATATATTCGTGTGATTTTACGAAAGCTAGTTATTAATAGTTAAGTAAATAGTTTTCTTATCGCTATACATATAAAACGTAAGTTTGTATCAACGTAATTGTAGTTGCCTGCGATCGCAATCATGATTCATCCTGTTGGGTCAATGAAGAATGTAGAGCCTGGTGGTGGGCGAATTCCAGATAAACATTTGAACTTCTTAATAGTGGCGCATGAAGCGACAGTACGTAAGTATTCCTAGCATTCCTAAATCTATACAGGGTGTGTGTGACAGCCAGGCAAATACTGATATACCATTGTTTTGAGTTATACGACAGTGTTATTTCTCGCAGGAAATGCATTTTTAATCTGATTATCCGCAATGTTTGCTTTCCGCGCTAAATTTATCTAGCTATCCTGTGACTAGCTAAATGGGCTTATTGGTTATTGTGGGATTCATTGCTTTTTATGCCCAATTTTTTTAAAATCATCCATAGGTTAAAATTTTGTTTTTATGGCATTATCGAAGGGCTATTTAAATGAACTATGAAATTTTTTACCTGAAAAAATGAAGAAAAGTCGGTTAATTTTGGAATTTTTCTGAGAAAATTTTCACTGGTTTTCATCTCAGAATCATGGTCTGAAGTTACCATATCAATATTTGCCTGGCTGTCACAAACACCCTGTATATTCTTAGTGCCAGTTTTACCAATGATCTGATTTAACTGAAGAAATTTGATAGAGACTCTGTCTTGATCAAGTTTTAGAGAAAGACAGCATCATCCTTTAGATATTCTGTTCTGACCATTGGAAAAAGATAATCTTATGTTCAATGTACTACATATAAGTATTCAGTGCTTATAGTCACAATAAAACACTACGGCCTATGAACAAGAATAAGATTTATATAGTTCATAACCCGTTCATTCAATTACAAATGGTTTGTCGTAAATCAAATGCAGACTACTTAAAGTCAACACACAGAGAAAATTATCATAGCCATAGCATTACTGTCTGGTAATACGCCTTTTGTTTCTCGAATAAGCCTGATATGAATACCGGACATCAAAGTAGCCAAGATCAAACAGTTATCTCGACTATGCACGAGATTTTCGACTTTATATCTAGAGAATTTCCTACAAATGAAGCGAATGCGAGTTTGAAAGTCGAAACGTACGAGTACGTACACGTTTTTGAATAATGTAAACCTGTCTGAGTGCTAGAGAGATGACTTGACATTATATTGCATAGGGAACATGCTGGTACAGTATGGTAGTTCTTCATATTGATTGGATAGATACATATGGATTGGTCTCTTCCAAAAATAGTCTCTACTCATGCTTTATTTTAAACTTAGAATTTTAAAAATTGCCGTACATTTAGTTTCTCATAGCATAGTTGCTTACTATTGCAGTTATGGGTGGTCAGATTCGAGTGCTAGCAGAGGATTTTGCCCGATAGTGGACAAACACCAATTCGTCATCTTAGAGTAGAAATCTCATATTGACAGTGCAAAGGCAAAAATGCTTTGCCTTTGCACTGTAAAACGCCGTGAGGCGTGGTGGCGCTTTAGCGTTTTTGCCTTTCCACTGTCGATATGTATAAAAAAAGAACTTTTTATGTGTAAGGAATACTGTGTGCTGTATTTTGTACGTCTTTTATTAATATACGAAGAGTACGTTACCTATACATCAAATAAAATAAGTAGATGCCAAAAAATGTTGGGAAAAGATGTAAATTTTTTTAAATTTTTTTTATTACTTGGTCGGGCGAAATGTGTCCAGTGTTTATGCCAGTTTTTTCATAGACAGATATTATATTTATCTTCAAAAAATCTTGCTACGCGCGTCTATGTGCATTTATGCAGAAAAACGTAGTCTATTTACTCCACTTTGGACCCTAATATCTTGGGAACCAGACACTTCTCAGGTATGCTTCCATGGAGAAAAATGATCATGATGATGAGGAGATTCCGTAGTTTTTGAGAATTTTGACGACCAAAAAACACCCCGTATATACAGCATTTCTGAAATTTTCACTCTAAGGCATCAATTTGTAAATTTAACCTTCCGAATAGTAGCGCCTTATAAGATTTCAATATAACAAAGTTTCATGAATTTTAGCGCGTCCATGTCCATACAATACCAATGATCCGAACATCTCTCCGGACTCAGGAGCAAACTACAAATTATTCCTCCCACATACTTATGTAAGTGCACCTGAATCAATCAAAACGCATATTCGTTCCGCCTCTTATGGTGTGTAAGGGGCATTATGTTTATTGATTTCAATTTTTATTGCCCTCGAAATGGTGCGCGATGATTGTGCGGTGACAGCTTAAGTGGAGATTTGTAGTTTTAAGCGAATCTACATATTGAAATTTACCCTTGGAAATATTTATTTATATTCATGCTCTCATAAACTACCACATATATGAGATAATATGAATTAAAATTTAAAATAAAAATGCTTATTCTCTTACAACCGTTTATAAAATTAATTAACCTAACTGCATGATGATTTTAGTGCAATAAGAGATAATGATGTATTTAGGTAGCCCAACAAATCATTGTTATTATTAAGTGATTTACAACAGATTACTTTAGCCATAAATGAATAAATTACAATATACACAGATGACATAACTTTTTTCGATCTACTAGAAAAATATCCCACTCAATGGGATAGAAAACTTAATATAACAAGTTCTTAAAAGTAATTTGTGTAATACTGCAAAATTGCATGTCAACTTTCCAATAAGGAATGGTATAGGTAATTAATTCACGACTATAGATCGATCAAACTCCCTATACTTTACCGATCGGGTCGAGAATTCGCAATTGGTTCAAATATAAATAATTGAGCAGTAACCTTTATACACGTATGTCACTTGGGCACTTATTCAGAGCAATTACTTTTGATTTTCAATCGTTAAAATTACCTTTCTGTCTAAAGCTTTCGAAGACTTACAATTGTGAAATTATTTTTACTTTATTTTATCATACTACAACAATTTCTTATACGAGTAAGCCATACATTATATTTGAAGTACGTGAGAATATAATAATTCTTAGGTCTTTTATGTACTTACTGCACAGACTAAATGTAGACATTAACCGTCGACTATACTTGGGTTGAGGTAAGTATTCTGTGCCTTGACCCTAAAGTATTTTCAACGACGCAAAAGTATGTCTGTAGAGGTCTTTAAGGCTTAGTTATGTGTCCTAGTTCTGTTATTGCTGGTAATGCTACTTAAATGGACGTGTCGTTAAGTTAGAAATGTAGCAGTGTTCTTTTACGTTTTGATCTTTTATTTTAAACTTACAACTGCGTGTGCAGTACCTTGTTATTTTTCAATTCGATCCTTTGTCTTTTATAGGCAATGGTTTCAAATAATACCTTATCCTAATAATAGGTATCACCTCTACGAACTTACCTCTTCATAGCTCTACTGGGTGTAAAAAGACACTTTGTTCTTTTAATACCTCGTATTCTTTGTAACAACATGATCATTTTCTTCTATGAAAGTACCCCTGGGAAACCACAGGTTTCCAAGATATTGAGGTCCAAAGTTACATTAATATTTTAATTTTTTTTACATAAATCCATCTGAAATCGGTTAACAAACTTTTTTTTTTCAAAGATTCTATGTCAAAATGTTATAATGTTAGTTTTGTAGGTACATTTGTACTTTGCGCATCAAACGAATACGTTGCTTGCAATAAAATGACAGTATTTTTGTCGATTTTTTTTTGTCTTTTCCCAGGGTTGGTTCCATAGAAGAAAATGATCGTAACCTTACAAAGAATATGATGTATTAAAAAAACATTGTTTTCTATATATATATATAAGGTGTAACAAAAAGTGTATGTTAAGCGAAAAGCTATGTAAATAGCCCACTATAGAGAACCTATCCACAAAATTTGAGATCCGAAATCACATGTTTATTTTTCCCGGTAATATGGAGATTTTTTAAATATCTCAGGAATTTTCATACAATTTTGAAAATTAAAAATGTGATTTGAATCTCAAATTTTGGGAATGGGTTCTCTATACTGGGCTATTTATACAGCTTTTCGCTTAATATACCCTTTCTGTTACATACTGTATATATATATAACATGTTTTCAAAATTAGTAATTTGCTTTTGACACGACACTAGGTAGGTAAAAAGAAACAACTTTCGCTATGGAACAGCTGTTTTTTTTCTCACTCTTTCGGAGTTTGTCCCATAGTGAAAGTTGTTTCTTTTTACCTACCTAGTTTCGTGTCAAAAGCAAATCATAATTTTGAAAACACCTTAAGTATCTATTTTTAGAACCAAATGCTATTATAAAAACCCACTTATTGATATTGAACACACAATTGACCAATCTACCCCAACCCTTTAACCTCACCATTCAAAATTGCTTTTCCACATGATTTATATTGATTCATGTGAGAAAATGTAAAAGTGTTTAATATTAAATAAACCAACAATAGGGTCGATTCCGGCAGTGACACTTAAACCTAAACCTAATCTTAGTCAGGTCTATTTCTCTTCGTTCTTAACATAAATGGCTAAGAGAGAAAAGGACAGGTAGGACTAAATTTACGTTTAGGTTTAAGTGTGACTGTCGGAATCGACAATAATATCTATTTACGTGTGCGACTATGCGTGTTAACTGACACATCTATTTTAAACCAAAAATGATTGACGTTTCTTTAGTTTCTAAATATATGATCCAAAACATTCCGAGTTCAATATTGATATTACCTGTTTGTAAAGTGAACACAACATTTCTAGAAAATATTCTTCAAAACTAAGGCAACGTCTACACTTACATACTGTCATCTGCACCCAAGGGACTGACATCCAACTTTCTAGTAACCTCCACTATAGTAAAAATACATCTAGTTTTGACAAGTTAAGTTGTTTCAGAACAGACTATTCCAGTAGTTTAACATTTCAGGACGTGTGTAGCGCCATTGTTCTTTGGATTCGATTGTATTGTCTCATCGATTGCTCCTATTTATAGGGTATAATGTTACATTGAGTATAAGCTCAAGTAATAGAATAACGCGTTGTTAATCGGTTTCAGTACCTTAACAATATCTCATTTACGAAATTTCACTCTTCGTTAATTAAAATTGAGGTTGAAATTATGTAAGTTATAAAATTATTAATAAAGAAAATGGAAAAATTTCTTCACCCGAGTGGGAATCGAACCCACGACCGCTGCAAACCGTGCCAGCCGCTATAACCACTAAGCCACCTAGTCATTTACATGGATGACGAATTTTACCATCTCTTTTCTAAATTACATATTGAAAACGTTATTCCTCATCCCGATAGCTATACACTAGCCAAATCTCGGCAAGTAAGTTGTCTCATTGTCTGCTTAAAACATTATATTTGAAGTTACTGAGTTGTAACTGAAAGAGATTTGATTTGTTCACCCATTTTATTATTTCCCTAAACTGATTGAGGTATCTACTCATCAATGCCTAAATTATTTCAGTTTTAAAAATCTGTTTTTATATGTGATTTTATTTTTTTGTTGCTGTAACCAGTTTTACCATTGGTATATTATTAATTTGAATGTTAGCTCCAACTTCGCTTAATTCTTATTACTTAGAACCTCTTAACCCGTATATTTAATTGTATGTTTGCCGTAACATGTGAGTATTCGAGCGTCAGACATGGGTGGGTCCGCAAGATTTGTAGTTGACAAGTGAAGTTAAGAATGTCACTTATTGTGCTGGCTAAATGTGGGAACGAATGATTTTCGAGGTGGTAATTACTGTAATTGAATATTAAGGATGAGTTAGTACTTCCTATTCTACGGCCTTTTAATACTTTTATGAATCGGCATGGTCTAGTTGATTTTTGTTCGATGTTCCAAAGCACATTAGGTTATTTCTTACTAAATACGAAGTTAATGTATTAATTTAATGTTAATATTGTTCTATGCATGATTAATGCTAATTTCATGTCTCCACTACAAGTGTCACTCAAACCGAAGTTTCTACATAGTTACTAATAGTAAACTATTGGAAAATAGGTACTACATTCTAAGTAAATCTGACACACATAGGCAGATTATTATTTGCAAAAAATTACCTATGCGAATTTATTGTGTATCAAAGAGAGATAAAATTTTACCTTCACACAATTGTTATATATTATTAATTAAAAATTAGGACGCACCCATTAACTATTCCAATGCAGAGTCCAATTCGACTAGCAACGTCAACATGGTCGTTTATTATATAAAATCTGCCGAATGTGCTTCACTTTTAATAACACAAATATATCTCTGAATCATATCGCTCAAATCAGACGAATAGAACATAAAAATTCCGATACCACAAAACAAAATGAAGAAACAAATCTCAACCCAAACTGGGCACAAACAAAACATTAGAAACTTTGATATGAACATAAGAAATAAATACGGTCACAATCAGATAAGTATTTCACAATAGTACAATGACATAAAGACATCATATGATTCCATGACAATAAATTTTGAGAAGGGCGGTTTAATGGCACAAAAGGTTGAGGTTTGGGCCTAAACACGGATTTTTTAAAGAGAACTTCGTGAGATTTCCTTTGTATAATCTTCTGGGAACATGAGGAGTGATCAAAACACGGTAGGAATATTTGATGTGGAGGATTTATTGAAGGTTGAAAAATATGCAAAAATGTTGTATAAAATGTTTTCGATAACGTTGGCGAAGAGCAATCGAGTATATAATTTTATCGTGTATTTGTTAGATTTTTTGAATACTTATATCGTTTCCAATTGTGCTGATGTATTCGTATGCACCAAGAATAATACCCGATACCTGGGTATTTTAAAAACTTGGATTTGCGAAAACCCTAATACATATATATAGGTTAGGAACAATTTGAATTTATTATTTTAGTTTAAATATTTAAACTTATTTAATATTTGTTATGTGTCTAATATTTGCAGCCTGTTTTATTTTTTAAACAAGTTGTCATTGGATATCTAAATGTAATGTCAATAGTTTCTAAGGATAATTTAATGATGGTGTCATAAAGATGGCACGAAAAAGATACAGATGTATATACTAAAATATTGTGACGGCATCCCGCTGTGATGCATTTGCCAAAATGTGGGTTCTCTATCTGTATGTGGCATCACGTGCAGCTGATATCATTGTTGGGTCTATCAAATGCACATTGCACGAAAGTTTTGTAGAGTTAAAACACAATGTTGGTAGTTTATATTGGCGCGATGTACTTTAAACTGCTTTCCTATTGTTGCTGTTTAGCTTTTAACGACTTTAGATACTGCCATTAGTAATGATAGATTTTTTAACTGCTATGTTTTTGAAAAGCCTTTTTAAAGAATATGTTTATGTAAGAGTTCCTATAAATATAGCGAATATTCAATTAATAAATTGTAACGAGTGACAGCACCATAGTATCACGGGAAGTAGATGATAAACTATAGAATATAATTAATTGTGTTATAAAATTATGTTATACCATTATGTTACATATTTAATTGCTAACTAATATCTACTATGAAGAACTGCTAAACTTAAAAATTTAAAGCTTTTATAATTTCTCTCCTACTTGCTGAATAAAATTATATGAGTCATGTTTTAATCTCTACCGCTCAAGTAATTTAAGTAACTATTTTCAGCGAAAGAACGCGTAAGAATTTCTGTCACGAGTCCTTTGATCTTGAGATAAACTGAAACATTATTTACTATGCCTGTCTCATCGTACGCGATCTAGACAAATTAAACTAGTAACATGATAGTCCACACCGGGAAATAACTGGAAAGGATACAGGGTATATTCCAAGAACTAGCTTAAAGTTTATGCTTGGAACTAGGAGTTTTTAAAAGGTTAATGACGCTATTACTTTCACTGAAGTCGGTGATAAGCACGACGCAATGGTTAGTAGCAACAATCGCTCTCAACCTCCACTTACCGCTCTAAAGAGCTGAGCAAAAACTGAATACACAGCTCGAGCATACTTCAGACGGAAAAAAAGCACCAGGTGCCTACCAAACGCGTTCATTGTTCCACCGACGAGAAAGATTAATAAATCTTTAGAAAGAGGGGATATCTGCGGACAATCTCGCGGGTTGCGGCCTGCGCTGAGATGCGTTATTGCAAGCCTATTCAGATGCCATGGTTGAGGCCAAACAGGCCTTTTGTGATGACAAAGGTGTCGCGCAAAGAAAAAGGGGGTCCTATCGGCGATCGGCCTTATCAGATCGAGTTCCCTTCCAAGAGGTCTCAATAGGATAGACGGTTTTGAATGCGTCGGATCTAATTCCCTCGGCCATAATAATGTACACGGATTCCAATTTAGTGGGACATCAAATGCGCGCGCAATAAAACGAGTGTTATCAAACATCGGCTTGATAGGACGTATTGTGTTGGAAATGGCTGTTTCGTTTCGTATGACGTAGTTATTTTTATTGTTGCTTGTAATAAATATATGGGGAGGATAATGATGATGCCAATCAAGGTTTTCTTTCACTGGTATGTAACAAAGGTTAATTAATTATCATTTTGTGATGTTCACAATATATGGAATCACTACCTATACTATTTTCTCTTAAAAGACTGAAGTTTTCAAAGTAATAATATTTTGACAAAAAAAGGAATAGAACAAGTCAAATGTCAAAGTTAACAAAAACATTAGTGTAATAAATGGATTATTGACACTAACAAAAAATGATCATACAAAAACCATATGAATCTCATTATGACAAGGAATTTACAATTACAGTACGTTATTATACGTTTAGGTCGGCGGATTGACCGAAAACGAAGATGATTGATGCTTGTCCTCTATTTTGGGATAATCACAAACTACCATCGATTTCGAATGTGACACAGTTATTAGTTCAATTGTTAATATTACATTGCGAACTTATATATCTTTATTATATTTACATACTATATTTATATCGTATTGTATTTAATAAGAACCTACGTATTTTTGACGTTTGTTATACAAATTGATAAAAATGTCACTTTTGTGGACAATCACTCATGTATTTTGGGTCATAGACAGCCGTGTGGTATCGGCACAGTAGAATAGAACCACCCCATGCCTACCTGTGGGTATAAGAGGTGGCGATAAAGGGTTTTGTGGGGGTGGGCAGCTTCACCTTGACTATGGTCAAAAATCCTCTATAGCAGTATGTTGTGGCGTACCCTGAGGTAAGCATATGTCGAGTAGTGGACTGGATTGCAATAGGCTGATGATACACATATTTACAAATTATAATTAAAATTGATGCAGTTGTCAAGGCTGCTTCTGTTTTTAAATCTAAACTTACTATATATAAATAATCATCAAAGAAAGTAAACAGTGAATATCACATATCAAGATGATCGATCATTTTCAAAATCTGAGCATTCCGCTACACTGTATGCTTATTAAGTCCCATCACTTCTCTTTCGCTTTCTAAAAGTCGTCAGTAAACACAATACCAACAATTGGTCCGATCAATCGAAATATTAAGTTCGCCTGTCATTTTAACGATAGTCCTGTCCCGCTTCATCACACAATTTTCTGTAAAATCACCAACTCAACTTCAATTCTAAGTGTAGGAACACAAAGCTACATCTCGCTCGTTGATTGCGACTAGGAAGATAGAGGTTATAGTTGCTTTATGGGTTATGATTTATGACCAATGACTCCCAACGGGTTCTAAGTCCATGATAATTTTATTCAAACGCACCTCTCTTGTACACCTCACAATGCTACCTAAATTAGCTATGGGCGTATCACGTACCATTTTGATACATCTGATGTTGTAGACATCTTAGTGTGTGGCATGCCCACAAAAAAGGCGCTCTGTCATTATGTTTATCTGCTTACTTTAAATACGCATAATAAATGACATCATGCTTAATCTAATGATATTTTGATACACTAAAAGGGGTATGTAACAATAGGGACTATACAAAAAGGCTATTTTAATATCAACTTTTCTTCGCGATGTTTACGTGAACAACAAATAACATTGATTTTTATTCTGGAAATATATATTTTCTCTGAAGAAGAGTTATCCTAAAGCCGTATTCAATTATGTACAGGATTAGAAAGATAATCTTTACCAATAGGCTCATTGGAATTTTACATAAACTATTGATATGTACACGAACTGAGTAATAAAAAGATTTCATTTATCTATTCTAGTAAAAATGGTTTTATTTTTGGTTAAAATTACTTGTAATTATACCTAATACCTTTAGTTTACATTGTAGATAACAGACAATAATAACACGTTTCAGACATTTAATTTAAAACAATGTTACCTTCAAATTAAGTAAACACAAAACCGTGACCGTCAAAACTAAAAGTCAAACAAATGATTGCTAGGTCGATCAGTCCAAATAAATCATAGAATAATCGAGCTCGTACTCATCAATACATAGATATTATATACTCGTATGGCTGTCACGTGTAAATTTAAAGTTCTGCATAAATATTTATTATTTACTACCCCATTTAAATGTCAATACATTTGTGTTATTCAGTTGTTTGCAAATCGCTACCACTTACTATAAATTTGGCAACACTTTTTGCATAAAAGTTCTATTTTACAAATATATTATATTTAGATATTAGCTGATGTTTTTTTAAGAGGTTGAAAATACTCGTCAAATAATTTTAAGAGGTTTTACATACTCGTACCTGATCATTAAGATAGTATGCCAAATTATCCATTAGGGGATGAATTATTGTATGAGTGAAGACATTAAAGGAAAGAATCAATGCCTATTTATATATTTCAAGATTTCGTCAACCCACCGCGACCGCGCGGTTACAATATATGTACTTACAACAAAGACAAATAAAACGTCTTGTGACAAACTTTTTACCCGTCCAACCCATCCGTCATACCAAACGCGTCTCCAAGGAATTCATACAAATAAACTAGTAAAAAAACTATACCATTATTCAACCCTACCATTGTGGTGGAACAGATTACTTTGGTTGGGGGATAAAATCTTAACGATGTGACATAAAGGTGAGTAGCCATTCTTCATATCGAGATTTTTATTGATAAAGCTAGAGTAGGTATCAGAGAAGCTAACGCTTATGGGATTCGTCTACCTGAGTAGTTTTATTATAGTTACTAGCTTTGTCATGTACTTACATTATCTATCTTCTATTCTATACTGTACATATAATAAAATTGTAACGGATCGATGTTTGTGCACGCTAATCTCAGAAACGGCTGGACAGATTTCGATTCAGTTTTCAGGAATATGTTGTGACATGTCCTACTTAACATATATCTAGGCTACATTTTATCCCGGGAAAATGTTTTTATCCCGGATATATCGACATTTTATTTTTACTGCAGTCCACGCGGACGGAGTCACGGGCGTCCACTAGTTTCGAATAATAATTCGCAGGAAAATTCCTAAATTTTCCGACAATTATTTCGGTTTTCAAGAAAAAAATTGTGTAGTTCGTTTAAGTAGGCCTTAGATAATGACTTAAAAACAAAAATTTTACTTATGGATAACCAATAAGCCCATTTAACTAGTTACAGGATCGCCCGATACAATTAGCGCGGAACGCAAACATTGTGGATAATGAAATTAAAAATGCATTTCCTGCGAGTAATAACACTGTCGTATAACTCAAAACAATGGTACTTGTTAAGTATTTCAGTACTTGCCTGGCTGTCACACACACCCTGTATATAATATAAGTGTTTACAGACTGCTCTAGAAAGAGGGTTATGTTTTGTCGAGTATGTGTATGATGATTCTGTTCCATGTTTCCACCAATCACATCCACGTAGGTAGACTACAGATAAAGAACTAATAACTTCTTTTACCATTACTCAAATGCGGAAAGCTTTTGGCTCCAGAGCATGCTACCTATATTTCTTTAGCATGCTCTGGAGCCAAAAGCTTTCCGCATTTGAGTTTGAGATATCATTAGGTTCGTCGTCGCGAGAAAGTCACTGTCGCCAAGTCATAAAGTTTACGCAGTCGGGTTTTTTACTATGGTAAAAGAAGTTATTAGTTCTTTATCTGTAGTCTACCTGCGTGGATGTGATTGGTGGAAACATGGAACAGAATTTTCAGTTATTGAGGTTCCTAGTCTTGTATGGTAACAAAGTTGTAATATGTTGTTAAAACTGACTTTAAGATGCTAAACGTGGCGGTAGGATCTCCTTCGCGATTTTTGACAAATCTATTTTGGGCCTATGTATGTATGTATAATCCGTTAAATGCACTATAAAATTGGGTCAAGCACATAAAATGACACCAACATCTTCCAAATTTTACGACGACCAAATGTCTTCACAGATCTCTTGTAAAAATATTACAACTTTATAATGTTGATATCATTGCGTAAACGGATGTCTTAATTTACCGTAAACATTTCTTTTATGGACCGTTTTTTGTTTATGTTTATTTTAACGTGCTATGCTTAATTAGTTGGGCGATTAAAGTTTAACACGAATGGTACGGAATTGCTTTACTGACTTTTTTTGGAGTTTTTAAATATTTAAAATACCCAAGTCAAAAACAACGATACGGCATGTGTGTGTGTGTGTGCATGCGTTAAGGCGTAATAGGCATTCGAGAGGCCTTAACGTATTGTACTCGTATATGAAATTTTCACCTTCCGAACATTTTGTGGTTTTGATCTGACATCAGCTACAGTTTACAAAGAAACATTTATAATTATTTGACTAACCTTGATTCTAATTTATATTATGTGGTAAAGTCTTTGAATTAGGTTTAAGTGCCGTCTATTTAGGCTTTTTAATATATAATTAATCCATTAATAAACATCGACATTGCTTTCTCTCCTAATTCCCAAATTGGAAACTTCAAAAGAGCTTCGTCCATAGCCATTGGTCCGCATCATTGCGTCCACTGTCATTGGAGAATGTCATCGTTTATGGTCTATTTCGATACCGCGGATTTTTATGGCACTAAATAAAATAAAGTAAATAGTACTAGAGATTTAAATATACTAGCGCCGTTGTCGGATGACTTTATTACTGATACAAAGAATAATGTCTTTTCTATACATACATCCTGTTCCTAATTATTTAACAGCCATGGTGAGTTGTAGCAGAGCAATTAATATTTAATTACTTTTTTTTATTAATTTAAGTATATTTTTATTAGAATTTGAGGAAATTATTATCTACTTTGTTTATTGCTTTGATAACATCTTGATAAAAGATAGCTGTGGTTATATCCTGATTTTAAGAGGGGCATCCTTTACGGGCAATAGATGGCAATGCTAAAACTTTAATATACAGGGTGTTTGTGAGAGCCAGGCAAATATTGGTATGGTGACTTCAGACCATGATTCTGAGATGAAAACCAGTGAGCATTTTCGCAGGAAAATTCTAAAAAAAAATCTTTTTTTTTTGGAAAAAGATAGTGTGGTTCATTTAAATAAGCCTTAAATAATGACTTAAAATGAAAATTTTAGCGTTTGGATGATTTACAAAAAAAAGTTGCTTTCAAAAAAGTTTAACTAACTGATCAACCCCAAAGGAGAGTCACAAGTGATCCAAAAAACAATTATGTATCACAAAATAACCAATAACCCTATTTAACTAGTCACAGGATCGCCCGATACAATTGGCGCGGAAAGCAAACATTGCGTACGAGTATAATAAAATCAAAAATTAATTTCCTTCGAGTAATAACACTGTCGTATAACTCAAATGTACTGTACAGGTACTCGGGTTCAGGTAATAGGTACTTGTTCAGGATCTCAATATTTGCCTGGCTGTCACAAACACCCTGTATACAGGATATAACAGAAGGGGTATGTTAAGCAAAGTGCCATGAATATAGCCCACTATATAGAACCTATACACATAGTTCGAGACTCGAAATTACATGTTTAATTTTCCAGATAACATGGAGAATTTTATTCCGAAACAACTGAGAAATCTTAATACCTACAATCTTGAAAAATAAACATGTGATTTCGAGTCTCATGTTTTGTACATAGGTTCTTTTTAATGGGCTATATTCATAGCTTTTCGCTTAACATACCCCTTTTCTTACACCCTGTATAATGTTAAAAAATATATGGTAGATAAAATTATTAAATATTGTATTTTTATTCCGTATTTCACCTCTTTCAGAAATAACATTATTTCGATACGTCCTTTTTTATTATGTTCCATATTGTAGTCTATGTCTTATTTATACGAGTATCCTATAAAATAACTCACAAAAGCTGTACCTGTATTCAACAAACGCGTCGCTCTCCTATCTAGCTTTTTCTCCGCCTATAATAAGTTCACCGTGGCAATACAGAAGCAAATTGAGCGTAGGAGCAGTGTGTATTGTACTTAAGCGCATAACTCCACTTATCTCGCGCTGCCTAGCTACCGGTTCCATCCGAGTATAGTCAGGCTCATAAATACTCAATATCTTTTTAATATTTTCTTATAATTCTAATATATATTCTGTTATGAATATGGCAGTTCTTTTTTTGTTATCATATAGATAGATGCATGTAATAATATAATAATTATTAATAAAGAAATGGAAAAAATTCCTCATCCGGGTGGGAATCGAACCCACGACCTCTGCATTATAATAATTATTATTAATTGAAAAAATCCTTACTTATGTATATACCGTAGGTAACTTTAGGTCAAAGAATATACTTACTCTCTAACGAGCTTTAGGTACATAATTGTAAAATTATGAACTAACTGCATAATTATAATATTTCCTATGTTTTGTTTATTCGTATGTACGTTTAGTAACATTCAATTGCCTAATATTGCGATAGATATAATAAAACACAAATCTAGAAGAGTCATAAAGATATATACCTACTATAGAACTAGAACTATCGCAGCTAAACTTTTACGACTAGAGTTTGCAAGTACATTTTTATGGGCATAATTATTCTGAATGAATAATACAAGCAATATTTGCGAAATTACACTTTGAACCTGATATCAGTCAGGCCATATCAAGTTTTATCTCATAAATCTCATCTGAGATTCATTTGACCAACTATACATCGTTTCATTCTTTTAGATGTTATTATAATATCCAGTGTCACTTTATTTATATTATTATAATATAATTTATTTTTGTTTTGAAATGATAAACTCTTATTATTTTTTATAAAAACCAATTACTTATTTGTTACTAATATCTCATGTTCATTTATGAACGTCATACTTATAATAATTATATGGGTAATTTTCAACATCAATTTTTTATTAAATAACATTTTACAAGCCGTCCACAAATGAAATAAATAATTTCATTTCACATTTACTGTTTAATAAAATGAATTGTAGATTAAACCTTTCTGCCTCCCTGTACAAAATCCACATGCACATTTCATCTCGGGTTTCTCACTGTACCCGAGATGAGGCCTGAGATATTGACTTTTTATTTATTGACATTTTCTAATGTGCCTCCACCACCATTCATCATTACTCCGATAGCATTCGGCCTGATAACACGTATTGTTTGGAATACTCATAATGGAATACCGATACTGTTGATATACGTGGGTGTTCTTAATCTGGCCGGGTGAAATCTAAAAGTGCCTAATGAATGATCGGCCAGATATTAAGTGGACACGATTTATCGTCATTTCTTCTTAATGTAGGAGCTCCGATAAGCGCGCTCAGTTAAATGGTGTAACAGTAATCTACCAAAGTATATACACATTCGTCAGCGTACATCACCTTTCTCCTAAAGACGTTAATACTAATTTGTACGTTCTGATGTGAAAAAGGTTAAAGTTCAAAATTAATCAACGGTGGAAAATTCATCAATGATAAATGTAATGATTGGTGTTTTTTGTTACTATCTCAGATGTACTGAATGCTATTTGTCAGTGTGAGATAGTGTTACCTATTCATTGAATATAATATGTTAACGTCATATGAACCGTTGTACAGTTTTTAAAAAAGATGTAAAGGCCATCTGATGATCTTTTGAAAGAACACGTCATATTAGTAAAAGTCACAAAATATATATTCAGAAGTTGTTTATATCTTGTTTATTTTTGTATTCACATATTGTAAATTAGGTAGGTAATATGAGTTCTTTAAACGATCTACGCACCACAGTTTTTTATATTAAATTACTTAAAAACTTTACAATATTGTTACAAAACCACGTCAAAGTTAGGTTATGATTAAAAATAATATACTCAACATAATTTATAAAAACATTTATCATTTTTAGACAGTGTTTAAAATAAATTATTTTGTAATAACTCGGCTTATTTCTAAACATGCGTATTATACTACTATAATATATAAAGTCTACACATTATTAAGTACCTATATAATGAGTATCCGCCAGATAAACCCTTATTGACTCGGAACTAACATCCCTTTAGAATATTTGATCAACAAAATTACAAAGAACAAAAATTGGGTCTCCAATATCGCCGATTCAGGGAAAGTTCAAAACGAACTCCAGCAGTATTCTTCGAAGCGGAACCCACAGAGCAATTATCGAAACAATAAACCTAAAATTTGCGCCGTCTCCTGAAACCATGAATTTAAAGATGTCCCTGGATTCAACACTCTTAACACCTACTTTAAGCCAATAGGTACCCAGCGTGACACTTTATTTAGCAATCTCTTCAGCCGCAAAAGTTCATTTGATAAGTTATTTGCAAAAAAACATATCACATCAATCAAAGTGTTTCGAGTGGTAATTTTTAAAAATATTTTTTTAGTTTTGTCTCTGAAAGTAACCATAGGTAGTGCTTTTGCTAAACAAAGTGAGCAAATCTTAATATTGTTCCATTTCAGTCTGAATTTCTATCACTTAAACAGAGATGCCTTCTCCAATATAACTTCAAGCAGATATTTGGGGTATTGCATCCAGCAACATCTTTAAGCTCATGTCTGAAACTGTCTGTGGTCACCGATGCGACTTCGCCGAACCCAATTTCAGCTCAAATTCATTACCGACCATTCAGCTATCACAATATGGCGATTAGAGATCCATTTAAATTTAATTAAGAAAATCCGGGAAAAAAGGAAGTCGTAACTATGTCCGGGGCTTCTAGGAACTCGTAGTCTTTGATGTTACCCTTTATTGCGGGAATTGCAGACATTTATGTCTCATTTTGTAGGAATTTATGGGGCTTCTACAGAGTATGCGTTACTGACATTTCGTCATTGCGCATGCAAAACAGCGTACGATCACTTTATAAATATACCGCGTCATACCAAAATGCGTAAATATACAGGAAATTCAAACATGTAATAAGTAAATTAAAAATTTGCAACGACATCTTTTAATATTTAATTTACTTTATCTCGGATACTAAGTTATCTCTTCCTCTTGTAGAATAAAGAATTAAATGAAAAAGCAGATACACTATTTTCACAAAGTTCTTACGCGGTATTGCCCGCACAGCGACGATTTGCAGTGTAAATCAGCTCTATACAAAATATTTATATCAAAGAGGAGGGTTATGTTGTACCCCTCAGTTCCTTAGATCTGAGGACGACATTGTTGGGCCCGACAGTTTACTAATGTACTTGTGTAATAATTCATTTGCGTATTATTTCTTGCTAAGCTATAGATCATAGCTTTATGAGCTATTTGATAGTTTAAGTGCGTAATATAATAATATCTTTTGTTAAGTATCAGTAATTATTAAGTGCTAGGTTCTGTTAATATGAAATGAACCTTCTTTAATTGAGAAGTCACGTAAAATATTTTAATTTATTTAATTCCTTTTATAATATATCACATAGCTTACTTTACAATGTACGTTTTTAAACTAAAATTAATGTTATCTTCCATACGTTTATCGGTGTTTGTCCACTGTTTGGATTTGACTTTTAACAGCTATTAAACATTGCAGAACCTAATATAAATATTAAGAGTTCGTCTAGAAAAATAAGCGTTAATAATAATAATCTGATTTGTTAAGGTGAATTCAATTCAATATCAAATTATGAAAATTTACGATACTATTACGAACTTAGTACTAGACATAAAGATTAGAGCAAGGATTCATAACTTTACATTTTAATAACGGATCCGCCAGATGTTCTGGCGAGGTCAACTAACTTAGTGCGGCTAAAATGAAACCTAAGGGACCTGATTCACTTGGACACTATGGTAACGTCACTGGAAAGACAAGGTGTCATAGAGCTAACAAGAGAAAGACTTGAGAGACCTTTGGGTGTGTTATGTCCCATTGTCATATCGTCAAGTCTGTTTAAATTTCAGTTTAGTCTACTTACGATTTGTCCAATTGATTTATTTTTACAGAAATAAAACAATAACAAAATAGTGAACTTCTTTGGCACAAACGTAATTCGTATAAATAGAGTAACTGGTACATAACATAAGTAATATAAATGAAATTGTATTAGGCGTTACAATTCGGAAGTTCAAACATTCACTATGGGTGCGCCCACCACCGGGCCCTACACCCTCCACTGACCCTCGGATCTGATAACTCATAACTGCGAAAACAGGCACTTGCACTAACTACAATCGCCACGAGAAACCAGACCATTAAAATTAAAGTAGTGTGTTGGGTTTTAGAGTTTCATAATAATTAGTGGTTTACTAATTTACTAAGTTTTTGATTTCGGAATGGTGCAATGTATTGTCTTGCATGCTAGGTGCTCGGGTCTGGTTAGTAAGTAATATATAAAATATAGATATTTAAAATTTCGTTAGATAAATAATACGTGAAATACACGACTGTGAAAGGAAACATGAAGTAGTTACTACAGCCACGTTTAACATAGTGGGGCCAGATGTAAAAAGAAGTGGCAAGTTGCCATCTTATCGCTAAGGATGTTCCATAGTGGGCACTTTCAATTTGCACGTGAAGACCTGCATCAGCAAAGAAATCAACACAATATTACCTAGATACCAATTGTAACCAGCCAAATTCAGAAGGTATCACATAAGTTGTAGCACTAGTGGCTCCACCACTGGTATCCTAATGAGCAAGTACTTTATACCATCTGGAAAGCCATTTTCTAGATTACAGTTTTGATATAACTTAATCCTATTGAAATATTTTTAGATTGATGCTAGGAAGGATGATCCATTTTCCATCTAAATGGGATTTTATGAGTCAACATTACATGTATCTCGACAAAGCATATTATTATTATTTTTACTGAAACTTTCTTTTAGAACTTATTTTCAGAATCGATCTTGATTTGATTTATAATGATTGTTAAACAGCAAGTACGGTAGGTAGGTACATTAGGTGTTTCTACGTCAGGTCTACCCGAAACAAATTTTGTTCCTAATTTATGTAGGATTCTTACGTCCGAACAATCGTTCCATTTTAATTACTTCATTACAATACAGTATTCAAATGATGCTGCTTAGTTTTTGTCACAAACTCTGTAATGAATGTTAATCTGCCTAGTAAATGTAGTTGCCAAGTAATGAGCTCTAACAACTTAATTCTCTGCATTACAGTTAGATGTTTTTCATGCTACTGCTGTGTCCATAATAATCATATTATGAGTCTGAGTTTTGTTTAATAGGTTGTCATATCTATTTCAGATTGGGGTGTATGGGGTCCCATATAACTTCTAACGGGACCCAAGCCATCCTCACCTGCTCGCGGTGCACCCTGTAGAACAACGAACGAGGCTCTGGCCACCCGCCAACACGTATTGGACCAGCGTGGCGGGTTACGGTCCAAATCCCCCCCCCCCATGAGTAGTAATCTAGGAAGGCCCCAAGTGCCCGGCGGCTCCGGAGGCGACACTGGCGTGTCCGACAGGCGCCGGTCAAGTGCCGGAGCCAGGGGTGCTAAGAATCCCCGGGCGGGTTCCAACTGTACGACGACTAATGCTTCGAAAATGGACCATATGCGATAACGCTGGTGACGTACAATGCGCGCACGCTGAGGGAGGACACAAAGCTCGATGAGCTGGAAGAGGAAATGACTAAGTTGCGGTGGGATATTGTAGGGTTATCTGAGGTCCGAAGACAGGGAGAGGATACGATAACCCTGAAATCTGGCAACTTACTCTACCACCGGGAAGGTGATCATAAGTCTCAGGGTGGTGTTGGGTTTATCGTCCACAAGTCCCTCGTAAACAGCATCGAATCCATCACGAGTGTGTCGAGCAGGGTAGCATACCTGATACTCAGAGTATCAAAAAGGTACTCGTTGAAGGTCATCCAGGTATACGCGCCGACCTCGACGCATCCGGATGACGAGGTGGAGGTTATGTATGAGGACATAAGTACAGCCATACATATGTACCTCTAAAACTCATTTCTGTGTTGTTATGGGGGACTTCAATGCGAAACTGGGCAAGCGGGGTGAGAATGAGTTGAAAGTGGGACAATTTGGATGCGGCGACAGGAACAAGGGCCAGAGGCTGGCCGATTTTCTAGAGATGGAGGGACTCTTTATGATGAACTCCTTCTTCAAGAAGCCGCCTCATAGGAAATGGACCTGGCTCCATCCCAACAAGCACATGAGGAACGAGATAGACATCACATTGACCACCGATAGACGGATATTCAATGATGTCTCAGTGATCAACAGGGTGAAAACCGGTAGCGATCACCGAATGGTTCGAGGCACATTGAATATTAATGTCAAACGGGAGAGATCACGACTAGTGAAGTCTACACTCCGACCCTCATCCGTGCACACTCAAAACCCCGAGAGCTTTCAACTCGAGCTGACAAACCGCTTTGCTTGCCTAGAGGATTGCATGTCAGTGGACGATATAAATAACAGGCTGGTAGAAACTGTCCACACGGTGGGGTCTAAATTCTTTAGACCTAACCGTAGAAATAGACCCCAGAAACTAACTGGTCATATCCTCAACCTCATGGCGGAAAGGCGCGCAATGTCTCTGCAGTCCTTTGATGACGCTGAAGCATATCGGCAGCTCAATAGACGTATCTCCAAGTCTCTGCGACACGACATCCGTAGCTTTAATACTCGCTGCATTAAGGAGACAATAGAGCGAAACCAAGGCTCCAAACTGTTCGCAAGAGAATTATCTATTGGGCAGAGCCAGTTGATGAAGCTGAAGACAGAGGACGGCAGTGTAGCGTCTACCATACCAGAGGTACTAAGGGAGATTGAGAGGTTCTATGGACAGCTATATACCTCGGTCGCTAAACCTGTTAGATTAGGCAAACACCCAAGAGCCAAGCTCACCCGACACTATACTGAAGACATCCCGGATATCAGCCTGTACGAGATTAGGACTGCCCTTAAACAACTCAAAAACAACAAAGCACCGGGCGACGATGGAATTACATCAGAGCTTCTAAGAGCGGGTGGAACTCCGGTACTAAAGGTCCTCCAAAGGCTCTTCAATTCCGCCCTGCTCGAAGGCGTAACGCCGGAAGCATGGAACAGAAGTGTGGTGGTGCTGTTTAAAAAAGGCGATAAAGGCGATGAAGAACTATAGACCCATCTCGTTTCTGAGCCATGTCTACAAGTTGTTTTCAAGGGTAATCACGAATCGTCTTGCTCGCAGGTTTGATGACTTCCAGCCTCCCGAACAAGCCGGTTTCCGAAAAGGGTTTAGTACCATAGATCATATCCACACGCTACGGCAGATTATACAAAAAACGGAAGAGTATAATTGGCCACTATGCCTAGCGTTCGTGGACTATGAGAAGGCCTTTGATTCGATCGAGACATGGGCAGTGTTGCGGTCTCTCCAGCGGCACCGATATTCACCATCGATATATCGAAGTGCTGAAGTGTTTATACAGCAATGCCATCATGTCGGTACGAGTACAGGAGCGGAGCACTGAGCCGATTTCTTTGCAGAGGGGAGTGAGACAAGGAGATGTTATTTCTCCGAAGCTCTTCGCCAATGCAGTGGAAGACGCCTTTAAGCTTCTCGAATGGAAAGGACTTGGCATCAATATCAATGGCGAATACATCACTCACCATCGGTTCGCAGACGACATCGTGGTCATGGCAGAATCGCTGAAGGATCTAAGCACAATGCTCGATGGCCTCAATCGAGTCTCCCAACAGGTGGGCTTGAAGATGAACATGGACAAGATGAAGATCACGTCGAACGTCCATGTGCCGCCCACTCCTGTACTGGTTGGGAGCTCGATGCTTGAAGTTGTTGACGAGTATGTTTACCTGGGACAGACGGTCAAACTAGGTAAGTCCAACTTTGAGAAGGAGGTAACTTGGCGAATCCAACTCGGCTGGGCAGCGTTCGGGAAACTACGAAGCTTATTTGTGTCCAAGATACCCCAGTCCTTAAAGACGAAGGTATTCAACCAGTGCGTGCTGCCGGTGATGACCTACGGTGCTGAGACGTGGTCTCTAACTATGTGCCTCATAGAAAAGCTCAGGATCGCACAGCGAGCGATGGAGAGAGCTATGCTTGGGATCTCTCTGCGTGATCGAATCAGAAACGAGGAGATCCGCAGACGTACAAAGATCAACCGACATAGCTGAACGGTCCAGCAAGCTGAAGTGGCAATGGGCAGGGCACATAGCTCGAAGAACTGATGGCCGATGGAGTCGGAAAGTTCTAGAGTGGATACCACGTATCGGCAAGCGCAGCGTGGGAAGGCCACCCGCGAGGTGGACGGATGACCTGGCCAAGGTTGCGGGCGTCGGTTGGATGCAGGCTGCTTCCGACCGGTCGGAGTGGAGGTTGTTGGGGGAGGCCTATGTGGACTTCTCAGGGCTGTAAATGATCTATTTCAGATTTTAGATCATGTATGTGAAAAAAAAATATTTAAAATGTTACGTGCTATTTTTATGACACCTAGTTTGTGAAAATTTATCATTATATGCAGTATATTTCGCCAAATGCTGGGTAACTCGTTTTATCTTACATACATTCTGGGCTCCTGTAAAAGTCAATCAGTTAATGTAATATTTAAAACATAAAACAAAAAACCGTCTTTGAAATTTTCTTCAAGACTCGTCTAGCTAATTTAAGATAGTAATAATAATAATAATAAAATTTAATATAAAAACGAATAATAGAGGTAGGTATATAGAAAAGTTCTGAGTGTGAAGCTTTTAATACTCAAACTCGCTCTCCTACAATGAGCAAGTGACATCAAAATGTAAGTAAAAAATAACGGCGCGTACCAGATGGCATTCACTTGCGCTAGGCAAGTTGTTCATTAGCTTTTAAATAAATTCATTAATAAGCCTCTGAGACAGGCAGTCGGCGCAGAAATCTATAAATCAAATAGTGAGGGAGTGTCACAGACAAAAGACGATAACATAATGCCAATGAACACACGAGTGGGAAGGATGACGAGTAACTTTGGAGATCTGAATTCTTCCTACGCTTATAAGCTTAAGTTGTATGTATATAGACTAGTATGTTACTTTTGGACAGTACATGATGCAGTAGCGATAATAGAAAATATATGTCGTCTGAAATTAGGTTCGTTAAGGCAAGGTATTTGCCGCTACCAACTTCGTTGACTCTAGAATATAATAGTTCAAAGGAAGAGAAATGCAATTAAATGTCCTAATATAATAAACTTTTAGAAAGCTTAATGTCTATTTGTATGCGTTTCACTAGAATACATCACCTGCATCTCCTTACACTTGTCACTCATTTTTAAAATCTGACGCCGCTCTTTTGCGAACCTGCCTTTCTGGCTACCCCATTTTTAGAACCAGGATACAGCCATCTACTATATGTATATATGTGTAATACTCTACACTAACTAGTACATATTTTTTTAAGTCATGTCATAATTTGAAAGCAATCATAATAATAAAATACTTATCTGTATGTCTCGGATTTACTCCATTTCTAAAATGTGATTCCCACAAATATCTTTCTTTACATTCGACGAAGCACGTAGGTATATTAATCTATGTGACATTCTCAACATTGAATCTGGAACATTATCTTGGTATTTACGTCCATAAATTCATGAATAAATATCACATGTAAAAATGTTACTTACACAGTCAGTATTGGTTAGAGGAAATATCTCAATATGGATAGGTTCGCTAACTACTATAGGTATATGAAATGAATACTTATCTCTAGTCTCTGAAAAGCTAAGCAATGTTTGATCGTTAATTGAACTGTCCTTTTGCTGCAGATTTGACACCAAAGAAACCGAGCGGCAACCATTTTAGGACCATTTATTGAGTATTTCGTATGAGTAGGGTAAAGGAATACAGTTGATACCTTGACTGACCGAATTATGATGGTCTCACCAATCTATCTAAAAAAGGATATTCAACGTATTTAAATACGAATTTGAGTTAAACCACAACTTAGTATTTGATTGAACACAGTTGTGTGTCTATGTATATAATAGTTGTGTGTATATTATATAGATAGACACACAACTGTGTTCCCGAAATTGGGTAGCCAAGACAACATAATCATAAAAGAGCTCCCATAGCCACATGTAGCATAGCGGAACCGTTTTAAAAAATAATTGACTCAAACCCGTAGGAACCTACTAACAATAGCTTGCTGCACCTTTCATTTTCACCACATCACAACCTTTAAGCAGACATTTCCATGACCCCATTTCAGATAAAAATTTAACAGCACACGCTATCTTTTCCCCCAAATATACCCTCAAGCGTTTGATGTACAAACACACGTGTAACTGTATCACCTTTAACCCTAAACTGATTCCGTATACGTCGTTAAGGAAGGCAATGTACCGAGACGGCTTCCGCGCGATTTATCTACGTTAGCGCACCGGTGTGCCATCTATCGCGCTATGAAAATGACAGCTCCATTTTTTTATATATGTGCTGATATTAAAAAATGTAAGGTGTCTGGGTAATGCCTAGTATTGTGTATGTTAAGCGATATGTAATTATAACAGCCTATAATGTCTAGGTTTGGGAATTTGGGATTCAAAAAGGAATGTTTAGACTCAGAATGTTCAGACCCAGACTGTATGTGAATAAATTTACATAATGCCTAACAAGTATTTGTATGTATTTGAATTCTCTGAAAACCTTACCTGTCTCTAATTATTTTGACGATTTTCTGTGTATTCTGACGTTTTTATTAAAGTTAGGTAGTGTCATGTCGCTAGTTACCTTTTTTTACATCATATCAAACGCATTTATCATCCGAGCAGCACTCATTCGCATACGCACTTCCGGAGAATGTGGATAACATATTTGTAGTTGCATGTATAGACAGACATATACAGGATGTAACAGAAAGGGTATGTTAAGCGTAAAGCTATGTAAATAGCCCACTATAGAGAACCTATTTCCAAAATTTGAGACTCTAAATCACATTTCAATTTTTCAAGATTGTATGGACATTCCTGAGTTGTTTCGGAATTCTTCATACTATCTGGAAAAATAAAAATGTGAATTTGAGTCTGAAATTTTGGAAATAGGTTCTCTATAGTGAGCTATTTACATAGCTTTTCCCTTGACATACCCCTTTTGTTACACCCTGTATAGATAGATACTACTGTGTTCCTAAAATGAGGTAGCCAAAACTTCAGCATCATTAAACACAGCCACGTTTACATGCATATCACCAAATAATGTGTCATGTTATGTACACCTAACACCTATACATAACTTTGCCTAAAGTAATAAAGGTCACGTTACCCGATTCGTACGCACCTACCGTTAATAAAGCTGTATACAAGATTTGTGGTTGGCTTATAACTGGAACACGCGAGGTAAATGAGTAAAGAAATATAGCTATATTCGGATGTAAATAATCCCAAGAGAGAGATACGAGGTGTTAAATTAATCAACTTTTATTATGAAGAATCAGTAAAGTAGATAGGCAATTAGGAAGTTACAGTTATGTAATCTGTTTTATGAATTTGTTGATGGTTCAGTTATCGCATGGTCTCCCAAGAAATAGGTTTATTTAAATAAATTAATATAACATTCCATAAGTGATTGACAGACAGACACAGCCGGAACTACCCTGCGTGTAGAAAGATGAAAATTAGCAAAATTAGCTTAGGGAATACAAAAAAAACCCTGCTAAATCTGGAATTGTAAGATAAGATTTGAGCAGATAAAGTAGCGAACAGCCGCGAGTTTACATAAAAACTACATTAAAAAAAAATGCAAATTCACTTCAGTTTTTATACCGTAGAAAACGTTGATAAGAAACAGAGTTGCTTTCTTAATAATATTGGTCGAAAATTATACATCATTTCCACATATTCTCATTCAGCTTGGCTTAAGTTGTATCCCGAAATGTTTTTATTCGTGGAATCGAGCCATCTTGGGATAAGGGATTAACTACGATGACTCTCTTACAGGAAACGGGTCAGTGTTTGTTTTATATTGTCCAATTAAGAAAGGTTATTTTTGTCGCATATAAGTATATTCCTTGTTTATACTTATGTGAAATTTCGTTTTGTTCTTTTGGTTTTAAGCAATACAAACAGAATTAAATTAGTTGGTTTTGAACCTGCTAATTCGAACATTTCCGCGACAATTATATAAATTAAATTAAGTATTTTCCTATAAGTTCTGCTAGTTACTTACAAGGTCTCTGGCCACTCCAACCTAAATCTCATCTCATTTTACTTTCCGAATAACTTAAAGATGACATTCTGCGTGCAGACTTTGCTAGTTTCTATTGTTTTATCTATAACATCACAATTTCTTAAATATCTAATATATATCAAAGCTAACGGTAAACGATGTAAATAATATACCTACGAGTATATCTACATACCTGTATCACAAGTTAGTTGGTATGGCTGTCAAACTAATATAATTATGTCACTAGTATTGAGATAAGAATAAAATATCTATAAAGATACAAATTCCATAAATAAATTTATATTTTAATTCAGTTTATTTAATCCTATTTCTATTTCAAAATAAATTGTTATTTGTAAATGGTGAGATAATTATAAATTCAGAGAAGGTGCTAACTTCGCTCTTTAAAATTAAGGTATAACGTCACTAAAAGCTTCAGAGCTAGTATTCATTAGAATCTAAGTAATTCAAAATTTAATACAAAAAGTTTTAAATGCAAATCTAGTAAAGATCTTCTAATTACTAAATTGGAATAAGAAGTTGTTTTACTGAACTTAGTAGAATTTTGCTGTTTGGCAGCTTTAACGCTAAAATTATTTCCAAGTTTTCATACTTTGAACAAAAATACAACGCTTATTACAAGCACGCCATTTATTTGATACTGACGCAATTATTATCTGAAATCAGTAGTTTCGCTGGTGTCTATGTAGTCTTTCAAAATTGAACTTACGGTATTATAGTTCGACTTTTTACCACACGTTTAGTTAAGTTTGTATACTGTGGAACTTTACCACAATCAATACAGCTAAGTCATGTAATCGATTGTCTTATCACGATCTTGACGGCCTAACAAGGAGACCTTGTGGCAGTCTTTACAAAATAACATTATTCCAAAACTAGAGGCGTGGATTGGTTGAGAGCAGATTGGCAATATTTTATGATTACATAAGCTTAGTAGCTACAAAACTATATCATCAGATATAAATGGTTGAAATACAGGTGAAATACAGAGTGACTCGTATTATCAATTTTAAAATATGAGTAGGGTAAGATTTGTGTTCAAAATTTTGCCTGTAATATGTTAAAAGGTATAAAACTATAGTTATTTATAACACATAACTTTATTTACGTAGATAGATTTTTCGTGATAAATAAAAATAAAACGCTATTCAAAAGCACAAACTAACAGATAAATAACAGATTAACTTTTTAAAATTCAAACATACTTATTTCCTGCCTTAAATCAAAAAAGAAGTATCGTGTTATTGCTCGTCTGCGCGTAGAGTTTATATAACTTAAATATAGATTTTATATAACTTTTTTATCACTGATCGCAGTCAAAAGCAGAGCTATTGTTAGAAAAACGTGTCTATAGAAAGTGAATTTTACTATTTGAAATATATCCCTTATTGGACTGTGGTCAGCGACCCTGCTCCCTTAGAGCAATATCGACTACTAACTAGATTTGTAAATTTACTTCCAGTTTCTTTCATCTGTCTTATTATGTTGAGTTTATACAGGTAGCATAGACAAAGTCTGTTAGACATTATGGATTCCAAATATACAAAATAGGTCAAACAACTTAGAGAAATGGTCACTCGAACCGGAGACGTAACAAACAGGCATAATAATTGATCTAAAGGGTTTTTTCACCAATTTCGTTTTATGTCGTGAAAATATGATTTTTTATGGAAATCAGGTTTTAGATATTTTTATATACAGAATAACGGTTGGGTGGTTCTTTTTTGGGTCAACTCAAACCCAACTAATATCGGTATGAAATACATAAAAGCACACATTTGTATTAAACTTGTACATGATACGAATTCAGTGGTACAATAGCCATCTACCTCTACTACCTATATACCTTATTTTTTTATAAGTAGAAAGAATCCGAAAACGTAGTATACAAAATCTATTTCGATTCAATTTTTAATTCTGCATCGATGCCTTCACTAAAGTAATCGATACGATGTTGTTCTGTGTCAAGTGAAAGTGGCATTTTTAAAGCTGGGACATTGTTTACAATATAATTAACCACTGTATAGACTAGAGATAGTTAGGCCAAAGTTTTGTTAGCAATGTTTATCTTTGCCACTTTTCAATTGTTTGTTCGGATTACCACCTTACTAATGTTAGAAAAGTGAAGGTTTGTGGGACAGATGCATTGCACAAATAATGGTATCGTGATAGTTAAATGAAAGTTTTCTGTTTTGTATTTTTACAAACACTGAATTTTTGTAAATAAAGATGTTCTGCATAAAAATGCAAAATAATATTAAGCGTATTTTAACAAACATGTCTATTTGTAAAATAAAGCTTGATGAAACTCAATATAATAGGAATATTCATGTAAACACTTTTTTTTGTTTTTAAACAACAAAGCAACGCAAGATTGCAACAAACGCACAGTTCAAAAGATAGACACTTTATCTTACATGAAACAAAACAATTTATGAACAGCCTTGGGGACAAGTATAATATCAAGAGGTAACTTAATATTTTTTTATATTATTTGTGATTTATGCGGACGGCAAGTATGCAAAGGCCTATTGGTACCAGAGGTCTTCTTGCGCCTCTATGATTTATTCTGTGAACTCGAAAGAGGTTTCTTATAGGGCTGTCTCTGGCAGTTCTACTTAAGTTATTGGTGTTATGTAGTCATTTTTGGAATAGATCTTCTAATATCATATATTAATGTTTTGTAGCTTTACTAATGGGTACGCATTTTTGGTTATACATATAATAGTTATCGTTACGATAATAGATATTCGAAAAAAGTAATAATTCTGCCTTTTTAGGATTTATTTTTCTTTTAACCATATTTTATGGAACGACATTTTTATTTATGCTTCCATATCTTCTAAATTAATGAAAGGTGGCAACCCTAGTTCCTACACACCGTTTAATATATTTGATTTACGATAGAAACTATGAAAATAACTGCCAACTCCTTAGATGATATGTGACGCGGGCCACGACTTTTTTTGTTTCGTTTTGAGAATAATAGCACAGTGTATCCGTTTTAATATTGTAGTTTGCTTGTTTTAATAACTGACCACGCGTCTACAATCAGACGGTTCAGTCATAGCCAGGGGCGAAATTCCAAAAAGATTTATTAAAACTGCAGTTTTAATAGTTAACGGAGAACACTAACATTTAGCTATTGTATACCGATTTGTTTTACCTTGTTCTGAAAAAGAATTAAGTTTTTTACCTAACTCAGTTTAAGTAATTTATGTGTATACTGTCAAAAAAAACTAGGCAACACTAGCTAACAAGTATTATAAGAATATTTTTTAATATTAGTTAATTCCTAAAATATCACGAATTGATGGTTTCCATCATGTAGATAAATAATTAATAACTAATTTCATTAAACGAATAAAAAAAAATTATACAGGGTATTTTTTGTTCGTCAACGTTCAAAAAATTAATCCTATCGTATAAACATTCAATATCAAACCATATTTTCTGTATTTCACATGATACATGAATGTTGTCCTGACATTGTCGACAAGGTTATATTAAGGGACATATACACGCCCATAACTCATATCTCACAAAGAGAGCTCGTAGAGAAAGTCACCAAGCTATTTCCAAGACAAATAGTTTTGATGTCGCTATAAGAGGGAGCAATCGATTGAAGTGGTTGCCATGTGCAAGCTTGTTTGGAATCCCCTTTAAAGACAAACACAAGAAAAACATTGTTATTATTCCAATGTACTCGCGTTACCAAACCACTGAAGTCCCCAAAAAATGACAATGTATTCTCGACTTTGTACTAAAGAAAAAAGGTTAAGACTCCAAAAAATTGCTATGCAAATATAAGCAAAGAGCTCTCTTGGTGTGACTGTAAGATTTTAGAGTGCTACCTTGTATTTTTCCTAAGAGATGGTGTAAACAGAAAATAGGTAGTCCTAAAGCTGGAAAGAATGTGCTATGAATACATTTCAGACGGAAGTACGTGTGTATTATTAAATGTTGGTGGCCATATTTTCTTTGGCTGGAAACCAAAATATTATTTCATATGATTGCAAGCTACGTTCAGAATAGAAATATAAGTGAGACGTTCAAGTAAAAGGTTCGAATGTTTACATTAATTCAATTGTGTGCAAAATCGACTGTCGGATTAAATTTTAATCAATGTCACAGAACATAGATTTGTTTATTTAAATGTAGCTAGCACAATGTCAACTTGCGAGACTATGGAAAAGATCACGTCATAAACTTGAACAAAATACAAGTGCAGGTAGAGAAAATATCTTGCCGTGTAACACTGAGGAATACAGATGACTTTTGAGTGATTTTATCATTTTGTAGAATGCTTTGGTTATTGTAGTTTATTGCAATCCTTTTTGCAGAGTTTTTGTTAGTTTGATGTCCGTCAAAGTTACCAATTGTTTAAAATTCTTTTAGAAGAAAGACTCAGTATGATATTCTTTTGTTAGTATTGGTCAAAGTAAACATCGTAAATTTTCGACAGTAATGTACATTTGGGCCTAATGCCATACAAATCAATTTCAAAGCTTTACAAAGACAAATTTAAATAGGGAAATTGTATCTCAAAGGTCCATAATTTCTTATCAATGTATGGAGACGTAATATACTGGCCAGATATGGGCAGTGATATTGCTTACGATGCAGAAACATATAAAATAGTTCTTAGTACATTATGCCTCATAAAATTATATCTTTGCCTGCTATTTAGTTAAAACTCTTAAAACCTCCTCCGTTAGAATAACTCCTTTTTTCAACCCTACAAAACGTAACAATATAAAGCACATATCAAGGATAAACCACGTTAAGTTTTCGTCCAAACTTTCTGTGTAACGTATCGCAAACAATCAAAGGCCATGAAAAACCTTTTACCGTCACATTTCGCTTTATACGCTTTTATTGCGTATATAAAGGCAAACATGGTCTATATAATCAATAAAAAATCTTTGGGTCCTTCAATAGATTGTACTCGTTACATAGAAATCAAAGAATTACTTTTACTAGACACGTTTATATTTAAATAATCTTTCAAGAGAGTGGTTATGGATCTTCTTATTACAGACGATAATCTTACTTCTAATATGTTCTGACAACAAATCCAATTATTTCTTGGTTAATTTTGAAAAATGCATGATCTATTCTATCTAGGTATTCTTTCTATACATATAATAAAATTGTAACGGATCGATGTTTGTGCACGCTAATCTCAGAAACGGCTGGACCGATTTAGATGCAGTTTTCAGGAGTATATTGTGACAGCTCTTACATAACATATAGGCTACTGTTTATCCCGGGAAAATGTTTTTATCCCGGATAATTTCGACATTTTTTTCTGCAATCCACGCGGACGGAGTCGCGGGCGTCCACTAGTTGCGAATATAATGTTATGTATAAGTCATCAGCAATTGTTATATTGGTCATCATGTCTTACACTTTACCTCTCATAACTGTCTTGTTCGTATAAACAAAAGAAGTATAGCATAAATTTTTTAGACATACAAATATTAAATGTATAAAATTTTCAAACAAATCCAAATAGGTAACCAGCAGTAGCTTTACATCATTATTGACTCATTAGGGTGATAGTTAAGGAAGCGGTTTCCATCTTCCGACGAACAATCTGATCGGCATGCCAGTCGGCCTGCTTTCTTTATGTCCACTCTCATACGTTTAGTCCGACCGGTTTGTTCCTTGCATGCAGTCTCATTAGCAGCTGGGTATTTGCCTGTTTTTCGGCACAAGCTGTGAGTAAATATGTGGAATAATGTAGATGTCGACAACCATCAATATCTTTCCTATATTAATATGCATATAGTCACGCCCACTATCCTCAAAGGGGTGGGGCAAAAGTGCTTAAATCATATACCTGCTTTTCACCAGTTAGCCCATCAAGTCCCACTTAGTAAAGATTGAGCCTAACGCCTTGTCTATATTACTACTATAACAAAATTATCTTTAGGGCCTGTGAGGATGAGGGTACTATTTAAAATAAGTCTTTTCTTTTAATTGGCAGAAAATATTATGTAAACTTTCTACATTTCAAATTTTGTCATGTATCGTTTAGATGCACGACGATGATGAGCAAAATAGGTTATATTTTTCAGAAAGCTAAAATGGCAGTAAGCGCACATAGCTCGAAGAACTGATGCCTGACATGAGTAGGACCGACAGTTTCTAGAGTGAAGACCACGTACCGACAAGTCCAGCGAAGAAGGCCACCCGCGACATGATCAGACGATGTTCAGGGTTAAGGGTTTTTGCTGAAAATAGGATGCTTCCAACCAGGCACCGTGGTGATGACGATGATGACTCATCGAATGTTCAATTTTAGATATTATTAAGGTAAGTACCTACCTATAAATCAACTCCTAAACCGACAATTTAGACTCATAGTGCTCATGCCGGTATAAAAGAAGGTTAGTGATTTCCGGGAGTTTTGAAAGCAATATTGCCATAAACCAAAATAATCATAGATTTTTTCGTGTCGAATAGTTATAATAATTTTATATCGTAGGTGTAATAACATAGATAAACAAACAAGCTTCCATCCACAGGGACGAATAATTGTAGGCTTTACTAATTGCTCCCACACATATATCGAAAGATCACGTTCATTTTACCACATTGCAGCTGCTGTCACGTAAACTTCATAAAAAAACTTAGATACTTTAAAAATGACATTTGACAGCTATATATACTCGTATGTATGGAGCATCGACCATCAGTCGAATTAAGGCAATGTTTTGCTTAAACAATGTTCAAATTCTTTAATTCTCAATAATAATGATTGACCATAAGTTTTCTTTCTCCTTTTTTTTTTTCTATTGTCTGTTTATATTTCTATTGATTAATGTATGATATATTCATATACATATATGATATATATGTTATTTAGCCGTTCTAATAATAATCATAAATAAATAAATAAATAAATAATAATCTAATAATTTGTGTTAATGTACTTAATAATGCAAGGTAACTTTTCCAGAATAACTTGTTTCTCTTTTATATTGACTGCTGTAGTTAGATATTTTTTTCCATTTCTTTATTAATAATTTATATAAGATATTTTATACTAAATTTTTCCCAATTCGCTGTGTGGTTTTGTCGTATTAAGGTCATGGCGCGCGGGAATTAAACAGCAAAGAATTGAACGTTATGGCTAACGTCTTCTATTATTACTTTATCTTTTATAGTGTCTCTAACAAGTCTATATTCAGCTAGATCATTGTATACTATTATCACTCATCACTGTCATATACATTTCTCTCACGACATTCATCAGTAAAGAACCTGCCATCTAAGAAAAAAGTGCCGCATTAATATTCCCAAACTCCCTTCAATTTAGGCCGCGGGTACTCTAGACAGTAGGCATGATAATAAAGGAAGAATGCAGAAGAGATGCAATCGTCAAAAGACTATACTACCTTCCGGGAAAGAGACTTGATTTTTATGTATGTATGCATTTTCTCCGTATGCAGTGTTTAGACAATGTTACTTCGTTTCAAATTGACGTTCGTTATCGTATCATTAAAAAACCAATGGCAATTAGACTTGATAACGTGATTACGTGAACGCGCGAAAGGATTCTATAAAGAATACAATTTTAATTCTGTATATAATTATAATATCTACATCATATTATCTTATACTCCTGACCATCTTGTACCTTAACGGAACTGTTATGTTAGCTTTCTAACTGAATATATAAATTCTAATAGGATTATAAGAACAAGCATTACGATGACGATAAGCCCTCTCCTCTGTATACTTTCTACATGGGCTAGAAGGTAGGCATGAGTAATGCAGGTAATCCTCTCGCGGTGAGCCTTAAGCGAAGGGTTAGGTTAGCCATAACTTTTTTATTTATTACGGTTACCGCAATACTAGCCGAATGGGAAACAATAAAATATTTTTTCTCTGGTCAATCTTATTAGGAGTTGTATGTTCGTAGTAAATCTGTAAGTTAGAGAAGTGTTTGGTTTAGCGTAATTAATTAGTTGGATCTTGATTTCTCTTCTGTAAATTTGCTGAATATTACCAACATAATGTATTGGGTTCGGGTTTCGGTCTGTCTGTATAAATGCAACAAATCGTATCATATCATGCAAAAAAAACAAAGCGGTTTCACAGATATTGATGACAGTATTTGTTTTGTTACCATATAGGTAGGTATATTAGTGAAGGTTCCTAGCAAAACACTGAGGAAAGAAATAATAAGTAAATAAAAAATCTTTATTTTACAACCAAATTACAAAACAGAATTATTTATAAATTTGCTAAGCCACATAAATTTTACTTATATAGCCCATAAAAATCCACCCCAGCTAATTAAAATAGAGCATCCCAAAAACAATGATCCGCATCCTATTTTAGACAATGTTGACTAAAACTTGGGCGAAACCCCACACATTCCTAGTGACCGAGCTGTAAGGCCACATACCGACAATTTGTTACAAACGGCAGTGATTAATACAACGTCTTTCGTTATTCCAATAGAGTTAATTTTACTCGGAACGCGGACGATAAATAAGGGAACGAGCGTGACATTTGTCATTTTGAAAGATTGCGATCTGATTCAGTAGTTCCGTTCCGATCTGAGGAGGTAGAACTTGGTAGGGGATGAGATAAATCTCATAATTTTGCCGAGATATCGAAATGCTCGGTTTCTTTGCGAGGTAGAGATTAGGCTAGTTTTATTGAGGTGGACGAAGATTCTGCTAGGTATATTTTAAAATGCTTAACGTCATTTACATACAAATATACAGACACTGCTGAATTCCTAAAATAGGGTAGCAATAACTACAGGATCATCAAGAAGATCCCAAGAAATGATCAGCAACAAGTTCTCTCAAGCTTCCTTACCGCCAGAGAGCAAGCGCGAGTTACTTAGTCGACTCTTACGATATGTAAATAAACGTAATACAAGCTTCAATAAATACATTTAAAGTTGTGAATTTAATGTTTTATTTTTAAAACTTTGAAGTGACAAGGGATCACGAATAAAATAAGGCATCATGACGTATTTATTAACGTAATTAAATAGCTACAAGAAACTAAGATGCCAAAGTTAATTAAGAAATATAAAGGTGTCAACTGAACAGTACCTACAGCTCAAACGGTAGAAGTAGACAACTCCATTTAACGACTGAAATAAAATTACAAAAGTTAATACCTACTTACAGAATGTAATTATTCCTTAATATTTATTCACTTTAAGTAAACTTTATAATATTGTTTCACGGCAATGTTATCTATACAATGTATTCTGTAACTAAGACACGTAAATGTAACTCTAACATTTATGGTATAGAAACATTACTTAAAACGTAGGTACTCAGCCATTAGTACCAATATTTTGACTTACTAATCACTGGCAATACGTACTTTGCCAAGCTCCAGAATACTTATGTCCTAAGCGCTTCCAAGAATGATTTCAATAGTCGGTATATTGACCGAAATACGTAGATTCACTAACTACTGTAAATGAGGCTTACTTTCTATAGAAACTCATTACTTACTAATCTCCTTAAATCCAGTCTCTCCTTATTAAGTACTCGCGAAACAGCGTACAGTCGTTAGGGCTGGACTAGAGTAGGTAACCTATCATCATCATTATCATCAGCCTATTGCAGTCCACTGCTGGACGTAGGCCTCCCCCGGGGCACGCCACAAGACTGCCATGGGGGGTATTCACCACGCTGGGCAGGCGGGTTGGTGACCGAGGTAACCTATACCTCATTTTATTTAGAAATAGAAAGAATCCGAAAGAACGAAATCAGGTTTTTTATTAGGAACAGTTTTGTGTAGGTATTATTATCACCAATCATTCATTATTATCATCAGTTCCTAAAGAGTTTTCTACTCGATTCAATAGTACCTACTCATATAAAGTTTGCACTATAACCTAAAGAAGCTGATTTCGCAAACACAAAACTGAACTTTTTAGTGGGATAGATCAATATGGAAAAACGTCAAACTTCACTCATATCTTACAAGTATGAGTGTTCTAATGTGTACAAACAATTTTTCTTTGAAAGTAAGATTTCTATGATAGAATAATGATTTCGCTCCCATTAATCTAAAATTTATATCTTCAATAAAACGGGATATATTTATATATATATATATATCCTTCCTTAGAATAATGATTCGCTCCGCGCGAAGACCAATCATTAATCTAAGTATTCTTCTCCCTACTCCCAACTATACAGCGTGATTTTTGGCCGTCAACGTTCCCGAAAACTACGGAATCTCCTCATCATCACGATAATTTTTCTCCATGGAAGCATTACCTGGGAAGTGTCTGGTTCCCAAGATATTAGGGTCCAAAGTTGAGTTGACTGCGTTTTTCTGCATAAATGCACATAGACGCGCATAGCAAGATTTTTTCCCGAGAAATAATTAATATCTGTTTATGAAAAAACTTGCATAAACACTATAAATTTCGCTCGATCAAGAAATTTAAAAAAATCAAAAAATTTACATCGTTTCCCAGCATTTTTTTGGCATAAACTTACTTTATTTGATGTATAGAGTGCGTACCCTTCGTTAAAGGTGACAACGAAAAAACATCCTGTATATTAATAAAAGACGTACAAAATACAGCACACAGTTTCAATAATAATTAAAAAGATTCGTTGAGTAAATAAAGCGTGAAGAAGTATTAAACAAACATACTTTAGCATTTACAATATTAGTTGGGATTCTTTTAGTCAATGTAATGTAATATCTTAAAGCATCAACCTTTAGTAATTCTTCCTCATTAAAACTATATTTAACAACAAATTTGACCTTAAAAAAAATAAAAGGTTTAAACAAATAAAGGTTTGTACGCCCACACAGAATTAACTTTTTCCTTATTATCTTGAAATAGGTTGAACAAATTTGGACCAGATTTATTTCCGAATCGATTTACGTACGAGTAGTGATATCGATTGAATGAATTATTTAGTATTGTTTTCGTAGTGGCGAGCGAGTGATTACAGTTTTCATTCAACCTTAAATGGTGCTGGTGAGCTACCAAAACACCTGGGCGGTAACTATCGGTATTATTAAGCACTTATAACAATATTATTTCCTGTATCCAGTAATAGATGTCAAAGCGGAATTTGTAGAATCGATAATTTAACATAACGCACACCTTGATCGAAAGGGTGCTAACTTAAATGTTGTATTATTTGAGTGATGAAATTCTTCGAATTCTTAGTAATTCAAGGAATTTGATGTATTCTTAACTATAATAACCTGATTAGTTCTTTTATAGGTGTTATGACATATGTTGATAAAATAATTTTATCCTTTTTAAGGCTCGAGCACACCGGATCCGTGTGCGTGCACGTAAGCGTAGACGTATACGTACCTCTGAGTTGTAATCTATGGAACTGTATAGGCACGGGCAGACCGGATGCGTATGCGTAGACGTAAGCATAGACGTCAAGCGGTGACAGTTCTATACATTAAACTCACAGGTACGTGTACGTCTACGCTTACGTGCACGCATACGCATCCGGTGTGCTCGAGCCTTTAACATAACTACTTAACAATAAATGAAGTTTGGTGGGTAGTGTTATTAAATATAGAGTATTGACAGTTGACGTCAAATATACGTAAAATCGAAGAACTGATGGCCGATAGAGTCGGAAAGTTCTAGAGTGGATACCACGTATCGGCAAGCGCAGCGTGGGAAGGCCACCGCGAGGGAGACGGACAACCTGGCCTAGGTCGCGGGCGTCGGTTGGATGTAGGCTGCTTCCGACCGGTCAGAGTGGAGGTTGTTGGGGGAGGCTTATGTCCAACAGTGGACTTCTCAGGGCTGTAAATGAAAAAATGAATACGTAAAATACATACATATATATAATCACTTTCACACAATCACACACTTCAGCCTTTATCCCTTACGGGGTAAGCGGAGCACCAAGGTCCACATGATGCCACTTCTGACCAATTTTGAGGGTATAGTTAAGATGTACAAGTTTGGTTAGTAGTGACAGGTCAGCCCATCGCCTACCAAGACCCTCTTGTCCCTTTACTGACTTGTACAGTTGCCCGGGAAGAAAAGCAGCTGTAGTATTATAAGTATTTTTTTCACTCCCAGAGCAGCATAGAAGAAAAATATTTTATTAAACATTACTAAGAAAATGAAAAAAAAAATCACCTGAGTGAGATTTTGACAACAACTCCTCTAAATCACGTTATTTTATTAATTCTGTTACATAAAATACTGGATTTTGTGATTTTGCTACTACATCATATAACGTGTGGGAAAATTCTGCACACCGCCACCTGTGTCAAATTTAACAAAACCTATTACTACGACATAAATTTTAGACACGTACTTACTTATGAATAAAACTATGTGTAATTCTATGAAAGAAAATGTTACTTTAATTACACTCGCATTTAGAAATTCAATAGTCTGTAGGTTTTTAGGAGAATGTACCGAAACACGCAGTAAGAAAAAGTAATCCTAGGTTTTTAAAAGTTTACGCGGGCGTAGTCCCTTCGGCCCCCATTAATTTATAAAAAGAGACATGATTGTATAGGCACAAACTTTCTTAATCGATAACGTTTATATCCGTAACAAGAACAGATATAATGAATGTGTAGGTGTTACGTGTTAGACACGTGTGCTCCAGCATGACTAACGAAGGGATGGCACCACGCCGCGCCTAAAGATAAAGCTTTACAAATTATTGTTTATTGAACCGGACACATGTTCCTGACACGACCAAAGACACAATACGCCACGAAGAACACAAAGTCACACCGTGCCAAGGAAAGATTTATTAGTGAATGAATAGTTTTAAAATAGTTTTAGCATAAAATAGTTTTGTTCCCAGAATCCTTTCCAACCCTCCCTTCCCGAAACTCTCATGTATAAATAATCCCGGCACCCATTCCACAACACAGTTCCATACCAACTTCGATTCCGATTCCAACTCCTAAAATCTTGTAAAAATAATATTAAATTAAAAGTATTAATAATTCAAAGTGTTTTCGCTACTCATCACATAAAATTGGCGCAGTCGCTCCGGATAGCGTAAGGTGTGTGATAGATAATTGTACGCTGAAGTTACGCTCCTGGTCACACTTCTGCTGTGGTAAGTGGTTAAAAACGCTTTGCTCAATTCTTTACCATTCCTATCACTTATTTCCTGCTATTTATTATTCTTTTATCTAAACTGTCATACATAATATTCATAATGCCTAAAACTACGTCTCAATCTCTTTCTCTCAAAACTCTTATTAAACTAATCCCAGAGTTCGATACTGCCCAAAACTCTCAGGTGTACAGATTTGTAAGATCTTGTACTGCTGCGTTTCAATTAGCGACACCAACGGATCAACATATTTTGCTCATATATACTCTTAATAAAATTAATGGCCCTTTTGCTGCAGACGTACATGCAAGGCAATTTGATTCATGGAATACGTTGCAGTCATACCTTATTGAGAAATTTTCTAATGTTAAAACCATACCTCACCTATGCTTAGAACTTCAGTCTATGTTCCAAAAGGAACGAGAGTCCATTACTGAATATTTTCATAGAGTCGACTTGCTTAGAAGCAGAATAATCGAAAAATTAACTGCAGAAGTGACAGACGAATCACTTCAGGGCAGAAAACTTGGTGTGGAAGAAACCGCGCTGAGTGTATTCGTTAACGGTTTAGCTAGCGACATCGGGTCTATGCTTCGAACTAAAGAGTTCAAAATACTTTCGGATGCAGGAAAGTTCGCCATTCAGGAAGAGAAAGTCCGTGCTATGAATAATACTAGGCAACAGCTAATTCGAACCAGCCAGCCAAGACAATCGAACCCTCGTCCGCTTAATTCTATTGTCCAAAACCCAAATAGGTTTTTTAGGCCGACACACCCGGTACATATTAGACCGCCATACCCGCAGCTCACGTCGTTTAATACAAAATTTTGCAACTACTGCAAAAATCCCGGTCACATAATTACAGAATGTCGAAAAAGGGCATACAATAATAATAAAAATAACGAAAATTCATCAAAACCTGTTCAAGTCAATCATTTAAACTCGCAAGCGGCCGTCGAAAAGGGCGATTCGATGGAAACCGCTTTAGCCCATTATCAGTCGATTCAGTCGAACCAGACTCAGAGCAACGAATTGGAATATACCTCAGGCCTCGAAGGGCTCCAATTAGAATAAATGTATCAAATTCCCGGAAAACGACATGCGAGGCGTCTACGCAGGTTAACGCAGTCTATCGCAGACAAACCCGTGATGCCTCCACGCAAACTCCATCAGCCTACGAACAGGGTAACCAGCCCCAAACTCTTGGCTGTCGCACTACTACTAAATTCACCGAATCTTCCGCATACACTGAATCTAAGCTTCAATCTAAATCGAAATATAAATCTAAATCAAAGTCCAAATCTTATTACAAATCTAAGTCTAAACAAAATTCTGAACCAAAACTCGTACAGATGTCATTTCTCAACGTCCCTCCTGAAGAATTATTGTACTGTAAATTTCATATTGATGGTCAGCCTGTAACGCTATTAATTGATACAGGAGCTCCTATTTCCGTACTTTGCAAGGATAAAATAGGCAGTAATCCGTTAGATATATCGAATATCGTGTCAATTGTAGGCGTTTCTGGTAAAGAAAATCCAATTAGAAGTCATGGTACAGCAGAACTATCACTTGACGATTTCCAAAAACATACTTTCCATATAGCAGACTTGCATATTGAAGCCGATGGTATTCTTGGTCTAGACTTTATGTCTAAGTCAGGTGTCAGTATTTACCTCGCCTCGAAAACGATGCGCATTGCTACTAGGAACTATAGACTTTTTCACTTTGGAGACGAATATAAAATGAAGGAAAAGGCTAAGGAACGTTATGACCAACAAATAAAAAATATCGCCGATTTTAGTGTAGGAGATAAAGTAATGATGCGTATTCCAAACCCGAATAATTTAGACAGTAAATGGGAAGGTCCTTACGACATAACTAGGAAAGGTTTTAACGAAAACTATATGATTAAGAAAGGTGCGAAAACTCAATTGGTGCATGGAAATCGCTTACGTCCATTGCACGCAACATCATACGAGTATGATGTCCTTCAATCTGTAAATAATTAAGAAAAATAAACAATTAAAATAAGTTAGGTTTTTCAGTTACTAGCCATCTTAGGTTTAATTATTATTTATATTAGAATTATGTATATTAATTCCTAGTAATAAAATTTTGTCTAAATCGATCTCAGTGTGAATATGTATATATCTTCCGGGATACCTTCGCTGACACTATCTCTAATCGACCTCTATCAAATAATAATATGTCTAAATTACAAGTATTCGATACTATTAAGCAAAATCCATAATATTATAGTTTTATTAGCTCTATTGTTACGTTTCTTTTATATAGTATGCTATCAAATATATACACTTAAGCTATTAATAAGGTATTACAAAAGCGTAGGAATAATTAAAACGTTTATAGACAATTTGTAACATTTCAGGTGCGCCGCAACCGTGGTTGCCGGTGAACTAGCTCTTTCATTAAGTTAAACTTGCTTCTTATAACTTTAAATCTAGATCCAAACGAGAAGTTTCGATAGCCTAGGCTCTGTCTTGAATTAGCTCGTTGGTTGGTAAATAGAATAAAATTCAAATACTTAAATTCAATGAATATTTTAGATTATATTTTCATATTTCTATTAAAAAATTTTAGAATCGGTGGGGCTCTCGAACCCGAACTAGATGATATTCTAAGCTCTATTCTCTTGATCAAATTAGGGTCTGCTCACCCTTCAATAATTACAATTGAAAGATTATTTCAAGACTCCTCCTTTCATCCAGTCATATGCGCACTGATATTTTAGTCCTCCTAGTCCCCCATGTCTAACATACACAAAATATTAGATCCTGCTACTCTATCTTCTTATATCTATATGAACAGGCTACCTACTCACTAGGCTAGGTACTTAATTTCCCCTTGGTCAAGAATGATAAAAACACCTTATTCCGACTGTACTCAATCTCAATACCTCATCCCAAATCCGCCCTTTACTCCACTATCCTCCCTGAGCATGCGTATTTGGCCAGAAATTCCACAAGGCAGATCTTCATCGTCACGACGAGCTGTAAGAACATCGACACACAACGCTGGGTCTGCAGTCTGCCTGTCTACAATTTCCAAGCACGACCAACCTACGAGATGAATCCTGCGCTGCTACAACCTTTCCTGCGCAAAGAAATACTTTCCTGAAAAAAAAAGGATAATCAAGACGGAATTGCCAACCGTCCAGAAGCACATCATCGAGACACATCCATCGAAGCTATATAGCGATTCCTATGTCCACCGTCACCGAGGACGAGTCTGACGACGACGACACTGCAGCCGTAGTCGCCCGCGCCGCTTCCCTACAAACATTGGGCGCCGCCCAATCTTTGTTCTAAGGGGGGAGGTGTTACGTGTTAGACACGTGTGCTCCAGCATGACTAACGAAGGGATGGCACCACGCCGCGCCTAAAGATAAAGCTTTACAAATTATTGTTTATTGAACCGGACACATGTTCCTGACACGACCAAAGACACAATACGCCACGAAGAACACAAAGTCACACCGTGCCAAGGAAAGATTTATTAGTGAATGAATAGTTTTAAAATAGTTTTAGCATAAAATAGTTTTGTTCCCAGAATCCTTTCCAACCCTCCCTTCCCGAAACTCTCATGTATAAATAATCCCGGCACCCATTCCACAACACAGTTCCATACCAACTTCGATTCCGATTCCAACTCCTAAAATCTTGTAAAAATAATATTAAATTAAAAGTATTAATAATTCAAAGTGTTTTCGCTACTCATCACATAAAATAGGTTCTTGTGGTATTATAAAAGAAAGTCAATACATACGTTTGAACCGACGTTTATTACGTGCACTTCACAAATACAACCCTTGATAGTTCACAAGCAAAAACAAGCACAAGGAAGAAAGTTTATATAGCACGATACAGAAGGAGTGATAGAATAAGAAAGCGTGATAGTTAACAGTAATTAGAATGCGATAAAGCGAGATAAAATATTGAGCAAGCAAGCGTGCGCTCCGCGTCGTAGTTAGTAACTAGACTGAAGGTCAACGCGGGCAGCAGGCGCTCGCTCGATCCGTGCGCACGCGCACATACAAAGCCGAGAACAAAAGGCCTGTCCCGCGATTTCGTGTTTCCATTGCACTTTATTATTTTGGTGCAATGGATAATAATTTATATAAAACTAATAATAATATATTTTAATTTTGATTAAGATTTTATATAATACAAAATATTGAGGTGACATAAATATATACACGTATATAGATATTAATTATACATAGACAATTTAATTAATTGGGTCCGCTACATCACTCCCCTGCGGAGACCGTTACTACGGGCGGAAGAAATCAGTAAAGCGGACTAAACGGCCCGAACGTGTTCTCTTTTCTGGAGGGTTTGTTATATTGGCTTCTGTAGTAGGACTAGATATATTTGTCATCTCATTTGGTTTTGATGGATTATCATCATCTAGTAGTATGTACGCAGGTTTCAATCGGTCTATGGATACGGTGCCAACTTTTCCATTTTGTTTTATCTTAAAAAACTTTTCACCTCTCTCGACTACTTCATGTGGTCCGGTGTATGCGGGTTGTAGTGCACCACGTAGTGTGTCATCCCTGACGAATACGGATTTGGTAGTAGCGAGATCTTTGAAGATAAAGACTTTTTGTTTTCTGTGACAAGAAGTTTTAGTTGGTGTTAGCTTTTCTGCTATAGACCGTAGGCGTGACGTATACTGAGTTATGTCTATTGGGTTGCGTTTGTTGTTCTGGAAGAAGTCGCCTGGGAGTCGAAGCGGCTCGCCGTATACGAGCTCAGCGGCGGAAGTTTGAAGTTCTTCTTTGTACGCACTTCTAATTCCCAGCAGTACCAGCGGTAGGGCTTCTGTCCAGCTGTTACCGTGACACACAATGGCAGCTTTCAGTTGGCGGTGGAATCGCTCGATCAGGCCATTACACGCCGGGTGGTATGCGGTCGTCCGTCGCCGTTGAAAGCCGATCAATTTAGACATCTGGTCGAAGAGGTTAGATTCGAATTGCCGTCCCCTGTCGGTTGTGATGTCAGTTGGGCATCCAAATCGGGCAATCCATCCTGTCATTAAGGCCTTTGCTACCGTCTCTGCCGTCATGTCTGGTATTGGTATAGCTTCTGGCCATCGTGTAAAACGGTCGATGGCTGTTAGGCAATATTGTTGACCTTGGGATATAGGTAATGGCCCTATAAGATCGATATGGACTTGCATAAATCGAGCTTTCGGTAGTTTATACATGCCTAGGGGTGCTGTAACGTGTCTGGTGGTTTTTGCACGCTGGCAAGGTAGGCAGGAACGTGTCCATTCTCGACAGTCCTTTCTCACACCAGGCCACACGTAACGCTCTGATACTAGTTTCGCAGTTGCGTTTGCTCCGGGGTGGCTTAGTGAGTGCAGGCACTGGAAGACTTGTCGCCTAAGGGATTTGGTGACGAATGGTCTTGGAGGGTCTGTACTGGTATCACAACAGATGTCGGTTCTACTTCCTGGGAGCTTCACCATGTTTAGTTTAAGTGACGAGCCATCTTTGAGGAGCTGTTTCAGTTCCCAATCTGTTGTTTGAACTCTTGCCAGTACTTCCAAATCTATGGGGGCGGTTATTTCCTCGACACGTGATAGTGTGTCTGCCACGACATTATCTTTCCCTGATATGTGACGGATGTCGGTACTAAATTGGGAAATAAAGTCCAGGTGTCGGAATTGTCTGGGTGAAGAGCTGTCCTTTCGGCCGTTGAAAGCATGGCAAATAGGTTTATGGTCTGTGTATATCGTGAATTCTCTAGCTTCCACCATATACCTGAAATATTTGATTGCTTCGTAAATCGCTAGTAGCTCGCGGTCGTAAGGAGAGTATTTCTTCTGCGACGAACTCAATTTGCGAGAGAAAAAAGCAAGGGGTTGCCATAATCCGTCTATACGCTGCTGAAGTGCTGCGCCAATAGCCGTATCTGAGGCGTCCGCAATGATTGCCATCTTGGCTTTGGTATCAGGGAATGCTAAGAGAGCAGCATCGCATAAACTCTGCTTACATGCGTTAAGTGCGCTTAGCTTTTCTCCCTCTAGGTTTATTGGGTGGTTTCCTTTTACCGACCCCGTCAGCAATGCGTTAAGTGGAGCTTGAAGTAATGCGGCATTTGGGATGAACCGTCTGTAGAAGTTTATCATGCCCAAGAATCTTCTTAGCTGCTTAACGGTTTTTGGGACCGGAAAGTCTTTGATGGCTTCGACCTTGTCTTCTAACGGCTTAACGCCCTTTGCTGAGATTCGGAAACCCAAGAATGTGACTTCGGAAGCTCCAAAGACGCATTTCGATGTATTTAAAACTATTGAATATTTTGACATTCGGTCGAATAGTTGTCGTAAATGCTCTTCGTGTGTTGCTTCATCAGGAGAAAAGACCAGGAAGTCGTCCAAATAGGCATAGCAGAAATCCAGGCCTCTAGTCATTTCGTCGACGAAGCGCTGGAATGTTTGGCCTGCATTTCGTAGACCGAAAGTCATGAAGGGAAACTCATAAAGCCCAAAAGGTGTAGTGATGGCTGTCTTTGGAATGTCGTCGACACTTACCGGGATTTGGTTATACGCCTTTACCAAGTCTATGGTTGTAAAGATCTTGGATCCGGCTATGCTATGAGCGAAATCGTGAATATGCCGAATCGGATAACGATCGGGTATTGTACGAGCATTTAGCATCCTGTAGTCTCCACATGGTCGCCACTGGTTATCCTTCTTGGGAGCTAGGTGCAAGGGAGATGCCCATGGACTCTCTGATGGTCTTGCTGTCCCACATTGCAGCATTTTATGGAACTCATCCCGTGCGATCTTTAACTTATCAGGAGCCAGGCGTCTTGGTGTACAAAACACGGGTGGTCCTGGAGTTGTCCGAATATGATGCACCGTGTTATGAGACGGCGTACGTTGAATGCCAGAAGGACGGACAATATCTGGGAAGTCTCCGAGAATTCGGTGGTAACAAGTTGTACCTGTTGCTACTTTTACCGATGAGATGGCGTTCGAAGGGTCTACTTTGTTTGCAGCGGTGGTCAAAGAAGTGGTGCCGTCGATCAGGCGTTGGTTTCTGCAGTCAACGGTAAGGTTGTAGAATGACAGGAAGTCGACACCGATAATGGCCTTTGTGACGTCTGCTACCACGAATCGCCAGGGATAGTTGCGTCTCAAGCCAAGGTCCAAAACAAGATGTGCGTATCCATAGGTATCGATGTTCGTACCGTTTGCTGCCGAGAGTTGGTAAGATGTCTTAGCTCGACGTTCCCGAAGGGCTGTGCGTGGGAAGACACATAGATCGCTACCTGTATCAACAAGATACTGTATCTTCGTTGCTCGGTCCGTTATAAATAGGCGACCTATGGCATTGGGACAATCATTCGTCGCCACTACTAATTGTCACAACGACGTGCGTTATTTCCGAACTTTGTATGGAAGTAGCATGTGGGATGTCTCCGATAGTTCGAGTGCGATCTAGTATTCGACGGTGTACGACCACGGCTTCGTTGTCTGCCTCGGAACTTCGGTCTTGACTGACGATTTACAATGGTCGTTAAAGACTGGACCTGTCGTGTCAGCTCGGCGATCTGTCTGCTCATGGAGTCGATTGTGCTTCTTGGGACTGCAGCTGCTGATGTAGATGTCGACGCTACTTGGGGTTCCAGTTGTACTACGTCGTGTATTCGGTCAGCAAGATCTGCGATAGCTTGCAGGTTTGTACCATCTTGTGCTGCGATGATCGATTGCGTACTGCGTGGTAAACGACTACTCCAGATCGTCCTGAGGAAGTCATCGGGCATTCCGGGTCCAGCAAGGTTTTGAAGGTGCCGGAGAAATTGTGATGGCTTCCTGTCACCCAACTCTTCGTGGATGAGGAGTTGTTGCACTTGTTTCTGGCGAGAGGCTGAGAGACGCTTTATAAGCTCTGTTTTCAGCTTCTCGAATTTATCCGTAGCCGGCGGGTTCACAATAATGTCCTCGACTTCTGCGGCGTACTGAGGCTCGATATTCGATAGCACATAATAATATTTAGTCTCGTCAGTTTTGATGCCGGCCAGCATAAATTGGCCCTCTATTTGGGCGAACCATATCGCAGGTTTGTCTGGCCAAAATGGTGGTATTCGCACTCCAACGCGACAGACGTCCGATGTGTTGTCGGATGTCATTTTTGGTGTTGTGGAAACGCGCACTGTGATGTCACTTTTGTCCGAGTCGTCAGATGTAATTGACATGAGGGTATGTTCACTGTTCTTATTCTGATTTAAAGTGTTCTGCGTGGGTCACCAGTGTAGGTTCTTGTGGTATTATAAAAGAAAGTCAATACATACGTTTGAACCGACGTTTATTACGTGCACTTCACAAATACAACCCTTGATAGTTCACAAGCAAAAACAAGCACAAGGAAGAAAGTTTATATAGCACGATACAGAAGGAGTGATAGAATAAGAAAGCGTGATAGTTAACAGTAATTAGAATGCGATAAAGCGAGATAAAATATTGAGCAAGCAAGCGTGCGCTCCGCGTCGTAGTTAGTAACTAGACTGAAGGTCAACGCGGGCAGCAGGCGCTCGCTCGATCCGTGCGCACGCGCACATACAAAGCCGAGAACAAAAGGCCTGTCCCGCGATTTCGTGTTTCCATTGCACTTTATTATTTTGGTGCAATGGATAATAATTTATATAAAACTAATAATAATATATTTTAATTTTGATTAAGATTTTATATAATACAAAATATTGAGGTGACATAAATATATACACGTATATAGATAATAATTATACATAGACAATTTAATTAATTGGGTCCGCTACAAATGCGATTTTTTTTAAAACTAAACTCTATGTAATCCCTTAAAAATTTGCTTATTCTACACAACACAAGAGAACTTCAGTGCTATTTAAATATTACCGATGTGCCTTAAATCTGCCTGCTGTTGGCGTCTATAAATTACAATTCTAATTACCCGCAACCGATATCGACGGCTAATAAAACAACGCTTCCAGCATTCGGAAATGAAGCTGTCTCGAATTTATTAACAACAAAATTAGTTAATAGACAGCGACAAGGGCCCCTAAATTAACTGTGCTTCAACAAATTTCGACCGAAAAATTAAATTTATTAGAAAGACGTTAAGATTAATAAGATAGCCATCTTATCTAAGAAAATGTTATTGTCTCACAAACGAAAATGATGGGAAAATTAATTTTTCTCTTATTGTAATTTTTCTAAATTACAAAAAAGCGGAACATGGAACAGCGCGTAGCCTCGAGCTTTTCGCTTTTAACGTTTAATTTGTACACCATTGTAGCCAAGGAAAGACCGACGAAATTAATTACCATTTGCTTATTTTTTAATTAAAATTAAATTTCATAAAACGGCCGTCTACGTAATCTGTAATATTTCATAAAAGATGGAAATTCTAGTGGCGCCATATTGTGAGAAGGCATTCGTTTTGACTATATTTTGCATCTTTGTGGATTTATATTCGACCCAGTTTTCATTATAAATTAACCGGAGGTATAATATTTTTCAATAATTTTAAAAGTTTACCTACTATAAAATACTTTAATAAATATACCTAAGATATCAGAGCTCCAGATACAAGATAAACAAAGAACAAAGAATATAAAAACAGAACCCTTTATGCAAAATATATCACAATCAAAAAGCATCTCAAATACATCGTCTAAATTCACCGCTTGCTCTACCAGAGCATAAATTGCTTTCATATTCCATACTCGCCAACGCATCAGAATCCAATCACTTAGTAGGTCATATCGGTTCTCTATAGGGCCTAAATTAACATATTTTCCCTTATCGCCGAATATGGAGCCTTATCTTTGCCTCTAAAATATACAAGGGTGCGGAGAGTCGGAGTATCTGGAACAAATGCAACGCCCACCACGGACAAGATTACGGAATGTTTGCTTGTAAATCTTGCGGGACAGTTGTGTTTTGTGGTTGGAAACAAAGACAGAGTAAATGAAGGCCCAGCTTCGATGGATAATTCCAGTTTGCTGAATAATTTTGTAAAGGGATCTAGATCTAGTTGTTATTTAGATTAAACCTCAGTCACTGAAACTGGCCGATGGAGCCGGAAAGTTCTAGAGTGGATACCACCAGTATGGGAAGGCCACCCGCGAGATGGACCGAAGGTCGCGGGTGTCGGTTGGATGCAGGCTGCTTCCGACCGGTCAAAGTAGAGGTTGTTGGGGGAGGCCTATGTCCAATAGTGAACTTCCAAGGGCTGTAAATGATGACCTTAAGTCAAAGTTATATCGAATTTCACTACTTCTGAGTATAGTCACTAATCAATCGCTAAAGTGACACGCAACTTTTTATTCCTGAGTTTTACTTGCTGGTTAGTATTATTAGGGAAGTAACTACTTGGAACTCTACTTGAAAATATTAAACGAGGCCCTTATTAAAATAAAATATTAGTTGCCGCATAAGGGATTGAAAAAAGATATTTGGAAGAAATCTCTCTTACGCCTTTGTACATTTTCTTTGTCACAAACTTTATTTGTGAAAACTTTACTGTGTACAATATAGCATAGCTAAAGAAGAAACAAGAATAGCTAAAGGTACATAATCCTACTAATAATATTATAAATGCGAAAGTTTGTGAGTAAGGATGGATGGATGGATGTTCGTACTCTTTCACGTAAAAACGGCTGGAGCGATTTTAATAAAATTTAGTATGGAGTTAGCTGACACCCTGGATTAACACATATGCTACTTTTTATCCCATTTTATCCCGGATAATTTCGACATTTTGTTTTTTCTGTAGTCCACGCGAACGAAGTAGCGGGCGTCCACTAGTATAATAATAATATACAACCCAACTTCATGGTAATTAATGTCGCCAATCATGTGTTATTATATCACATGTACATATTAATTGTCAAACTGTTAACAATCCAATTTCGTTATTACTGGAATTATCAATATTAGATATATATTGTAAGTCATTTTAATAACTGTCAATGTTCAGACAAAAGCCAAGTAACCGTGACTAACTTAAGAAAGTTAATAAAATTTTACGATTCACTTTAAAATCTTTATCATCTTAACCTACGACAAACACGTCTTTGATTTATGTGTGTGTCTGAGACGCGTTATAAAGATTTGTTATCTTCAACAAGCATGAATAGTGTATAATTTAGACTCTTAAGTTTCACGTTACAGCTTATTTATTAAGCGAAATTAATATTACAAATTTTATAAATTAAATTATAAACCTTCAAGTTACATTACTTTAAGTATTATGTGTTTTACATAGAATTCTACTTCTGTCTATTTTTAAGGTATTTGGTGAACTAGAAAATTTCATAAAAAAATATTAAATTCTTTAATAATCAAGCGACTCCTTTGTCATGAATAACAAGCGAGTGTCGCAATATCTCTAGTTTTTTTTTGATGATATTCTCTGTAACTATCTTTGGCTATCGATTAATTAAAGGTCACAATCATGTCACAGTATAAAGACTTGGATTTCCCCTTTGTCATTTTGCATCTAACATAAAAATCCGTCTAGATCTTCGAGCAAACCACCTTGCAACCTGTAAAATACTAGCAAAGATCCATCACTACTCATGCATACACAGACGATTATAGCAATATAGTTTATCTACTTATTATCAGAAATCATAATGGCCGACCTTCACCCGCAGACTCTCAAAATGAAATTATCATTGAATAGTGACTATAACAATAATTTGGTTGTGGCCAATGCAATTATGGTTCCGTTGCATGCTCCCCAAAATCTCATTGTCAATGATTGCGTCAATTGTCCGCTATGCGGGTGGTGACAGCTTGTTTTCGATATATAAACTATATTTAAATTATCACCTTATATAAAAGTCTACAATATTCTGGCTTGACTAATAAAATTGGTACATACATTTGCCTAACGTTTTGTTCTTGATGATCTAAAACTAAAAAATAAAAAAATAAATGGTGGTTAATGTCTAGTATTAGGGTCAGATCAGAAAAAATCGTATGTTATATATATATATATATGAGACAATTTGTTCCAAATATCGTGCAAATAAAACATAAATTGGTCTACTGTTTTGCCAATGTTATCACAAGTCATGTATTCTATATTAAACCATCATATATCCAGCAAGAACATGTATCCATAATACATAACTGGTATACCATTATAAATGGAACCATAACCTACAATAACATAGAAATATATCCAACCCCTTTTACAACCTCCTCGAATGATGACAAAGACAAAAGAAATGATAATTCGAAAATGATTAAAACATTTCTGCTGTCCTAATGGATTAATGCCAACATTGCCTCATCAGCTTATCAAATGACGGGGGTTTTATGAAATGTCTCGTACTAATGCCCGTTTTTACAATTCGTTATCCCTGTCTCAGTTGACGAGTAGCATTACGTAAAAGGGAGATAGAAAACAATTTTAAGAAAAACGTAATGCAGGGTTAGGCCTGCGTTCCCCGTCACCCGGCAGGTAGATCAATAAAAGTGCTTTTTCATTAACTTTATGTTGGACAGCACTTATAAAGACATTAAATGGAACTTGGCTCGCTAATGGATATACCCTCTATGAATTTTTTCACTGTTTTTTGTTTTCTTATCTCTAACAAATTCTATCTTGTTCGACTTCTAATATTGCACTACTGACGACCTTTTTAGGGATTCAGTCTTTTTAATGTACAATAAAAAATAGTAAAAAAGTGGTTATGGTTTACGATTTTTATACTAAAAAGCTATAAAATTATTAATAAAGAAATGGAAAAATATCTTCACCCGAGTGGGAATCGAACCCACGACCACTGCATACCGTGCTAGTTGCTCTAACCACTGAGCTATCTAAATTCTAAATAATTTGAGAAGCAGTAACGGTTTTATTTTTAAAACCGTTAGACATCCTACTGTTTTAGCTATTCAAGAACAAAAAAAAACAATTTAACCAAACACCAAAACTTAAAACAAAAGAAAGCATCAAAACTTTACTGTCATCTCTTACTTGACACTTGAAAAAAACGATTGTCACAACTCAAAGCCCAAAACAGTGAACAATGCCCAACAAATTTCGGTGAAACATTTTCGGAAGATCAAAGTTGTGCCTCCACTGACCTTCCCATGAACCTCTACATCTTTTAAATAGACATGAAGACACTCGACGTCTCAACCACGGCCCGAAACTTTGACACCAGGCTGGATGGCTCTCAAGCTTATTGTGTGGAAACAAAGGCAAACCTCCTCAGTGACAGTGTATAGATACGCCATGCCAATTACCGACCTAACGTGGTATAGACTTGCGAGGAAGTCAATTTTTGTACAGTCGGTAGTTTGTATAGATAGACTTATATTGTTGATTAGTTTAGCCACTGGTAGTTAGCTGCTTATTGCATGACATATTTTGGTATATTTATTTTATTGGACATGTTTTAATAATACTTTTACTAATACACCTGTATCAAATGTGTTAATTTTAATGTAAGGAAATAGAGATATAGATCCCATTGCAACAAAAGCTAAAATATAGATACAAAGCTAAATTTGGTAGGCAGGTAAGTATACGTCCACGATCATGCCGTATCGCTTTTTCGGACATAAACAGAAAGAGCAGTCGTGTACATATTTCAATTCCAGTCGACTTATAGCATTCACTAGATTTTTAAACAAAATCTGTGTAAAAACAATTTCTAGTTTTATAAATTAATAAAAATCAAAGTACCTTACAACTAATTAGACGTCATGTTCGCCTCCTAGTATAAGTCAAATAGCTGACTACTGTACCATGAGAACTAAGCTTCTCAGTTTACGAGAACGCTTCACCGTTTATCTAGTCAAGTTATAACTTCCTACTGCACGTTTTGTTTAGCCATATTTATTGTGTCAACGTTACTTTGTTGTAGATAGGTGGGTCTAAGATTCATTTAATCTCGTAAATTAGGTATGTCAACTCTCCAAGGTATGAAAAGCCGATCATTGTGACAATGAAATAATAGCCCCGTGCTGATGGGCTTCAGTAGAATATATCAGCTACATCATAAACATAGTTATCGGATCTCCTTTATGGTTCTGTAGTTGTGCTCGTTTCCGTTCCCGATTTTTGGAATACAGCCGTGTCTATATGTGAGTAAGATAATATTAAATCTGTTAATATGGTTTTAATTTGAAGTAGGTACCTATAGGCAAAGTGTACTTTAAAAATTCTAGAGCTAGAACTCAGACGAAGTATAGATATGTAATTACATATTATATTATATGTTATATCGTATTACAATGAACTCAGGAAACTTACTTCTTTAATAGTGGGTAGAGTTTCTTCTATCCCCACAATCCTGCCTTTATGATCATAAACTATGCGAGTTATCAGTTGCACAGTAAGTGTTCCTAATTACATTACTTGTGCAGAGGCTAAATAATTTATTAATCGATTTTGCAGGATTGTACGTCAATGATAGCTACAGATTAATGTTACAGTGTTCGATTATACTCTGTATGATAGCGTAAGCTTCTGAGTAGTACTAGTTTCCGTTCTAAGGTAGGAAAATAATTTTGTATACGCTGCTGTATAATAAACCTTTTTTATTATTATTTTATGTTTGTCAAAAATCCCCTTTATGATTTTTCTCCAAAAACTACAGACTTTACATTCACATTGATAATATCATGTCAGTATGTAAGTAGATCATTTCATGCCGTGCAAATGTAATCCAAAATGGCTGCCGAGAATTATCAACACAATTCCGTACAAAGCCGAAATAAACCCGGCTATTTGTCACACATTACGATACACACCACCCACATTTCATTACCTCGGAGACCTCACATTATTTTATACACTTATACCTTGTGATATCCCCATTAATAAATCAGCCAGGATATCGGGTAATGGACACCGCGTAAGAGTCCCCGAAGACACATAAATTCCGTTTTTGCTCGTTTTTTAGAGTTCCACAGGCGTTTGTTTATAGCACCTTGAATAGCCGGTAGACGTAATATATGCAAGCTTGGATGTGTCTACAATATTTATCATGCACACTTCAGTTTATTTAATATAGGTATATGTGTAGGTACATTTAGTGAATATAAGTCTGCTTGTGTTTTTGATTGTGAGTCGGTTGGTTTATGTTTCAAACTTATAGAAGTTTATATTATACCTATGTGAAAGATATAATTATGTGTTAAATGATGTGTAATATATATAAAAAAAATTAAAAAATGTGTTACGTTTCCATGACAGAGTAAATGAATCTTTTCACTCGCCGTACGAATACGGATATATGAACAACGGGATTATCGAAAACGGTTTAGACTGAGCACTGTGCCGCGCTGCGCTGCTCACCGATGTTCACGACCATATAAACTTATCACTATGAGGCCACTCTTTCTGAACAAAATTATTTACTTGAATGATTTCAACTAACGATAAATAACCATATTATTATGCTTCCCTGGTCAGTCAGTAATAGTAAGATTTAGGTAACCATGAATTTTAATGATTGCCTTAACTCTTTGTTTTCTAAAGTACTCAAACCAAACAATTAACTACGGAACCAAATTACTGACCGAAATAAAGTTTATTTGTATATTCCTTTTGTTGCCAAAATAACCGGTATCGATGACTAATGTTGTTTTAATTAGTTACGTATGTGAGCTCGGAAACTTTAGAGAATTTTGTTTTAGACCTTATCGGATGGTAATTATATTGTTTTCGATATCTGATCAAGTTTGTAAAGTTTATAAACAATATAAAACAGACAGAAACAAAGGTTTTCGGTGTGTAATTTCAAAGTATTTTTCATTATTTGTTTTTTTATTATTGTATTTTGTTCCGATGTGTCTTACAAGTCAACTCTGTATCAATGGAATTATGTCTTCTTTCTAAGGTTTTCTTAAATAATGTATTTTTACGTATTTCCGCTCTACTGCATTTGTATAATTTTGATGACACCTAATTTGACTATAATTACTCAGAATAGGCAACACTATCTTCTAACATGTCATTTTCTAATATTATTAATACGATTTGATAACTACATGTATATAAGGGTTGCCAAGTCGCCAAAACATTATTTAGAATTTTGTATCTCGGAATTAATAGGTAAGAAATTATTGTCACTGAATACGAAAACTGAAAACGCAACGTGCGCTAATCGAAGAAGAGAGAGTATTTGTCGGCGCGACTGACAGACTAGTCAGAGAGACTGTGCCCGAGTGGCCGGCTGTATATCTATATAAATAATAAGTTCAAAAATTATATGTAAACAAATAAGTACCATAACAGGAATTTCGCTCACGATTTAGAAGCCGATTTTCACACGTTATTCCATAAACGATTTACCGATATTATTAATGTAGTGTATTTACGTCTGCGCCACATGTTTAATGTTACGAAACATTTGATTGACGTGTGTTTTGGATGCTCCTCTTAAGTACCTAACAGATGTATTTATTACGAATAGATTCCAGACTAGGGCTGCCTTTCCAACAGAGATGTGATATCCGCCAATCATATCCTTTGGTCCATGATGCCGATGAATTTAAAAGGTGGATATCAAACCAAAAAAGAATTTCCTCTCCTGATAGAGTCAGACACGATATGAATAGAAGAAGTACTTTGTAAGAAAGAGTCTTTACAAGTTGAACCAATACAAGTGGGACATTGTAGTTATTATACATTGATGATATATATAGGACGAATGGACCGCTTCTTGTAATGTAACACACTACATGTTATATTCCTTAACATAGCCACTTACTACGTATTTGCATTGCCTTGGTATTCTAGAGGTGCCATCGATGCTTATTAGCGTTTCTGGCACTAGGCTAAACATGAGCAGTGTTCTCTGCTGGATTTTGTCAGATATTGACAACCTGCATATGAATTCCTCCTTCAATTCATCTCAACAAAGTTTAATTCATCATTGGTCATACGATACATGTACGGTGACCGTTCTGTTATTATAGCAAGTTATTTATTACCGGTAATAATCGTAATTCGTGTTGACGACCCACATTAATTTTTATTGGTCAAACCAAACACTGAAGTTATGAGTTACGACAAATTGTCTCATAGAGTGATATAGCGGGATAAATTTGTATTACTGTCCTAGAACTCTAGGGCCTATTTTTTAATAGTCAGAAGTTCAGAACTTATATGCTACTACACTTCACTCGTCTGTCTAACCTTAATGATATTGGGCTTTCAAACAAAATTGAAGAGGTTATTTGGTTGAATTTGGTTTAATCTCAGTAATTAGGTACCTAATTCATTCAAATAGATAGATTTCCGAAAATGATTTAACAAACATAAAAATATGCCTCTTCCAAATTGGACAACTTTACATTCATTGACACGTTATTACAAACATGCCGTACCTATTAAAATTTCCAAACAACAAATTAAGCACGCTTACGATCCCATTGTTGTTAGTTGGACCATGATGGGCCAACCCACTTTGCGCCAACTCTGCTGTCCGTCAAAACTATTCATTCGTACACGTCTAATCAGCTTCCGTAACCGTTCCCACATCTTGTATCGGTACACTCCTTGCGTAGGCAAAATATACTTTATGAATAAGCTTAGCTACGCCCGTATTCTTAGTTGTTATTTTCCCCTTGAGGGCACTTGATTGAGATATGGTAGTATTTAATTTGTAGAAGTTTGATACCATAATTTGTAGAATGTACACACTGTGACATCATTGGATTCGTAAGTTCAGCTTAGTTTAGTATAAAGACTGAACAGGTACATCAGCTGCGTCTCCTTCCATGCATGTCGTAAGAGTCGGGCTCGAGGATATAGGGCATTATCTGAGGCGATTCGCAACCGACTTGATCATTAACATTTCTCCGCGCTATGTTAAATATGGCTCTGGGATCTCCTCAATGATTCTGCAGTTCCAGCTATTACAATTCGAGATCATAGTCGTGTGTACTCATAATGTATGTATACCTCTTTTGTAACTAATCAAAGGTATACACCAAAATGTTGCCTAGAGTACCGCCTAACTATAATTGTCCAAAGAAACACGGTCGTGGGTGGTCTCAGTGCACCTTGCACAACGGTTCGCTTGTATTATAATAAGCAGAGATAAGAAGCACTGCTTATAACAAGGGTTGGCGAGCACTCGAATTAATTACGATGAGAGGCAGCTTTGAACATTTTCTGTCAAAACTTTTTGAAATAAGAAATTAAGTACCTATGTAATCAAGTAGAAGGGAGTTGGAGTACCAATAAATAAGTTATTGTTGGTAAAAGATAGCTGTTTTTTTTTTGTATGAGCTGAGTGAGTACCTAAGTAACAAAATAGTTGGAGTTTAATTTATAACTACCATTTGAATCTAACGCACAAAATAGTTGCCTAATCTAGCCGTAAATAGACGGTAAGCCACTGAATAGAAAATTGTTATTTCCGTCCAAAGATATATGGCGCACATTTTCGATTGGCTGAAAATAAATTATGATGTCTTTGGATTTGTAGCCCTAAAGTAAAACTGTATATTCATGTGCTAATGCACAAAGTTTTATTATGTGATAACGATGCAATGACAATAAAATCATTGTTTATTATTAAGCTACGGAAAATTATGAGCAGATCTTAACTATAAATTGGTCATGAAATTATTAATCATTGCTCAAAACTATAAAGTTATCATTACATTAATTAGATCATCATTTTCGCCAAAAAATGTGGGATGCACACGAATGGAATTTTCAGTTTCTAAAATATTTTGTTCAGTGGCTTCAGCAGATCTGGTATGATCGAGGCTCGGGTTCGATTCCCAGTACCGGAATTGTTTCTTGTTTTAATTTTGATGAATCAAGATAAACTTTTGTAAAAGTTTCTCATGAAACGTTTGTTATAGACAGGTAATTATCGGTCATCTTTCTAAGCTAGTAAGTAGGAACAAGAGGTGATTACCCTGATAAAAAGTGCAAAGTTTAGTTTTTGCACAGCTTGGGAAAGTGCATTGTAAAACCCAACAAACTATGACGCATTTTAAATAAAGAAAAGTATTATCTTTCCCATCCATAATCTCAAAAATGTGCTAAATAATTATCTGCAGCGGAAGCATTAAGTTATAACACGTTCAAAACCCAAATGAGTGTTAAGTCTATTATCCATAAACCTTTGTAAATCATTGTTGTTTCCTTTCTTCTTGAAGTTCTTACATAACAAAACAACTCATAGTATAGCTTTATGTTGCCTTTAACAATATAGCTTAAATTTAGAGTCAGATGTGTTAGCTAGTTATCTTTAGATTCATTTGAAGGTAATGACTGAGGAATTATCAAGAACTGTAAAAAACGCGTCCATTATGAAGGCGAGACGGTACCATCGTCGTCAATGGCCGAATTAGTGTAGTTAGTAGTGACTCTGCCTGCCACGCCATAAGTCCCGGGTTCGAATCCCGGTAGGTGCAATATCGATGTATGTTTCCGATTCATAGTTTAGTAAAAACTATGAATCGGAAACATATTACTCATCACTTATTCCTATATTTATTTATATACCGTTGCTTAGCACCCACAACACACGATCTTAGCAAGCGAAACTTATGCAATGGAAGCAATTCTGTTTTAAAAGTAAGACTATAGTCATTCGGCAAATTTAATATTTTTCTGAAAGTCTTGAATTAGTAAGCATCATCAATTTGCTACCGGATACAGCCTCCATACACTTATGAGGCTTAATTTTTTTATCACCCCGCATGGCGCCATAGATTCCGGCCATTGCTTATTCAAAAGCCGTCTGCACTTAATCTTGTTAGGCACCCAAATGCATTATGCTAATGCCTCGATTTCCTGTTAAAATTTAAAAAGAAATCGATTCCCTCAGAATTTCCAGCCAAATTCTTTGCGTGTCAACTGCCGATTGTCTAAAACTGATTCGGGATTATTCTAAGAAACGCTCTTGCAGATAAAGTAGAGAATTTGCATGTGAAATTTATCGCTGTAACATAGTCCGAATATCTTTCGTTTGCCTGTCAAAATATAATTTAGTTAGGGTCCTTGTTTTATGGAGACATTACTATAATTTAGTGCGGCTTCTTGGAACGTCCGCTCAGAACCAATATATTGGTCAGATGATTTAGTAATATTGAATATTCTAATACCTTGACCAGTGCGGTCGTTTCCTTTAAACTTCGATTAGTCATTAATAGGTTTTTGATAGGTAATTTTGTTTGGAGAAATATTAAGATTTATTAGCAATTCTTATATTTAATGCGTCATCTGAATTCGCGTATTTAAATATCCATCATATTTCATCTGTGACATTATTTATATGATTTTGTGGTCATTAATTTTTGTGGCATTTACTTTTGGAACAATATAAAACGCAGTTTGCAGAGATTACCTATTGTATCAAGTGAACATCGTAATATATAGGTAATATTACCTACTAAACTTAAAGTTTATGCTTGATTTACGTGAATGCACTTTACTACCAATGCCGTTGTACTCTAAATCTAAATTATAATTAGTCTCCGAGCGGTAGCACATTCTAAAAGATCTGGAATAACTAGAGAATAATATTCATAACAGAAATTTTGAATTTACTAGGCTTTTAAATCGATCATTGATGACTTCAGACTTGTGCAAAACAAACTACATAACAGTATTCTTGTACTGAGGTTTTTTATTAAACTCATGAACAACAAACAAAAAGTGGACAAAGTAAATCAGAACTCACTCGAGAGCGCGAAGGAGGTACCACGGCAGTATCTCTGTAATTTTCTGCACGCATTTCCTTGATAACCAGTTTCGCTAAGACTATGCCTCGTTTGAACTTACTTTATTGAACTACTTTATTAAATTAACTATGATCTATTACAATATTTAGTTTTAAAAATCTGTTCAAAATTGGTAATGACACAAAATTGGTACATAATTTGTTTGTTAATGTAATGTATGTAGGCTTCCTACTAGGCTTACTAAAACTTTTTTGATGATGGTTAAAAATATTCCCCAATACACATTTTAAATCGAAAGGACTAATAAAGGTAAGGTTGATTTAGAATTAACTTGAAGTAAGCTATAAAAATCACCTCTTTTTTTGTGATACCACATTTCTCTGGCTACCCCAACACAGCCATATAGTATACGTACTATTATGTATGAAAATAGTATGACTAATTGACTACTACATTATATAGGTAAGTACATACGATTATAACATTTGATGTTTATATTTCTTAAGCATTAATACCGGTCTGTATATTTATCGCAAAACGTAATCGCAAATTTACTCTTGTGACTTGGATAGAATCGTCGTAGTTAAGGTTCTATACAAGCTAACGTTTTAAATTATACAGATATTCCTATAAAAGTGTATGTAATTTTCATAAGATCGGCTGGTTATTAGTTTCAGTCGATTATTCGCTTTATGTATGTTTTATCTATGTTACAGTTTTTTACAGGATATAATATATATAATAAAATACGTATAATAATACCTGTCAATCGAGTTATTAAAATATCAATTCAGACAACATGGAACATACTCGTAGTTCGTAGATACTTTTCAAAAACGAAAGACCACATATAGTTAGCACAACAAAGTAAAATTGTTTGAAATAAGCGAGAAGTTTTGCTGGCCTTAGAAAAAACCTTTTTTTTTCTATTTCTAAAGCCCTATCCGAAACAGTTTTTCCTCATTATTCTATTAATAAGCGCAGAGACGATCGCTCCGAGCTCACGTCGCGCGCGCCACGCGACCTATTCAAGCTCATTTTTCTGAAACTCGACAAAAGATTTGACGCTAAACACTTCTATTATTGCATCTATAATAGACAAAGGAACTTTGTTCAAGACAATGCCATCAAATAAAAGGTTCGTGCCATTAATATTTTAACTTTTGACACTTGTAACGGAACGGTTTTGTGTCATTCTTGGACAAGTCTACGCGTATTTGTGAAATTAGCGCTCAGCGTGTGATCTGTCGGCGAATTATAAAGGATTCGGCAAAATCGATTTTAAGGTTTCTTTTGTACTTACTTATAGTTTCCCTTTCCGTACATTTTGTATTTAAAAGTATTTATGTAAGTCAGTCTGCTGTAGGCTGTGTTAAACTTGCTATGCTTACTAAAACTATCCACGTTTTAAACTCAAACCGAGGTATTTAGACAATGTAACATCGTTTCGTATTGACGTTCGTTGTCGTTACTTTCCTACCCATAGCGCTCAGACTTAGATTACATTAATATGTTTAGTGCGAAAATGAAGGCTTTCATTTATATTATAGCAAACATTTCCAAGAAAAACCGCGTTCTTTTCGATCGCAAATATAATATTACTTTGTCTACGCTCTCTAAGTAAGTAGTAGGTATAATTAAAATCAGACTTAATTATATTGAACTTCGTTATAATAATGCTTAGTGTAAAATCTCAGGGAAAATGTCTCACGATATAAGTTTTTTTTTTCGGATCCCTTCCAAAAAATATATGGACTGTCATCAGCGGAACCGATGTATTAAATTTAATATCCAATTCATCTTCTCTGTGATCTTTTGGAACCAAGAGCGCGATTAGTAACGCCACGGAGTCACCTGAGCCGAAAGAAACGACCGCACAGGCAACAAAGAGGAATATTTTGGTACCCGATAGCAACCATTCACTACCTATAATAATAAAAAATCTGTCAAGTATGAGGATAGTCACGGCCTTTGGGTTCTGTATTCGTGTTATAAATAAGTACAGTTGAACGATTTTCTATGAATAGTGTAACTATAATTAATTTATTGGGCAAAGCCTTCAAAATCTCTGAAATATAATTATTACATTTACAATTGGTTACGAATTGTGTCCCATGAAATATTTCAGTGCAGATTTTGCCAGCCCCGAAGTAGTTTTATTATATTAATATGTCAATAAATATTTTTCTTTATTTACTCCATACTTACTGAGAAAAATAAAATAAATATTTGTACTCGGATCTGGTTTCTTGTGGCGATTGTAGGTAGTGCAAGTGCTTGTTTTCGCAGTTTTGAGTTATCAGATCCGAGGGTCAGTGGAGGATGGTGGGACACCTATAGTG